>CAKJTW010000012.1:49497500-49843246 GCA_917880005.1 Nanger dama | reverse complement strand
AAATTTTTTTAAAGAGAGAGGCTGTCAGGGTCTCAGCCTTTCTTCTAGCTCCTCCATTCTCACTTCCCTCCAAGTTCATGGTTTAGAACTGTGGTGGGGGAATCCACATACCTCCGAGAATCTCATGGAGGCTGTCCACTCACATCCCATGACCATCAGTCCTGCACACAGTTAAGTATGGTTTTTTTTTTTCAGAACTCCTGGAGCTCATGACTCCCAGGCTGAGATAAGAAGAAAACATAGAGACATGTCAATACACACAGGGCCAGACACACACCTGGCACACAAACACCACTACACACACCCAGAAACCAACACAGGTACGCACTACATTTGCCTTTAGTAACAGTACAGCCTAAAGGAGATCAGTCCTGAATATTCATTGGAAGGACAGATGCTGAAGCTGGAAGCTCCAATACTTTGGCCACCTGATGAGAAAAACTGACTCATATGAAAAGACCCTGACACTGGGAAAGATTGAAGGTGGGAGGAGAGAAGGGGACGACAGAAGATGAGATGGTTGGATTGCATCACCAACTCGACGGACATGAGTTTCAGTAAACTCTGGGAGTTGGTGATGGACAGGAGGCCTGGCGTGCTGCAGTCCATGGGGTTGCATAGAGTTGGACACGACTGATCGACTGAACTGAACTGAATCAGTCAGGTCTTCTAAAAATTTTAGAAAACACTAACTTCTTTATCTTCAAAAGAGCCCTACTAGATAGGTACCATTCTTCCCATAGTAGGTATGACAGACATGAAAATATTAAGTCAGAAATATGCACCTGTCTGTATGAGCAGGCAGATGAACAACACACACACAGAGTCAAGCAGGCTTCCATTCTCTGGGGCCACAAAACTCTTTGGAAATCAAACAGAAGCTTATAAACTCTGTCCCAGAAAAATGAGCAAGGTACATTCACCCCACAATTGGCACTGGCTTTCAAAGAGTTTTGAAATCCTCTAAGAGTCTACCGTGATTACAGGTTAAAGGCTAATCCAACACAACTTTGTTGCAATGAACACAGGTGTCTGGGCTTTGGGGTGTGACAAGGAAAAGTATGTGCGTCTGCCCCGATGCACACTGTGGCCTGAGATTCTGTGCCTCATGTCCACATTGTGAACCTCTGTTCTGTCCTCACAGGGAAGCGCATCTGTCTTGGCGAAGGCATCGCCCGCACCGAGTTATTCCTCTTCTTCACCACCATCCTCCAGAACTTCTCCGTGGCCAGCCCTGTGGCCCCAGAGGACATCGACCTTACTCCCCCAGGAGAGTGGGGTGGGCAACGTGCCCCCAAACTACCAGATCCAGTTCCTGCCCCGTCAAAGAGGCTGAGGGAAGGTGATCAAGGATGCCAGGGTCATATGTGTCCCCACCTCTGCAGAGAATGGCTCCTGAACTCTCCCCCTGTTTTCCTGCCTCTCGACAGGCTGTGCTGTGAGCCAGCATCCCTCTCCTCCATGGATGCCACCTCCGTGGGAAAGTTCCATCTGCATCTCACCTCCTTCTGTCCCTCTGCAGCTCTTCTAAACTCAAGGAGGTGTTTTCCTTTCACCTGTTAATAGAATTCCACAAGTGATGTATACATATGTATATATATATTTGGCTAAATAAATGAGGCAAAGAATGAAAACTTGCCTCGGTATCTCTTGGCATTTCTGCCTCTGCACCAGAGCTTACCCAAGTGACTATTCCCCTCTTGAGAATAACCACAGCCTCCCTTTCTCCACACCTTGGGCTCCATGATCTGTGCATCCATGAGCTCCCTTGAGTCCTTCCAGTAGCCTCATGCAGTGAGTACGATGATCATGCCCATTGTACAGATGAGGAAACAGAGGTGATGCAATGGCCAGCATGGTCTGAGGTGACCTGGCTAGTGAGTGGACAAGTGAGATTCACACTCTGGGTCCCTGGCTCTTGAACCCAAACTCTTCACACAGCTCCTTTCTGTCCCCAAGATAGAGTTTAAAATGAAGATGAAGTTCATATCTTGTAATTAACCAATCTCAAGTGTATAACGAGGTGGCACTTAGTTTATTCACAACCCTGGCCATCACCATCATCTAGTTTCAAACATTTTCATCACCTAGAGGAAAACCTGGTACCCTTTAGTAGTCATTCCACATCTACCCTTGTGCTCAACCCCTGGCAAAACCAAATGCTTGCTGTCTCCATGAATTTGCTGTTCTGCACATTTCATATAAACAGATCATACAATGTGTGTTCCTTCGTGTCTGGATTCTTTCACTTAGTGTGGTGTTTTTTTAGGTACATCCATGTTGTAGACCATGGGTTACACAGAGTAGTCCTCCTTCTTATTCATCTTCCTCTTATTCATGGGTTACACAGAGTGGTCCTCCTTCTTATTCATCTTCCACTTATACATCTCCCGCCTCCCACCTCCCATGAAGGACCTCAGCCCATTGCCCCTGAGCTGTGTGGCTCTATACAGGGGTCTTGGATTCACTGACATCCCCCTTCCAATGCCCCTAACTGCAAATAAACATCAGAAGCCTGACATTCTTGGGTCCGGTGGTGATCCCTGCCAGCTTACAGACAACTCATTGATTGTCAGATCACTGGAGATCATTCCAGAAGGCGAGAACTGCTTCATCTCAATACTTGTTCCTTGAGGGAAAAACTATTGTCATGTTTAACACTCTTACCACGGAGAAGGCAATCGCACTCCACTCCAGTACTCTTCCCTGGAAAATCCCATGGACGGGGGAGCCTGGTAGACTGCAGTCCATGGGGTCGCTCAGAGTTGGACACTACTGAGCGACTTCACTTTCACTTTTCACTTTCATGCATCAGAGAAGGAAATGGCAACCCACTCCAGTGTTCTTGCCTGGAGAATCCCAGAGATGGGGGAGCCTGATGGGCTGCTGTCTATGGGGTCGCACAGAGTTGGACACGACTGAAGAGACTTAGCAGCAGCAGCAGCAGCTGCAACACTCTACCATCAGCACCTGAGGCAGTGTGTGGTAGGTGACAGGTATCTACAATATTTGCTGGTGGATGAATGAAAAAAGCAATGAACCCCTAAACCCAGACCACACGGAGTTAGGTCTTCCATCAGACCCCGCCTCCTCCTCTACACCTCACGATTCAGATGCGCAGACACACCCCTGTCCCCAGTGGGCACAGGACGCCCGCTTCTGCTGGCCAGCTATGCTTAATCTCTTATGTTGCAATGCCACTCACTGATAAAATGTCTGAGAGCCACCCTTGCAGGGCCACCACCCTAAGTGGAGCCGCCACAAGTTCCTTCAGCTGGCACCACCCCTCTTCCATGGGGGACGTGCTCTCCGTTCAGTGGCATCGCCCACCAGGACAACTCCAGCCCATCAGAGGCCCGTGGGAGCTGGCTTGGGATCTGCTGAGATGATAAAACCTCGTGGCCTCTGCAACCCCTGCTCTCTCTTGTCTCTGGAGAATTAGCAGGAGTTCTGCCAAGGCAGGATCCTGGCACAACCTCCACACCCATCGGGCAAAATCACAAAGGACAGAGACACCTAAATTTTTAGAGGAACGTCGGATGAAAGGTAGGCATGGACCATGGCTCTCTGCCATCCTGCTCCTCATTCTCTTCATTGGCCTCCTGCACCTCTGGGGCTGCCCTGCCTCCTGGGGCCACCTCCCTGCTGGACCCTGACCTCTGCCCTTCCTGGGAAACATTTTGCAAATGAACCCCAAGGATTTACTCAAGTCATTCCAGGCGGTGAGATGGAAGGGGCACCAGGGGGTGGAAAGCCAGTAGTGGCGTGAATGGAAACAGCTCCCAGTTAGCAAGGAGCTGGGGGAGGCAGGTCAACTTTGGATGGGATTCCCCAGACTCCCTTGGGAGCTGTCTTCTTCCAGCCATGATATGGCCCTAGATATGGGATAGAGAAGCTACCAGAATTCCTATGAAAAGGAGTGGACGATGGGTTGAGTGAAGAGAGAAGAATACCTTTTTTTTTTTTGATTAAAATAGTTTATTGGAGTATAGTTGATTTACACTCTTGTGTTAGTTTCAGCTGTACAGAAAAGTGGTTCAGTTAAACATATCCATATATTCATTCTTTTCTAATTCTTTGCCCATACAGGCTATTACAGAATATTGAGTAGAGTTCCCTGCTATATAGAGGTCCTTGTTGATTATCTGTTTTATATTAATATATAGATGGGTGTGTATGTTAATCCCAAACTCCTAATTTATTCTGTACTGCCTCCCTGCCTTATATTTTCTCTTCAGTAACCATAAATTTGTTCTACATCTGTGACTCTGTTTCTGTTTTGGAAATAAGTTCATTTGTATCATTTTAAAAACTGTATTCCACATATTAACATCATAAGATACTTGTTCTCTTTCTTACTTCACTTCGTAAGTGAATGATCTAGATAATGGATAACCTAGGTCCATCCATGTTGCTGTGAATGGCATTATTTTGTTCTTTTTATGGCTAAGTAATATCTCACTGTCTACATACACCATATCTTCTTGCCCAAGCCTCTCTCAATGCACAAGTACGTTGCTTCTGTTTCTTCCTTATTGCGAATAGTGCTGCAAACAACATTAGTGTGCAAGAGTCTTTTCTTTTAAAAAAGAACTGTCTTTTTAAGACAGTTCCCAGTACAGTTTAATAACAAGTGCCAAATGGGTTTTCAAAAAGTAGTCATAGTAAGGATAGATAATGATCATTTGTACTTTGGAAGGTGCAGTGAAAGAGTTGCTCCTTAAGGACGTCTTTTTAAATAAATTTTTTTATTTTTGGTCGAGCTGAGTCTTGAGGCTGCTTGTGGGCTCTTTAGTTGCGGAGAGCGGGGCTCCTCTCGCTGAGGTGTGTGGGCTTCGCGTTGTGGTGGCTTCTCTTGTTGAGGGGAACGGGTTCTGGGCACATGGGCTTCAGTGGTTGTGGTGCATGGACTTGGCTGCTCTGTAGCTTGTGGGATCCTCTCCGGTCCAGGGATCAAACCTGTGTCCCCTGCAGTGGCAGGAGGATTCTTATCCAATGTACCACAGGGAGTCCTGTCGTATTTCTCTAATCACTCTATATTGGAGTCTAGTTGATTCTGGATGTCTTGTTAGTTTCTGCTGGCTAGCAAAGTGAATCAATTATGCATATAGATATACCCACTCTTTTTATGGTCTTCCCTGATGGCTCAGAGAGTAAAGGAATCTGCCTGCAATGTGGGAGACCTACGTTCAGTCCCTGGGTTGAGAGATCCCCTGGAGAAGGGAATGGCAATCCACTCCAATATTCTTGCCTGGAAAATCCCACAGACAGAGGAGCCTGGTGGGCTACAGTCCATGGGATCACAAATAGTCGCACACGACTCAGTGACTAACACACACGCACTCTAAGATTCTTTTCTCATATAAGTCACTATAGAGTATTGAGTAGAGTTCCCTGTGCTGTACAGTAAATTTTCATTAGTTATCTATTTTATGTATATTAATGTACATGTGTTAATTCCAGTCTCCCAAGTAATCCCTCCCTTCTTTTATCCTTGGTTACTGTAAGTTTGTTTTTTTGTATTTGTGACAACTTGTGTTTCACAATATTAATTGCTTTTTTATTGGAGTATAGTTGATTTCTAACGGCGTGTTGGTTTCTGGTGCAGCAAAGTGAGTCAGCCACACATACATATATATCCACTCTCTTTTAGACTCCATCCCCATATAGGTCATTACAGAGAACTGAGCAGACTTCTCTGTGTTATGCAGTAAGTTCTTATCAGTTACCTATTTTGTATAGTATCCTGAGTATATGTCAAACCAGTCTCCCAAGTTACCCTTCCCCACTTTCCCTCCAGGTAAATAAGTTTGTTTTCTACATCTGTGACTCAATTACTGTTTCTAGATAGGCTTTCTAGTACCATTTTTTTAGAGTTCACATATATGTGACACCACATATTTGCCTATTCCATCTGCCTTCCTTGACTCAGTTTGGCAGTCCCAAGTCCGTCTGTGTCAGTGCAAACAGCATCATTTCATTCTCTTTCATGGCTGGATGATTGTCCATTGTATATATGTGCCACATCTTTTTATCCACTCCTCTGTCGATGGGCGTTTAGGTTGCTTCCACTTCCTGGCTATTGTAAATAGTGTTGCGATGAATACTGGGGTGCATGTATCTTTTGAATTATGGTTTTTTCCAGACATATGCCTAGGAGTGGGATGGCTGGGTCATATGGAAACTCTATTTTTAGTATTTTTGTGGAACATCCATTCTATTCTCTGTGGTGGCTGCACCATAGTGGCTACACCGCAGTGTAGAAAGGTTTCCTTTGGAGAGCGAGATTCTGATAGACTTGAGACTTTGAGCTGTGGTCCTGTGTGGGCTGAGAAGGAAAGATTCTATATCTTGGATGTGGGGAGTCTCTGTAATTCTTAAAAGCAAAGCTGGGAGGGTTCTTGGAAAATCCAAGAGAGGAGGATGCTTGGGGTTGGCTGATATATGTGAGGCTGGAGGAGACCACAGAGTTCCAGCCTCTGCTCTTCCCTGATGGGGCTGTAGCCTGCAGGGTAGGCTACCTGGGAGGTGTGATGCAGGGGTGAGGTGGAGATCCTTCTCTTGAGTCATAGAGTGAGAACTAGACTCTGCCCCCACAGCTCCAGGAGAAATACAGGGATGTCTTTACCGTCTACCTGGGGTCTCG
Organism: Nanger dama; assembly: GCA_917880005.1. Lineage (NCBI taxonomy): Eukaryota > Metazoa > Chordata > Mammalia > Artiodactyla > Bovidae > Nanger > Nanger dama. The sequence continues at coordinate 49,836,600 of CAKJTW010000012.1, read as the reverse complement.
GTCTGCTGTCATCCTGTGGGGGTATGAGGCAATGAGGGAGGCCCCGGTGGATCAGGCTGTGGTGTTCTCTGGCCGAGGGCACATCGCCATCACTGACCCTGACTTCCAGGGAACAGGTGAGTGGGGGACGAGGGTGAGGATTAGGGAGAGGGGGAGGGACTATCCCATGTGCCTTCAAAACCTTCTCTTTGTGTCCCACCATCGGATATGGGTTTTCCAGTGGAATATCTTTTAAGGTTCTACAGCAATTCTCTGTGACCACCCTGAAGGACTTTGGGATGGAGAAGCGGAGTATTGAGGAACGAATCAAGGAGGGGGCTCAGTGTCTGGTGGAGGAGCTGGGTGAGTGTGGGCTGGGTGGAGGCGGGGATGAGATGGGGTGAGAGAGAGTGGGAGAGATGCAGAGACAGGTTCAGGAATAGAGAGAAGGAATAGACAGGAATAGACAGAAAAACAGAAGACGGTAGAAAGAGAGACAAAGTGAGACCAGCAAAGGCAGAGAGAGAAACAGGCAAAGAAAGAAGCCAGGAGCACAAGAGACCAGAGGCAGAGAGAAAACAAAAGACAGAGACACGCTGAGGTCACTGAATGAATGAATGAGTCTGGGAGCAGAAGCTGCAAGAAAAAGCCATTCAAAGATAAAGGTAAAGAGAGATACAGAGTCAGAGGAACATGGAATGCCAGTGAGGTCAAGGAGAGAGGCCATACGGGTAGATAGGGAGATGAGAGAAAACAGAGAAGAAGGGATGAGTCTGAAATAAAGAGTCAAAGATAAGACCAGAGAAAGTCAGCCCAAGACAGAGAGCAAAAATATCTACAAGAGACACAGATGTGGACATTCCTAGGAAGAAAAGGGGAGACAGAGAGGAACAATGAAAGTAAAGAAAAAAAGAGGAAAACCACCAAACAAGCTAGGCTGGCACCAGTCAGGTCAGTCTCCTAGAAGGACATTGCAGGGGACCCCATGACAGACCGCTCCTCCTCAGAGGCCTACCTGGATCCCCGCTTCCTCTTCAACTCCATCACTGCGAACATCATCTTCTCCATTTTCTTCTTCGACAAGCACTTTAATTACCAGGACCCTCAATTGTTACAGCTCCTACATTTAATGAATGAGGGCTCTGTCATTGTCAGCTCCTTCTATAGCCAGATGAGGCTAAAGACTCCACGGTGGGTCAGGAATCAGGGTGGGTAGACCCTGGGAAGAGGTCAGATGATTTCCGTCCTGGTCACCAAAGGCAGAAGGCATCGAGAGATCAGTTTTTTGTGCACACTCCAAGCCCTGACCCCTCCCAGGTGAAGCCATCCATCAGTCTGGGTGTCAGAATCAGGCCTTGGACAAGGATGGGCTTCGAGAGAAGAAACCTCAGCAGATGAGACAGTGACTGGGGCTGGATGCAGAGATCCACGCGGCACTGTGTGTGTGTGTGTGAGTGAGTGTGTGAATGTCAGTGTATGTGTGAGTATGTGTGTGTGAGTGTGCTCAGGTGGGAGCCACACCCTCTAAGTCTGCAGGGTAAATAATAGCCTTTGGATGTTGCTATATGTGCAGCTCAAAACGTCAACACTCACAGAACCAGTCCAGTGAGTATAGTGGGTTCTGGGGCCTTGTCTGCCACCCTGTAGGAGTTTGAAATCTCCCTGGGCATCTTGAAAACACTTTCCTGGCACACACACGTAGTTGTACAGCATGATTCAAGACGTGAAAGATTTTATTACTGAGAACATGGAGAGGCACCGTAAGGACTTCAAGGATTTCTTCCTGCTTCACATGGACAAGAAAAGACCTGCCCCAGATGAGCACCGGGGATGGGAAACGGAGTGATGGATATCGTACAGACATTGAACTAATATCTTTGGGTGCAATTACATGTTTTTAAATGTTGAAATATTTCCCTAAGGATTAGAAGAAAGCCAAGATCCACAGTCCCCCACCATTTTTCCTGTGCCTCCCCAAGCCTTCCTCCCAGCAACCTTTAAAGAGCTGGTAATTAAGCAGTTAACATGTGTCCAGTAAGCTTTCTCTGAGACACAGCTTCCTTCTTCCCCAGTTCTGACAGTCAAGTCTGTTCTGATTGGTCAGGCTCCTCATATATTCAGATTGATAGAGACCAATGTCTGTTCTGATTGGTCTGGCATGTGCCACGTGCTGTGCTGTGTTTAGTGGCTCAGTCGTGTCCAACCCTTTGTGACTCCATGGACTGCAGCCCACCAGGCTCTCTGTCCATGGGATTCTCCAGGCAAGAATACTGGAGTGGGTTGCCATGCCCTCCTCCAGCGGCAATCTTCCCAACCCAGGCCTCCAGCATCGCAGGCAGATTCTTTACTGACTGAGCCACCAGAGAAGCCCAGGAATACTGGAGTGGGGAGCCTATCCCTTCTCCAGGGAATCTTCCCTACCCAGGAATCCAAGTGGGCTCTCCTGCATTGCAAGCAGATTCTTTACCAGCTGACGTACCAGGGAAGCTTGGCAAGTGCCACACCAGTTGTTCAATGTCTTCATTCACATCCCTGGAATGTCAGCTGCAAGGGCCAGACAGGAGTGCAACGACACCCAAAGACAGAAGAACAACAACACAAGAACAACAATGTCAACAATTTAAACTCTACATTCATTGGACTGGAAAGTAAAAGTGTTAGTCATTTGGTTGTGTCCAGCTCTTTGTGATCCCATGGACTGTATCCTGCCAGGCTCCTCAGATTGGAATTCTCCAGGCAAGAATACTGGAGTGCATTGCCATTTCCTTTTCCAGAGGATCTTCCTGACCCAGGGATCAAACCCCGGGTCTCCTGCATTGCAGGCAGATTTTTTACCATCTGAGCTATTAGGGAAGCCCATTGAGCTTATTATACATTATATCACGACAACCCACGTGATGAACTAAGCACATAGAATGTTTATTTCTTGCACAAAGATACACAGTCAGTACAGGGTAGGACCTGAGTTTGAAATCCAGAGCTTTGGCTCCAGAGCTGACCCTCTTAGTATCTTATTGGCCTTGGCTAGAGAAAAACAGATCAGGAAAAAGAATGATGGGCACAGAGGAACATGGTGCTCGTAGAGAGGGAAGAAGATCCTAAAAGGTGAAATCTTTGCAAGGCGAGACCTTAGGAAGTGCCCATCACTGCCTCTAGGAGCGCTCAGATCCTGAGAGTGAGTTTCACCAGAAAAATCTCCATAACAGTGTGCTCTCACTGCTCATTGCTGGCACAGAGACCTCCAGCGCCACTCTCAGCTATGGGTTTCTACTCTTTCTTAAAAATCCCAATGTCTTTAGGTGAGCTGGGCTTATGGGAGGTGGGGACAATGGATGGATGTGTGTCCCTGAGGCTGTACGGGAAGGTGGTTGTCTGATGGGCTAAGACAGATAACATTTGTCCTGAGTAGTCTGAAAAATAAAAATCACTTCTATTGGGACTTATAGTAAAAGCACAAAGCATTTGAAGTGGATTTTGCCAGTCTACCAAAGTACATGGTTTTTGAGTTTGACCAAAAACCTTGACTTTTTGAAGTATATTGCCCATTTCAGTTCAGTTCAGTTCAGTTTAGTCGCTCAGTTGTGTGACTATTTGCAACCCGATGAATCGCAGCATGCCAGGCCTCTCTGTTCATCACCAACTCCCGGAGTTCACTCAGACTCACGTCCATCGAGTCAGTGATGCCATCCAGCCATCTCATCCTCTGTCGTTTCCTTCTCCTCCTGCCCCTAATCTCGCCCAGCATCAGAGTCTTTTCCAGTGAGTCAACACATGAGGTGGCCAAAGTACTGGAGTTTCAGCTTCAACATCATTCCCTCCAAAGAAATCCCAGGGCTGATCACCTTCAGAATGGACTGATAGGATCTCCTTGCAGTCCAAGGGACTCTCAAGAGTCTTCTCCAACACCACAGTTCAAAAGCATCAGTTCTTCAGTACTCAGCTTTCTTCACAAGCCAACTCTCACATCCATACATGACCACAGGAAAAACCATAGCCTTGACTAGATGGACCTTAGTCGGCAAAGGAATGTCTCTGCTTTTGAATATGCTATCTAGGTTGGTCATAACTTTCCTTCCAAGGAGTAAGCGTCTTTTAATTTCACGGCTGCAGTCACCATCTGCAGTGATTTTGGAACCCCAGAAATAAAGTCTGACATTGTTCCACTGTTTCCCCATCTATTTGCTATGAAGTGATGGGACCAGATGGCATGATCTTCGTTTTCTGAATGTTGAGCTTTAAGCCAACTTTTTCACTCTCCACTTTCACTTTCATCAAGAGGCTTTTAGTTCCTTTTCACTTTCTGCCATAAGGGTGGTGTCATCTGCATATCTGAGGTTATTGACATTTCTCCTGGCAATCTGGATTCCAGCTTGTGCTTCTTCCAGCCCAGTGTTTCTCATGATGTACTCTGCATGGAAGTTAAATAAGCAGGGTGACAATGTACAGCCTTGATGTACTCCTTTTCCTATTTGGAACCAGTCTGTTCCAGTCTGTAAATTGCCCATTTACTAGTCTGTAAATTGCTCATTTACAACTAATTAAAGAGCCCCTCCATTCAAGTTAATGGTCTGCAGATCAGACTTGGAGATGCTCTCACCTGGTCAGACATGTTATTTCACAAGAATGAATTTAAGGCCAGAGTGGGGAATGTCACATATAAAATTACATAGCATGTGAATGGGACAAAAGAGATGACACCAGTTTTACCTGCAACTCATTTTTTAGCTGAAAAGAAAAAAACACACCCTGAAGTGTTGAATGAATTTCCATCTATCCATATTTATCCAAGTTATCCTCATGTTGTAACTCGAGTGGAAACACCACACAAGACTTCCCTCAAAGAAGCTCCTAACTTCCTTTTTGATGCTTTCATTAAGAAGGAATGGTAGCCTAACATCTTTGGTAAAGACTTTATAAGATCCTCCCATCAGGCTGCAGGTCATTTTTAGGTCACTTGGTTGAGTCCACTGGTATGGCTATTTATCCACATACCCTCCTCCCCCCTAACCATTCTCAAAGGAAGTCCAGGCAGAAATCGACAGAGTAATTGGTGCACACCATCTCCCAGCACTGGAAGAATGGGTAAATATGCCCTATACACATCCAATCGTCCATGAGATTTGGAGATTCAGTGACTCTGTCCCACATGGCCACCCCACTCTGTCATCAGGGACACTCACTTCCGGGGATATTATCTCCAAAGGTGAGACTAGAAGGGCCACAGAATATTGGTTGGAAGGTGTTGGCCACCTCCAGTCTTATGGTTCGTGACTATAAGAAGAATTCTATTTCCAGATTTTTGTGGGAGGGAGGGAGATTTTAGAAAGAGAAAAGTCCTCTCCCTTTTGTCCTTTTTTTTTTTACCTTTACAAGATGATACGTTTGTTGAAAAAAGTACCATGTGCTTATTGAAACTTGTTATACAGTTGACTGGTTTTATAATCTGTGTTATAGTCTCTCCTTATATGAACCCATATGTTTATATATATCTATATATACAGTGATTGGTCCCTCCTGCATCTGTTACTGTGCACTTTATGTGTCCAGCATTCATGTCACCTTCCCCTCTGGTCTTTATGTCCATACCAATACAATTTGCAATTTGTGTGTGTGGCTTTCATTTTGAAATATAACCATACTCTGTAGATATGTTTTTCAGGTCAATGCCTATGTTCTAACTCTTATCTTCATCCTTGATTATATTGCTGAGTATTGGTGTTTATAGGTTTATCACCTTGGAGAAGGCAAAGGCACCCCCACTCCAGTACTCTTGCCTGGAAAATCCCATGGGTGGGAGGGAGCCTGGTGGGCTGCAGTCCACGGGGTCGTGAAGAGTCTGACACAGCTGAGCAACTTCACTTTCACTTTTCACATTCATGCATTGGAGAAGGAAATGGCAACCCACTACAGTGTTCTTGCCTGGAGAATCCTAGGGACGACAGAGCCTGGTGGGCTGCCATCTCTGGGGTCGCACAGAGTCTGATCATGTGCATCTAGATACACCTGATATTTGTGTATCAAGTTGATATAACATATCAATTTGCCCAATGAACAGTATCAAATTGCCCAATGAACAGCACCCATCTCATTATATTCAGGCCCCAGTCCTGGAGTCAGCTTCTTATAGGGCTCTGTTGAGTCAGATGTGAAATCTTTCAGTCGACAGATCGTAAAGAAGACCCAGGGTCTTGGGGATGAGAAATCAGGGTGGTTGGGTGAGGATACCTGGAGGGATGGGACACTATTGACCAAATAGGGCAGAATTGTTTCAACATTTCTGCACCAACTGTAGAGCCACACAGGAGGTAAAGCTTCTTATCTGCTGAGGACTCAGCCACTCTCTGTTGATGGCCATTTGGGCCCATTGGCCTTTGACGGCCTCTTAGGGCATTACTGTGTCCTCCATCCTGAGCTCTGCCCTCCATGACCCACACCCTCTGAGAAGCCAGATGCCTTCTACCCTGGCCGCATCCTGGATGCGCAGGGCAAGTTCAAGAAGCCACAAGTCTTCATTCCATTCTCCGTAAGTAAGTCGTGGCTCTTTCTCCCCTGTGGAATGTCTGCCCCCTCCACTGTCTATGTGACTGTCTCTCGATCCAATTCCAAACCCTGTGTGACCAGTTTGGGAGAAGATGAGGAGTCTAAAGGGAAGAGAAAGCGAGACATCTCCAGAGATAAGAGCAGTGTGCGGGGAAGGACAGGGATGAGGTGTGATGGGGAAGGAAGACGCAGACTCAGTCAGTGACGGAGATAGAGTGAGAGACAGAGAAACAGCCTTGCGCACAGAGAACAGACAAGCAAGGGATCCAGTACTGAGCACCTGCTCTGCGGCAAGAATGGGGAAAGGTGCTTACAATTTTTCTGTCAAAATTAAATAATGACATTTCTCTCATTTTCATGCAAAAATGAAGTATGAAGTAAAAGTGAAAATCATCTGTAATTCACCACTAAACCTGACCTATTAGTACTACAGAGGGTGTCTTTTAATGGTTTTATTAATATTTGCTCACACACAAAGGTAGGTGGTGGATAGGTAAATAGATAATAGGTAACTTAATTAAAAGTAACAAGAAATAAAGAGAACAGAAAGGAAGAAAAAGAAAGAAAACTCCTTAATTTGTTTCTTGTTAGCTGATTTCATGTTTAGAAATACAAGCAAGACTAGAGTGAGATATATGAGACACTTAAGGCCCAGAAATGTAAGGAATATTCAGTCCTAGGTTAACCCTGATTCAATATGCATTCCTAGGGTTATTCTGTATTCTGTATCCACTTATGAAATAATTCAGTTTTAGCCACTGACTTAAAATTCATCATATTTGAAGTGGTTATCCTCTTCAGGTCTATTTCTGTTTAGGGGTTCTTTTTTTTTGTAATAATCCATATTCACACTGATTCTCCAGTCTGTCTTTTTTAGCTATATAATATTCTTTGAATTGTTAATATTATACCTGTACCTATATTTTAGTATTTTCTAAGGGACATTACTCTACCTTTTTATTTTTGGTAATACATTTTACTTTCCTTTAGTGTATTTTAGAATTATTTTTGTATTGGTAATACATTTTACCAATACATTTTGTATTGGTAATACATTATTTTTGTATTGGTAATACATTTTACCAATACATTTTGTATTGGTAATACATTTTAATTTTCTTTAGTGTATTTTAGAATTATTTTGTCAAAGTCCCAAAATATCCCACTGGGATTCTACTAGGATTAATCTAAATTTGTATTTTCATCCTGATGCTTTGCAAAATCTCCAGTTTTGATAGTAATGGTTTAGTCGCTAAGTCATGTCCAACTCTTGCAACACTGTGGACTGTTGCCTGCAAGGCTCCTGTGTCCATGAGATTCTCCAGGCAAGAAGACCAGAGTGGATTGCCATGCCATTCTCCAGATCTTCCTGATCCAGGACTCAGGGATCTAACAGGTGTCTCTTATATTTCCTGCATTGGCAGACGGATTCTTATCACAAGCACCACCTAAAGCCCATTTTTGATATGTCCTAAGCAGCAGCAGCAGCAGCATGAAAGATAGTGTGTTCATTTTGTCCTTGTACCACTGGTGGCATCTTGAACTTTTCTAAAACTAGGTTTTGCATATGTTTTGCTGAATTTATTTCTACAAAACGCGGGAGAAAATTGTGGCTGTTTGTGGGACCTCTTTGTCAGCTCACCTGTGGGCTGCTGTAAAAAAATGCCATAGACTGGGTGGCTTAAACAAAAGAAATTTATTTTCTCACAGTTCTGGAAGTCATAAGTCTGCGATCAGGGAGCCAGCATGGTCAGGTTCTGGTGAGGTCTCTTCCTGGTTTGCACACGGCCGCTATCTTGCTGTGGACTGGCATGCAGCCTGTAGACTGTGGTCTCACTTCTTCTAAGAACGCTCTCCTCTCAGGTAGACTCCACCCTAATGAACTAGTTTAAACCTAATTACCTCCCAGATCCCTTCTCAAAATACCACGGTGGGCATCAGGACTGCAACATATAAATTTTGGGAGCACAGGCTTCATTCCAGAGCACTCTTCTAAAGGCATTTCAAATTGTTTTACTAAGTATATCAGAAATCCACTCATCTTTTGGGGTGTGCATTTCTGTCATAACTAACAAATTCCCTATATTACTAACAATGTTTCATTTTATTCTCTTGGATTTCCCTAATAACTGATGTTAGCAGCTGTAAATGATGACATTTTGACTTAACTGTTTCTTATGTTAAGGTCACATGACATGTTTTCCCTAATATCAAGGACTAGCACTTCTGGAATCATGTGAAGCAACAGCACTGATAGCAATCTTGTCCAAGTCCTAACTTTAAGGAGAATATTTTTATTTTCTCTATGAAGCTGAACGCTGGCTATTGCCTATTCCAGATATTTTATGGCTAGTCTACCATATATTTTTCTCAACTGTAAATCAAACTAAGGACATGTTTTTTCCTCCATATTTTACAGTTAGTTCTTTTTAAAATTTTAACCAAGATATTACACTGAGTATTCTCAATAATTTCTTCAGCTCTTGTCAAGAGGATCAAATTGTCTTCCTCCTTTGATCATTTAAAAATAGTCGCTGTCTCAGTGTTGAATCATTCTCTGTTGTCAAAGTGGGACAAGAGAGGCTGGCTGGGTGAGCAGGTTACTTGCTCAAGGCTGGGTAGGAAGTCATGTTCTGTGGAGGTCAGGGCGGGGCTAGGCTGTAATAAATAATCTGAACATCTCAAGAACTTAAAATTAAAAGGTTATTATGTTCCTGCTCATGCAACATGCCCATCCCTGACGATAACAGTCATGTAGAAATGGGGGCTAGTGGGGACTCTTTCCTGACATATGAAGAAACAGGGGAAAATGCATGACAGGCATAAGTTTAGATCTCATTTCACCAGATAAAGGAAATCCCATCCAAGTTCAATGTTGCAGAGAAGTTTATGCACCAAGAGATGTACTGGGAATACTTAATGAATCAACAGTAATGAACTTTGCCACACACACAAGGCAGCTCTCTGGGCTCCTTTCCCTCCCACAAGACTGCGGGTCCACAAGATGCAAATGAAACTCTTGCTCAACCCAGGAACATGCTGGTCCTTCTCTTGGTTACTCCAGTGGACACAGCCTGTGCTGAAGTCGGTTGAGGATATTCAGGGCTCCACCTAAGTGGTAGACCCATTGGTGATAGTTGACCCTGTGTGGCAGGATGATGTGAGGAGTGGTCATGAGAATCAGAAAAATGGATACAAAGGCGGGCAGGGTGTTACTTAAAGTCTCTATCAATCATGATGTGGGTGTGACTAGACAGTACCTCCATGGGTTGGGGGTGTAGGGATTGCATCTGGGAGGCTGACTCTGTTGACTGCTGATGGTGGGCAGGACCAGGGGGCTGGGAGGAGGGTCAAAGTGACCAGAAGAGTGCGGACACTCAGAAGCTTGGAGCAAGGACTGTGTGTCCACTAAGCAGAAGTAGGTCAGTATTTGATCAGCCAAGTCCCCGCCTACACCAGGGTAGGCCAGAGGTTTCAGCTCCCTTCTACCCTTCTCTGGGAAGGTCCCCTGGAGGAGGAAATGGCAACCCACTCCAGTACTCTTCCCTGGAAAATCCCATGGACAGAGGATCATGGGGTTGTGAAGAGCTGGACACAACTTAGCAACTAACCATCACCAACATAGAATCAGAAATACCTGACATGTAAATCTATGTAAATGAACATGCAAATATCCTTAGATATTCATGGTGAGGCAACTTAGTGCTCTGCAGGGCTCCCCTCATTGACACTCTCTCCCTTATACCCACAGGAAAATGCCTCTGTCTGGGTGAGAGTTTGGCCCACTCCCAGCCCTTCCTCATCTTTACCTCCTCACTGCAGAACTTCTCCTTGGGGTCTCACAAGGCCCCTGAGGACATTGACCTTATACCAAGAGTGAATAGGCTGGGGTGCCAGGGTCTAGCCCCCACAGGATCCAGGGGAACCTTCAGGAGAAATGGCATCAGCAAATGATTTAGAGAGAGACATTCAGAAAACAAAGATCATGGCATCTGGTCCCATCATTTCATGGGAAATAGATGGGGAAACAGTGTCAGACTTTACTTTGGGGGCTCCAGAATCACTGCAGATGGTGACTGTAGCCATGAAATTAAAAGAGACTTACTCCTTGGAAGAAAAGTTATGACCAACCTAGACAGCATATTGAAAAGCAGAGACATTACTTTGCCAACTAAGGTCCATCTAGTCAAGGCTATGGTTTTTCCGAGAGTTGGACTGTGAAGAAGGCTGAGAACCAAAGAATTGATGCTTTTTAACTGTAGTGTTGGAGAAGACTCTTGAGAGTCCCTTGGACTGCAAGGAGATCCAACCAGTCTATTCTGAAGGAGATCAGCCCTGGGATTTCTTTGGAAGGAATGCTAAAGCTGAAACTCCAGTACTTTGGCCACCTCATGTGAAGAGCTGACTCACTGGAAAAGACTCTGATGCTTGGAGGGATTGGGGGCAGGAGGTGAAGGGGAGACAGAGGATGAGATGGCTGGATGGCATCACTGACTCGATGGACGTGAATCTCAGTAAACTCCAGGAGTTGGTGATGGGCAGGAGGCCTCGCATGCTGCCATTCATGGGGTCGCAAAGAGTCGGACACGACTGAGCGATTGAACTGAACTGAACTGAAAGAAAGAATGTTGTAGATGAGAAAACAGAGGAGAGAAAGAGGTTGATATTCCTTTATTTACACAGAAAGCCAATAAAGCCCCTAGACGAGGAGCTTGCTCTGTTCACGGAGGCCACAGTTGCCCTCCCAGTCTCCCGAGGGAGTGAAGACGCAGAACGCTTTCCCATTCAGGTCTTAGAAACCCAGGAAGATAAGTGAATGCAGAGAGCCTCTATGCTCCAAGGGATCAGCCTGAAAAACAGAGTAAGAGAGAGAAAGAAAGAAAAGAAAGAAAGACACGGGGTGACCAAGCTTCAGTGAGCGACGCCCGTTACTTTATTTTCAAAAGGACTTTTATACCTTGACTTGTACAGAGGGGGTAATGAAAGATGCAAGGTCATGCAGAATCAGCCCAAACACTCCAGCAATTTTGCCCTTATTGAAGCCACTATTTTTTCTGCATACCTTTCCCACAAATGATGTTGTGTACATTATCTTCTGGTCTTGGAGGACATTTTATGTGGACATTTTATGACCCTCTTTTGATAAAGGCTGCTCAACCAGAAAACGTATTTTCCCTCAAAGTGTTTCTTCTTTATATTTCTAATCTATGTCAGCCTCAGAAAATGCTAAACAGAGTTACATTTCTCATGGAGCAAAGGTGGGGTGAGTTACAAGAAAGAACCAATTAGCTCAGAGGTCTGATGTGGTTAATTTCAAGGCTACACTTGTTTTTCTTGCATTCCAACTATGTTAACTAATGCACTCCCAGGTGCACAGTGGATAAGAGATATGGGAACTTAGCAACAAGCATTGGCCCAATAATGAAATCTTAAACCAACACTACTCCAGTAGTTTTTAACTCTTTGAAAGGCTCTATGTTTTAGGCTTCCTGTGCCTCTCACAGCTGGGAGGCTGTGAACAATTATATGTGTAGCTGCAAGAGTCTGGATAAACCTGCCAAGGAAGCTAGAATGCTAACAGAGGGAGTTTGATTTGAAATATTCCTCTCGTGTCCAGGAGACTTATTAGCTAGAGCCCTAAATTGATTTTCTCCAGAGAAAGGTGGTTGGGGATAGCCCCCTGTTAATGTCAGGAGAGTTGGTGAAAGGCACAAAATAGATGCTCAAGCTGGTCTAGGGAGCCCCCAAGTCCTGAAGCCTTACTTATCAGGTCTCTTCCACATGACCTTGTCATAGGTGGGATGGCCCGTGCTGGCTCCTAGCACTGGGGAGACTGCCCCCTGTGTTCCAGGTCAGCTTCCTGCCCTGTGTTCCAGGTCAACTTCATGCCCTATAGGGGAGGGGGAAGGCAAGAAGAGATGCAGACCCCCTCTGAGTCCTTGCATGCAGCCCCTCTCTCTGTCCAGAATTAACGCGTGCAGGCTCCTGACTCCTCCCTGTTCACTCTCTCCTGTGGAAAGTCCCTTCTGTGGTCTCTCCATCATCCAGCCTGCTGTAGTCACCACTCATCCCCAGATGGCTTGTATTGTTGACTAAGGATATTTCAGGATCAAGAAATACCTGCAATATATTAGTGTTACCACCCCACTAGCACAGTCTGGATAACTGAAGCCCCCAGAGGAGGACAAGATTTAGACCCAAGCTTACCCAGAGCAGCAGCAGCAGCAGCACGAGGTTTGCTGCTTCCTCTCCTTGTCTCATTTACTCTGCTCACCCCTGCCCTCCTCCTATCTCGAACTGAAATGGCTAGTTCAGCTCTCAGTGCTGTTTTCCTGTGTGACTTCAAAATATCTCCTTCCCCTCTCTGATTTTATCCTTTAAAACTGGTGAGACCAAAATAAAGTTCTGTTCTCTCTGGCCAATGGCTGTTTGTGCTCCCTTTGCTCTTTCTCTTTTAGCTAAATTCACATATCTTGACATTAACCATTACAATTTTAAGGTGTACACTTCAATGATATTTAGTACAATCACATTGTGCAGCCATCAATTCTATCTATTCTGAAATATTTTCATAAAAAACTCCATGCCATTAAGATGTCAGTACCCATTCTCTCCTCCAATTGACCCCTGACAACCACGACTATGTTTTTGGCTTTTATTTTTCATATGAATTGATCAATTCTGGAAATTTCATATAAATGGCATCATACATGAAGTGATTGTTTCGGCTTTTTCATTTAGCTTAATGTTTTCAAGGTTCATTCACATTTTAGCAGGTATCAGTACTTCATTCCCTTCATGGCTGAATAGTATTGTGTTATGTGGAAATACCACTTTTATGTATTCCTTCATCAGTGGATTGATGTTTGTTTCCACATTTTGGCTATTGTGACTAGAGTTGCTAGGAACATTCATGTACACATTGCCCCATTTTTGTTTCACTCTTTTTGGGGTAATAGAAGGGAGGTGTTCTTCCTTTTTTTTCCAGAAAGGCTTTACTGGGACTCCTCCTGCATATGGGGGACTGGGAACAAGTAACAGGTTCCCTTGCTGAACTGCTGACTAAGGGGGTGAGCTTGTTCCTTATATGGGGTGAGGGTAGTGGTGTGTCCAGGGGTTAGGCTGTAGGGTTGATTTAGGTGGTTTGCCAACCCCTCTGGTGAGAATTGGATCATAAAAAGGCTGAGGGCTGAAGAATTGATTCTTTTGAATTCTGGCACTAGAGAAGACTCTTGAGAGTCCCTTGGAGATCAAACCAGTCAATCCTAAGGGAGTGAAGTGAAAGTCACTCAGTTGTGTCTGACTCTTTGTGACCCCATGGACTATACATTCCATGGAATCCTCCAACCCAGAATACTGGAGTGGGTAGCCTATCCCTTTTCCAGCAGATCTTCCCAACCCAGGAATCAAACTAGGGTCTCCTGCATTGCAGGTGGATTCTTTACCAACTGAGCTATCATGGAAGCCCAATCCTAAGGGAAATCAACCCTGAAGGATTCATTGGAAGCACTGATGTTGAAGCTCCAATACTTTGGCCACTTGATGCGAAGAGCCAACTCATTGGAAAAGACCCTGATGCTGGGAAAGACTGAGGGCAAGAGGAGAAGGGGGTGTAAGAGGATGAGGTGGTTAGATAGTATCATTAACTCAATGGACATGAGTTTGAGCAAACTCCCAGATAGTGAAAGGGAAACCCTGTGTGGTGCAGTTCATGGGGTTGCAGAGTCAGACATGACTTGGTGACTGAACAACAAATAGTTTGTATTTTGTTGCTGGAGGAGAGGTGTGCCCAGGTGCAAGCCCTGAGGTGAAGCATCCCACATCCCAGGTCGTCCTCATCTCACCTGACACACTCTAAACTGTTGTTCTTAAGGGGGTCAGGGATTGACTGTCTCCTTTTCTGAAACTTCTTCCTGCTGGAGAGACCCTAGCCTTCCCTAGCTGTGTAGAACCCCTCACTGAGTATTCTAGGACCTGTAGGGACCTGAACCACTCTGCTGGAATGAGTTGATTTCTTTGAGTCATCATGAGGTTTAGTTCCAACTATTGGAGCCTAGAAGACACAAACTTAACCAAACCTTTAAACAAACAGGGGCTGAAAAGGAGAAGAACAAAAATACCCTTGAAAGATCTAGAAAGGAAAGGAACCACATTCACGTTGGAAGGGCTTCCTTAACTGTTGACCAGATGGGGAGGTGATGTCACCCCTTTCAAGAAGCCACTCTGCTTTGGTATATATTTTTGTTAATCTCGAGATTCAAGTTTAATATGTTTCTCTATTTTTATAATGGAAGTTCTGGACCTATTGGTCCCAGATGTCCTTATTGGACCACAAATTCTTAGTCATAGGTTGACTACAGTAGGGTAGATAACAGAGCATGAGACATACGTAGTATGAATCTCTATGACTGGGGAAAAGAAAAAAAGGGTTGTAAGAAAATGAAAACCTCCTGCCAGCAAGTTTGTTAAACCTGGTAGGATCCTAGAGAACAAAGTAGAGAATCAGTTTTTAATTTTCTATCCTATATTAAACAACAGGATTGGTGGTTGTTTGTCTGGTGAAGCCTAGCAGCTTGTCAAATTTTCTCCATGTTTGTTTCCACTGATACCTGGGTGGGGAAGATCCCCTGGAGAAGGATACGGCAACCATTCTAGTATGCTTGCCTGGGAAATCCCATGGATAGAGGAGCCTGAAAGGCTGCAGTCCATGGGGTCTCAAAGAGTTGGACTTGACTCAGCAACTAAACACACACACACACACACACACACACACACACACACACACCCTTTAATAGTCATCAGGTCTGTGGCTGTTTTCTTTGCCTCCCGATCTGCCCTGTTTTTTGTTCTCCTGGGTAATTTGTGAATTTTCCTTTTGGTGCCCACAGCAGGGAATAATTGCTACTAGTTTTGTCTCTTGAGCCCTTTCTATGAGCTGTAAAATCGCAGGTCCATATTTTACAGGGGAATTTTTTGCATATAAAAGTCCTCTTTCTTTTCAGATAGTAGCATGGGCATGTAAGACAAGGAAGGCATATTTTGAATCTCTGTGTATATTTATAATCTTTACTTCCCCTAAGGTTAAGGCTCAAGTTGAGGCTATTAGCTCAGTCCTTTGGGATGAAGTATTACTGATAAAGGTTTTGCTTTTACGAAGTATAAGTGTTCATAATAATATGGCCTGCCCTCCCAACTCTATCTTTAAGGCAACTACTGACATAAGTAAACCATTCCTCCTCAGGTTTTTCTATGGCCTGGTCAGTAAGATCAGATCCATAGGCATAAACCTAGACAAGAGTTTCAAGGCAGGAATGTGTTAGTTCTGGGGCCTGAGCAGGCGTTAGTGTTGCTAGGTTGAGGGTGTGGCAAGTTTTGAAGGTTACATCTGGGAAGTCAAGGAGTAAAGCCTGGTATTTAGTAAGGTGGCCTCCAGCTAACAAATGGTGGCCTTTAATTTCCAGAATCCCTTGTACTTGATGAGGGGTCTGGACTTCCAGTGGCTGTCCAAAGGTGTGCTTGTTTGCTTCTTCCACTAATAAAGCAGGGGCAGCTATCACCCAGGTTCAGCCACACCACCCTCAGGCCATGGAATCCAGTTGTTTGGAAAACACAGCCAATAGGTTTAGGAACTTCTACCTTTCATACAAGGACCCCCAGAGCAGTGCCTTGTTTTTCAGCTTCATACAAGATAAATGGTTTTTTAAATTGGGGAGTGCTACACTTCATGGAAATAGATGGGGAAACAGTGTAAACAGTGTCAGATTTTATTTTGGGGGCTCCAAAATCACTGCAGATGGTGATTGCATCCATGAAACTAAAAACACTTACTCCTTGGAAGGAAAGTTATGACCAACCTAGATAGCATTTTCAAAAGCAGAGACATCACTTTGATGACTGAGGTCCATCTAGTCAAGGCTATGGTTTTTCCTGTGGTCATGTATGGATGTGAGAGTTGGACCGTGAAGAAAGCCGAGCACTGAAGAATTGATGCTTTTGAACTGTGGTGTTGTGGTGTTGGAGAAGACTCTTGAGAGTCCCTTGGACTGCAAGGAAATCCAACCAGTCCATCCTAAAGGAGATCAGTCCTGGGTGTCCTTTGGAAGGACTGATGCTAAAGCTGAAACTCCAGTACTTTGGCTACCTCCTGAGAAGAGTTGACTCACTGGAAAAGACTGATGCTGGGAAGGATTGGGGGCAGGAGGAGAAGGGGATGACAGAGGATGAGATGGCTGGATGGCATCACCAACTCAATGGACATGAGTTTGGGTGAACTCTGGGAGTTGGTGATGGACAGGGAGTCCTGGCGTGCTGCGATTCATGGGGTTGCAAAGAGTTGGACACCACTGAGCAACTGAACTGAACTGAACTGAACTGAACTGATGTCTTAAAAAAAAAAATTTCTCCTGGGGACTTCCCTGGTGGTTCAGTGGTTAAGAGTCTGTGCTTCCACTGCAGGGCGCAGGGTCAACCCATGGTCAAGGAACTAACATCCCATACAAAATTTTCTCCCAGATTATAAAGCAACATGCTCCTCTTTTAAGGCAAAATAATAAGGACTTCCCCGGTGGTCCATTGGTTTAGAATCCACCTGCCAATGCAGGAGACATGGGTTCAATCCCTGCTCTGGGAAGATTCATATGCCTTGGGGCAACGAAGGCGGTGTGCCACAAGCAATTACTGAAGCCAAGTTCCTGGAACCCGTGCTGCACAACAAAAGAAGCTACCACGATGAGAAGCCTGAGCACCACAACCAGAGTAGCTCCAACTTCCCGCAACTAGAGAAAAGTTGGCGCACAGCATGGAAGACCCAGCACCACCAAAAATAAATAAAGAAATAATAAAAATAAAACAGAGTAATAAAGCTTCTCTTTCTCAACCAACCTGGAAATAAATACCTCTATGGTACATTAAGCTAAAAGGTAAACTTGAGAAAAGTCTGACTGGCTGTTGTTCTCAACTGGGAGTGTGGGTCAGAGTCACATGAATGAATGTCACAAATACAAATTTCCGTGACGTCTTAGCAGAGAGATCCGGAAAAGTTTGAAGGACGTTCAGGTGAGTATTTGCACAAGGCCAACACATGGTTTCATTTTTCTCCTCTCACAAGGAATCAAAAGTCTGGAAGGAGATCTGCCAAACAGTTAACCATGGTTATCTCTAGAAGGAGAGGTGAAGGAGGAATTTTACCTCAGACTTTATACAATTTTGCATTTTTTTCCAACTGTTGACAAGTTAGATGTTATATTTCTCTGTAAGCCAAACACAGAGATATGCTCTTAAATACATAAAGAGTCTTAAGTAGTCAGCAAATTTATCCTGGAAACCATTATGTTATCAACATCTGACACAGTAAAGAAGATGTGAGAGACGGAAAGAGACAGAGAGAGGGGCAGGGCAGAGGGTGGATGAGAAGGAGGCACAGGGAGATGAGGAGAGATGGAAAGAAGAGGAAGAGAGGTGGGGCAGAGACCAACAAAAAAACATGAGGAGAGGGGGCAAGATGCAGAAAGAGAAAACTGTGAGAATAAGAGATCAAAGGAGACACAGAAGCAGTGAGTGAGGGGCTCAGAGACAGAGGGAAACACAGACATAGAGAGATGGAGACAGAGACAGAGAGATGGAGAGAGAGACAGAGGGAGACAGAGACCTCTTGTGAAGGTTCTGGGGGCCAGGAGGGGTGCCCTCCCTGTGACCTGCTAGCTCAGCCCCGGGAGGACCTCATGGCCCCTTCTCTCTCGCAGCGGTTCAAGCTCTACTCTGGCTTCTTGAAGCACCTTCCTGGCGTTCACAGGCAAGTCTACCAAAACCTGCAGGAAGTCAGTGCCTTCACTGACCACAGTGTGGAGAAGCCCCATGAACCCCTGGACCCCAATGTGTCCCCCTACTTCCACCCTGCTCCTCCCAGACTTCATCGACTCCTACCTGCTCTGCTTGGATACAATGGGATTCCGGAGAGGCAATGGCGGGGGGGCGGGGAGGGGGGGAGACGCAGGTGAGAAGGGAGGAGAAAGGAGTAGAAGAACTGGGTGAGGGGAGATTCTGAAGGGGAAAAATATTAGCAACTGGTGAAGAGAGCTACAGAGGCAGAAAGAAGCTGGGAGAGGAAGGGGGACAAATACACCACAGAGATGGAGAGACGGATTGAAACCAAGCAAGGCTGAGGCGGGAGAGAGATGGTTGAGCACAGAGGAAAGGAAAAAGGGCCAGACGACATGCGACCCAGAAAGAGGTGGAGGAACTCAGAGACATGTATGTGCAGCAGGGCCCCAGTCTCTCCTGACGTGAACCTTGCGCTTCTGGACCCAGGAGAAGTCCAACCCCAAAAGCAAGTGCCACGAGCTCAACCTCATCATCACTGCTCTGTCGCTCTTCTTTCCTGGCCCTGAGACCACCAGCACCACACTCCGCTATGGATTCCTGTCCATACTCATATACCTCCACTTTGCAGGTGGGCGGACTAGGGACAGCCACTTAGGGGAGGGGTGTTCTGACCCCTCTAGGAGCTGCAGAAATGGGTCTAGTGGTCTTCTGTGAACCAGAAAGGCAGTGCTCTTCTCTTATACCAGAGCGCTGTAGGGTTTCTTTCCCTCTTTGGCCATACCCTATAGCAAGTGAATCATATTTTCCCCACAGGGATTGAACCCAGGACCCCTGCATTGGAAGCTCAAAGTCTTAACTACTGGACCACCAGGGAAGTCCTGGAGCACTGTAGGTTCTGAATGACTCCAAAACTAAGCCAGCCTAGTTGGTGGATGGATGAATGAAGAATCTGCCAATGTGGAGGGTTCCTTGGTGTCCCAGTGGTTAGGACTCAGTGCTTTCACTGTCTTGGCTCCAGGTTCAATCCCTGGCAGAGGAACTAAGACCCTGGAAGCAGAACAGCAAGGCTAAAAAGAGAGAGAAGCTGTCAATGTCTTTTCCTCCATCACTTAAGGATGGACCCATCCATTTATCCATCTATTCTTTCATTTATCAATTAAACTAATTCAACATCAGATTCTTTCATCTATGATTCATCTAAGGACATAAACTTCCATTCTTTGTTTGGATAAATTGATTCTTCTGTTGATCTTTTAAAATAATTATTCACTGAATGAATTGGCATCGATACATTGGTCCCTTTATTCATTCATTCATTCACATAGTTTTCTAAAACTAGGTAACATACCTAGTCACCATCTGCAGTGATTTTGGAGCCCCCAAAAAAGTCTGACACTGTTTCCACTATTTCCCCATCTATTTCCCATGAAATGATGGGACCAGATGCCATGATCTTCATTTTCTGAATGTTGAGCTTTAAGCCAACTTTTTCACTCTCCTCTTTCACTTTCATCAAGAGGCTTTTAGTTCCTCTTCACTTTCTGCCACAAGGATGGTGTCATCTGCATATCTGAGGTTATAGATATTTCTCCTGGAAATCTTGATTCCAGCTTGTGTTTCTTCCAGCCAAGAGTGTCTCATGATGTACTCTGCATATAAGTAAAATAAGCAGGGTGACAATATACAGCCTTGACGTCCTCCTTTTCCTATTTGGAACCAGTCTGTTGTTCCAGATCTAGTTTTAACTGCTGCTTCCTGACCTGCATACAGATTTCTCAAGAGGCAGGTCAGGTGGTCTGGTATTCCCATCTCTTTCAGAATTTTCCACAGTTTATTGTGATCCACACAGTCAAAGGCTTTGGCATAGTCAATAAAACAGAAATAGATGTTTTTCTGGAACTCTCTTGTTTTTTCCATGATCCAGTGGATGTTGGCAATTTGATCTCTGGTTCCTCTGCCTTTTCTAAAACCAGCTTGAACATCAGGGAGTTCACGGTTCACGTATTGCTGAAGCCTGGCTTGGAGAATTTTGAGCATTACTTTACTAGCATGTGAGATGAGTGCAATTGTGTGGTAGTTTGAGCATTCTTTGGCATTGCCTTTCTTTGGAATTGGAATGAAAACTGACCTTTTCCAGTTCTGTAGCCACTGCTGAGTTTTCCAAATTTGCTGGCATATTGAGTGAAGCACTGTCACAGCATCATCTTTCAGGATTTGAAACAGCTCCACTGGAATTCCATCAGCTCCACTAGCTTTGTTTGTAATGATGTTTTCTAAGGCTCACTTGGCTTCACATTCCAGGATGTCTGGCTCTAGATTAGCAATCACACCATCATGACTATCTGGGTCATGAAGATCTTTTTGTACAGTTCTTCTGTGTATTCTTGCCACCTCTTCTTAATATCTTCTGCTTCTGTTAGGACCAGACCATTTCTGTCCTTTATCAAGCCCACCTTTGCATGAAATGTTCCCTTGGTATCTCTAATTTTCTTGAAGAGATCTCTAGTCTTTCCCATTCTGTTCTTTTCCTCTATTTCTTTGCATTGATCGCTGAAGAAGGCTTTCTTATCTCTTCTTGCTATTCTTTGGAACTCTGCATTCAGATGCTTATATCTTTCCTTTCCTCCTTCGCTTTTCGCTTCTCTTCTTTTCACAGCTATTTGTAAGGCCTCCCCAGACAGCCATTTTGCTTTTTTGCATTTCTTTTCCATGGGGATGGTCTTGATTCCTGTCTCCTCTACAATGTCACGAACCTCATTCCATAGTTCATCAGGAACTCTATCAGATCTAGGCTCTTAAATCTATTTCTCACTTCCACTGTATAATCATAATGGATTTGATTTAAGTCATACCTGAATGGTCTAGCGGTTTTCCCTACTTTCTGCAATATGAGTCTGAATTTGGTAATAAAGTGTTCATGATCTGAGCCACAGTCAGCTCCTGGTCTTGTTTTTGTTGACAGTATAGAGCTTCTCCATCTTTGGCTGCAAAGAATATAATCAGTCTGATTTCAGTGTTGACCCCCTGGTGATGTCCATGTGTAGAGTCTTCTCTTGTGTTGTTGGAAGAGGGTGTTTGCTATGACCAGTGCATTTTCTTGGCAAAACTCTATTAGTCTTTGCCCTGCTTCATTCCACATTCCAAGGCCAAATTTTCCTGTTACTCCAGGTGTTTCTTGACTTCCTACTTTTGCATTCCAGTCCCCTATAATGAAAAGGACATCTTTTGGGGTGTTAGTTCTAAAAGGTCTTGTAGGTCTTCACAGAACCGTTCAACTTCACCTTCTTAAGCATTACTGGTTGGCGCACAGACTTGGATAACTGTGATATTGAATGGTTTGCCTTGGAGATGAACAGAGATCATTCTGTCGTTTTTGAGACTGCATCCAAGTACTGCATTTCAGACTCTTCTGTTGACCATGATGGCTACTCCATTTCTTCTGAGGGATTCCTGCCCGAAGTAGTAGATATAACGGTCATCTGAGTCAAATTCACCCATTCCAGTCCATTTTAGTTTGCTGATTCCTAGAATGTCGACATTCACCCTTGCCATCTCCTGTTTGACCACTTCCAATTTGCCTTGATTCATGGACCTGACATTCCAGGTTCCTATGCAATATTGCTCTTTACAGCATTGGACCTTGCTTCTATCACCAGTCACATCCACAGCTGTGTATTGTTTTTGCTTTGCCTCCATCCCTTCATTCTTTCTGGAGTTATTTCTCTACTGATCTCCAGTAGCATATTGGGCACCTACTGACCTAGGGAGTTCCTCTTTCATTATCCTATCATTTTGCCTTTTCATACTGTTCATGGGGTTCTCAAGGCAAGAATACTGAAGTGGTTTACCATTCCCTTCTCCAGTGGACCACATTCTATCAGACCTCTCCACCATGCCCCACCTGTCTTGGGTTGCCCCTCAGGGCATGGCTTGGTTTCATTGAGTTAGACAAGGCTGTGGTCCTAGTGTGATTAGATTGACTAGTTTTCTGTATGGTTTCAGTGTATCTGCCCTCTGATGCCCTCTTGCAACACCTACCATCTTACTTGGGTTTCTCTTACCTTGGGCATGGGGAATCTCTTCACGGCTGCTCCAGCAAAGCACAGCCACTGCTCCTTACCTTGGACGTGGGGTATCTCCTTACGGCTGCCTTTCCTGACCTTCAATGTGGGATAGCTCCTCTAGGCCCTCCTGAGCCCCTCTCAGCCACTGCCCCTGGCCTCAGGCGTGGGGTGGCTCCTCAGGGCCACTGCCCCTGGCCTCAGGCACAACGTGGCTTCTCTCGGCCGCCCCCTGGCCTCAGACGCGGGGTAGCTCCTCTCGGCCGCTGCCCCTGACCTTGGATGGGGGGTGTGTCCCCCTGACTGCCACTGACCTTGGACTTGGGTAGCTCCTCTCAGCCGTTCCTGCGCCATTGTAGCCTGACACTCTAGGACGCTGCCCCTGACATCGGAGGTGGGGTAACTCCTTCGGCCGCGCCTGCTAGTTCGCCAGGACGCAGCCGCCCGCGCTGGCTTTGGGAACATAAAATAGGAAGTACTGACTCCCCTGGTGGGTCAGTGAGGAAGAGCTTACATGAAGCAGGGGCTTCTAATCTACGACATCATGGGGGAGTATCAGCCAACCACTGGAAGGCGTGTTCCTTCAGAGGGAGAAGCAAGGGCAGAGCCTGCAAGTGGACACTGCACAGCTCATCTTAGAAAGTAGAACTCTGGAAGACCCAGTTACAGAAGTCATGTCTGACTCTTTGCAACCCCATGGACTATAGGCTACCAGTCTTCTCCGTCCATCCATGAAATTTTCCAGGCAAGAATAATGGAGTGGGTTGTACATTTCCTTCTTCAGAAGATCGCAGTGAAGAGCTCAGCTGGGCGGGACCTTGACATGGGGAGGAGTCTGGATTTGTCCTGCCTGCCAGGGAGGGGCTGGAGGGGGTAGGGGGTGGTGGGGATTGTGGGGGAAGTCGGGAGGATCTTGACCTGCTCTGGCTTCTCTCTCTCCCCATCCTCTACTCTTTGACTCCATCCAGAGAAGATCCCAACGCCCAGAGTCCTTTTTCTTGGGAAGAAAGGTAGACCCTGTTAGGTAAAAGACGACCAGGACACCAAAAAAAAAAAAAAAAAAATCTAACAGGCTTTAATGATGAAGCACTCCCAGGCAGGGTTCCCGGACCTGAATGGGGCAGGTAGAGGAAGTCTGCAGGCCAGACCATGCTAGAAGTTTGTTTATATATGCACACTGCAAGGGATGGCTGGGTTAGTGGATGGGGGTTTGGATAGGTTGCCGGTTCGCTGCGGTGCAGGCTGATAGGTCTTTCTATGCGGCTGGGGCGGGGGTGGCTTTAGCGGCGAAGCATGCTGTCATTGGTCCCCGGGATCCGGGAGTTTCGTTAGGGGACCTTCTCGCCGGCGGGAGGGAGAGGAGGGGCGGCCCATCATGGCCCCCCAGGGTCCGACCTTACATTCTGACTCTTTTGATAGGATAAGGGGTGCCATTATCGTTTCTGGCTACTTCCTGCTGAACTGGGGTGTCGTTGGGGCTGAGAGTCGTGGAGGATCCCAATGACTTTTAGGGGGCCTCAGGGTCTCTGGACGGGGAGTTTGGAGTATGCGGCCACCATCAGCATCCATCCAGTAGCCGTCTGGGTCAGGTCCCTGACCCTCTGGAGGATGATCTGAAAAACACAAGGTCCTATCGACAGGATGAGGAACAAGGCGGTGAGGGGTCATGTCCCTAATCTTGAATCACACAGGTGATTTCAGTGACCTGGGACTCCTAGCTTATTGCAATGCAATGGCCCCTTCCCTCATTTCATCTTCATGGGCGTTAGGCGACACGTAGGGTGGGGGAGCTGA
Organism: Nanger dama; assembly: GCA_917880005.1. Classification (NCBI taxonomy): domain Eukaryota; kingdom Metazoa; phylum Chordata; class Mammalia; order Artiodactyla; family Bovidae; genus Nanger; species Nanger dama. The sequence goes on along the minus strand of CAKJTW010000012.1, from coordinate 49,812,406 downwards.
GGGTCAGTTTCTCCATCCATGAGTCCTTTCTGAAGTTTAGAGAGTGACAGAGATGTGGCAAATAGACACAGACAGATAAGGTCAAAGGGGTGAGGAACACAGAGAAAGACAGGAGAGATGATAGCAGAAAGAGTGAATGTGAGATAATAGAAGAAGGTGGAGGGTGAAGGGAAGCAAAGTGAGAGTCGCTCAGTCGTGTCTGACTCTTTGCGACAAGTCCATGGAATTCTTCAGGCCAGAATACTGGAGTGGGTAGCCTTTCCCTTCTCCGGCGGGTCTTTCCAACCGAGGGATCGAACCCAGGTCTCCTGCATTGCAGGCAGATTCTTTACCAGCTGAGCCACAAGGGAAGCCCAAGGTGGAAGGTGGAGGAGGGATAAAGGTAGAGAAACAGAGTAAGACAGAGAGGAAAAGAGAAAGTGATATAAGGAGCAATGAAGAAACACTGAAGGAGAGAAGAGGGAGCTACACAGGAATACTGAAAAATGAGAGAGCGCTGCAGAGAGAATTAGACCTGCACAGACAGACAAAGGGAGTTAAGCAAGATTGGCGAGGACAAGGAAGAGGAACAAGGAAGAGAAAAAGAAGACAGACAGAGGAACAGTGCCTGGCAGGAAGTATAGCCATATAAAAATACTGAGGAGATGGCCATGGGCAGAGAGAAAGAGCCAAAGGGTGTCCAGTTGCAAAGCCCCAGGGATGGGGAGGACAGACTGGGAGGAAGCAGAAGTCAGGCTGTTTGGGGAGAGCCTGGTTGCAGAACCAGTTACTGGAGATGAATCAGCTGGGAGCTCCATTCTGAATATTCATAAGCTTTTGTATCCTAACCTGTAAATGTGCCTAGAAGATGTGGGTTAAGTGTTACTTGAAAAATTTTAATAAGCACTAACTTCTTTTTTTTAATTAAATTTATTTATTTATGTATTTGTTTTGCCATACATTGACACGAATCAGCCATAGGTGAACACAATCTCCCAATGCCGAAGCCCCCTCCCACCTCCCACCCCACATCCAAGCACTAATTTCTTTACCTTCATAATAGCCCTGTAAGATAGGTGCTGTTCTTGGCACGTTAGGCATGGCAGGCATCAAAAATGTCAAGTCAGAAATATCCACCTGCCTATATGTGGAGGCTTCCCAGGTGGCACAGTGGTAAAGAATCAGCCTGCAAATGCAGGAGATGCAAGGGAGGAAGGTTTATCCCTGGATTGGGAAGGCTCCCTGGAGTAGAAAATGCAACCTGCCATTTTCTTTAAAAAAAAAATTTATTTATTTTATGGAGGCTAATTACTTTATAATATTGTAGTGGTTTTTGCCATACATTGACATGAATCAGCCATGGGTGTACCTATGTTCTCCATCCTGAACCCCCTCCCACCTCTCTCCCGATCCTATCCCTCAGGGTCATCCTAGTGCACCAGCCCTGAGCACCCTGTCTCATGCATTGAACCTGGACTGGCGATCTGTTTCACATATGTTAATATACATGTTTCAATGCCATTCTCTCAAATCATCTCACCCTTGCCTTCTCCCACAGAGTCCAAAAGTCTGTTCTTTACATCTGTGTCTCTTTGTTGTCTCACATATAAGGTCATCGTTACCATCTTTCTAAATTCCATATATGCACGTTAATACACTGTATTGGTGTTTTTATTTCTGACTTACCTCACTCTGTATAATAGGCTCCAGTTTCATCTACCTCATTAGAACTCATTCAAATGCACTCTTTCTAATAGCTGAGTAATATTCCATTGTGTATATGTACCACAGCATTCTTATCCATTCATCTGCTTATGGACATCTAGGCTGCTTCCGTGTCCTGGCTATTATAAACAGTGCTGCGATGAACACTGGGGTACACGTGTCTCTTTCAATTCTGGTTTCCTCAGTGTGTATGACCAGCAGTGGGATTGCTAGGTCATATGACAGTTCTATTTCCAGTTTTTTAAGAAACCTCCGCACTGTTCTCCATAGTGGCTGTACTAGTTTGCATTCCCACCAACAATTTAAGAGGGTTCCCTTTTCTCCACACCCTCTCCAGCATTTATTGTTTGTAGATTTTTGGATAGCAGCCATTCTGACAGGTGTGAGATAGTACCTCATTGTGGTTTTGATTTGCATTTCTCTGATAATGAGTGACGTTGAACATCTTTTCATGAGCTTGTTAGCTATCTGTATGTCTTCTTTGGAGAAATATCTGTTTAGTTCTTTGGCCCATTTTTTCATTGGGTCATTTATTTTTGTGGAATTGAGCTCCACGAGCTGCTTGTATATTTTTGAGATTAATTCTTTTCAGTTGCTTCGTTTGCTATTATTTTCTCCCATTCTGAAGACTGTCTTTTCACCTTGCTTATAGTTTCCTTCATTGTGCAAAAGCTTTTAGGTTTAATTAGGTCCCATTTGTTTATTTTTGCTTTTATTTCCGTTACTCTGGGAGGTGGATCATAGAGGACCCTGCTGTGATTTATGTCAGAGAGTGTTTTGCCTATGTTTTCCTCTAGGAGTTTTATAGTTTCTGGTCTTACATTTAGATCTTTAATCCATTATGAGTTTATTTGTTGGGGTCCTTTAATGGACCGGGACCTGGAAGGCAATGATAAGAGAGTGAAAGAGAGAAAGAGGCTGAGACTCCCTGGTTTATGCAGAAAACCAATAAAATCCTTGACACAGGACGTGCGTCTCTCATGAAGGCACCAGGCACCCTCTCGAGGGGGGTGGGGGTGAAGGCACAGGGTGCTTTCTTGAGAGAGTCTTAGAAGCCCGGGCAGGAGAGTGACCAAGGCAGGTCTCTGCGTTCTAAGGAATCAGCCAAAGAGAGTCAGAGAGAAAGGGAGAAAGAAAGACATGGGGACCCAAGCTCTGATGGAGAAAAGGTGCTTTAGTGATTTCTCTGTGAGTATATAAAGGCTGTGGTACAAGAAGTTTCTTTCGTCAGTGATAAAGATCAGAAAACCAAATGTACAGTAACCATTACCAAGGGCACAAGGGATGATGATGGTCACAAGGTCAGGAGACAATTCATATCTCAAGAAAGGGGATCTAGACTAAGCAGTTTTGTCGTAAAGAGAATGTTTACTAAAGGAGATTCAAGCCTATCTCACACAATGACCCCAGTTCCTGGGAGCAGTGTGCTGTTCCATTTAAAAAGAAACAGAGGACTTGTGAGAAACAGCATGAGGAATCCTCCTGTTAAACATTCCTGGACATTTATTTTTGTATATACTGTTAGAAAGTGTTCTAGTTTCATTCTCTTACAAGTGGTTGACCAGTTTTCCCAGCACCACTTGTTAAAGAGATTGTCTTTTCTCCATTGTATATTCTTGCCTCCCTCGTCAAAGATAAGGTGTCCATAGGTGTGTGGATTTATCTCTGGGCTTTCTATTTTGTTCCATTCATCTATATTTCTGTCTTTGTGCCAGTACCATACTGTCTTAATGACTGTAGCTTTGTAGTATAGTCTGAAGTCAGGCAGCAACCTGCCACTTTCTAATGATATTCATGCCTGGAAAATCCCATGGCGAGAGGGAACTTAGTGACCTACAGTCCATGGAGTTGTGAAGAGTTGGACATGACAGAGAACGCACACACACACCTATGTGCAGGCATATGTGTGTGCATGCACATGCACATGTGCGTGTGCATGTGCACACACACACACAGACACACACAAGCAACAATATCTTCTTATATTCTGTGGGGCCACAGAACTCTTCAGAAATTGAACAGAAGCTACAAACTCTGTCCTGGAAAAATGAGCAAGGTACATCACCCAATTACTTGCAACTGCTTTCAAAGGATTTGGGAGTCCTCTACCAGTCTACTGTAACTGCAAGTTAAAGGCTAATCCCATACAGATCTATTGCAATGTCTGGGCTCTGGGGTGTGACAGGGCAAAGAATGTGCATGCATCCTGTGCTCACATTGTGAACTTCTGTTCTGTGCTAGTGAAGGCATTGCTTGCACAGACTTATTCTTCTTCTTCACCATCACCCTCCAGAACGTCTCTGTGGCCAGTCCTATGACCTCTGAGGACATTGACCAGACTCCCCAGGAGAATGGAGTGGGCAGAGTGTCCCCAGTCTATAAGATCCAGTTCCTGCACCATCAAAGGAAGGAAGGTGATCAAGGATACCAGGGTCATGTGTGTTCCCACCTCTGCAGAGAGTGGCTGCTGGACTCTCCCTGTCTTCCTGCCTCTGAGGAGCCTGTGCTGTGATTCAGCATCCCTCCCCTCCATGGATGACACCTCTATGGTGAAATCCCATCTACATCTCACCTCCTTCTGTCTTTCTGCAACTTGGCTCAGGATCTCTCTGCACTTCTGTCTCCAAGGCTACAGCTCACCCTGAGTGACTTCTCCCCTCTTGAGAATAGCTACAGCCTCCTTTCTCAACTCCTTGGGCTCCATGATCTGTGCATCCATGAGTTCACTTGAGTCCTTTCAGCAGCTACATGCACTGGGTAAAGTAATCATGCCCATCATGCAGATGAGTAAACAGAGGCCATGCAATGGCCTGCTTGGTCTGAGGTCACCTGGCTAGTGAGTGGAGAAGCGAGATTCATACTCTGGGTCCCTGGCTCTTGAACTCAAACTCTTTACACAACTCCTTTCTGTCCCCAAGATAGAGTTTAAAATGAAGATGAAGTTAACATCTGGTAACAGTCCAGTTTAAAGTGTATAATGAGGTGGCATTTAGTTCATTCACAGTCCTGGTCATCACCAGCCCTATCTAGTTCCAAACATTTTCATCACCCAGAAGAAGACCCAGTACTCATTAGTAGTCAATCCCCATTTGCCCTTGCACTCAGCCCCTGACAACACCAAATGCTTGCTATATCCTGGATTTACTCTTTTGCACATTTCATATAAGTAGATCTAAAATGTGTGGTCTTTCATGTCTGGCTTCTTTCACTTAGTGTGGTGTTTTTTGCGGTACATTGACACTGTAGACCATAGGTGTACACAGAGTGGACCCCCCACTTATTCATCGTCCTGCTTCTCCCATCTCCTTCCATCCACAAAGGCCCCATCAGCCCATGCCCCCTGAGCCATGTAGCTCTATATAGGGATCTTGAGTCCCTGTCAGTTCAGTTCAGTCGCTCAGTCGTGTCTGACTCTTTGTGACCCCACGACGGCAGCATGCCAAGCTTCCCTGTCCATCACCAACTCCTGGAGCTTACTCAAACTCATATCCATTGAGTCGGTGATACCATCCAACCATCTCATCCTCTATTGTCCCCTTCTCTTCCTGCCTTCAGTCTTTCTTATCATCAGGGTCTTTTCCAATGAGTTAGTTCTTCACATCAGGTGGCCAAAGTATTGGAGCTTTAGCTTCAGCATCAGTCCTTCCAATAAATATTCAGGACTGATTTCCTTTAGGATTGACTGGTTTAACCTCCTTGCCTATATTTCCTCCTAATGCCCTGCCACTCAAATAATCTGAAGCCTGACATCTCTGGGGCAGGTGATGATCCCTGCCAGCTTTATTGTCAGGTCACTAAAGAGCCTTGAAAGAGTGAGAATTCTCTTTCACACCTCCACACCTGTTCCTTGAGGGAAAACCTGTTGTCTTGGTCATCAGTCTACTCTCAGGACCTAGAGAAGTGTGTAACAGATGACAGGCATCTAAAATATTTGCTGAGGGGGCTTCCATGGTGATCCAGTGGCTAAGATTCTATGCTTCCATTCTAAGGGACTGGGTTACACCCCCTGGCTGGGGAAAATCCCACATGCCATGATGTGCAGCAAAATAATATAAGGTAAAATAAAATTTTCCATGGGGAAAAAATGAATGAGTCAAGAAACCCATTGGGGCTTCCCTGGTCCCTCAGTGGTAAAAGAATCTGCCTCCCAATACAGGAGACTTGGGTTTGATCCCTGGTCCAAGGAGATCCCACAGTCTCCTTGGTGGAGCAATAAGCCTGTACACCACAGCTATTGAGACTGTGTTCTCGAGCCCAGGAGCTGTGACTACTGAACCCACATATCGCTGCTACTGAAGCCTGCATGCCTCGAGCCCAAGTTCCCCAGCAAGAGAGGACACCACAGTGAGAAGACCCCTGCACTGCCACCTCCGCCCCTCAACCCTTGCCCCTGCTCACTGCAACTAGAGAAAAGAAGTGCAGCAATGGATCCAGCATAGCCAAAAGTAAATAAATAAAATTATATATATATATATATATACACATACATATATATATATATAATACAACCCTCCAAACCCAGACCACATGGAGTCAGGCTTCCCATCAGACCCCGCCTCCTCCTCCACACCTCACTCTTCACAGATGCCCATCCTCAGCGGGCACAGGACACCCCACTTTTGCTGGCCAGCTAACCTCCGTCCCTCATGATGCAATGCCACAAACCCATAAAACTGTCTGAGAGCTGTCCTTGCGGTGCCACCACCCTGTACCCAGCCTCCACCATTCCTGGAGCTGACACCCCCTCCCACCACCTTGGGGGATGTGCTCTCCGTTCAAGGGCATCACCCTCCAAGACACCTCCAGCCCATCAGAGGCCAGTGGGTAGCTGGCTTAGGATCCACTGAGATGATAAACTTCATAGTCTCTGCAGCCCCTGCAAACTTTGGGCTCCCTCTTATCTCTGGAGTTAGCAGGAGCTCTGTCAAGGTAGGATCCTGGCACACTTTCCCCACCCATAGGGCAAAATAACAAACAGTGGAGCAGACTACCTTTAAGAGAGACAGCAGGATTGAAGGCAGGCATGGACCATGGCTCTCTCCACCATCCTGCTCCTCATTCTCTTCACTGGCCTCCTGCTCCTCTGGGCACCCCTTGCCTCCCAGGGCCGCCTCCCCACCACCCTCCCAGACCCTGGCCTCTGCTTTTCCTGGGAAATGTCTTGCAAATGGACCACAAGCGCTTCCTCAAGTCATTGCAGGTGGTGAGATGGAAAGGGCAGGTGTGGGGTGGGGGGAAAAGGAGGTGAGCGGATGGGTAACAGCTCAGAGGCAGCAAGGGAGCTGGGGGTCAAGTTCGGGTGTGACTTCCAAGACCCGCTTGGGGACTGTCTTCTTCCAGCCATGATCTGGCCCTAGATACACAATAGAGAAGCTACCAGAATTCTTATGAGAAGGAGTGAAGACAAGATTGGGTGGAGAGAGAAATTTAAAAAGAAAATGTTTTAATTATTTATTTTTGTTTGTAGGATAACTGGTTTGTACTGGTTTTATTTTAAAATTTATTGGAGTATAGTTGACTTACAGTGTTGCATTAGTCAGGTGTGCAGAAAAGTGATCCAGTTTTATATATATATGTATACATATATTTATTCTTTTTCAGATTCTTTATCTGTATATGTTATTACACAATACTGAGTCGAGTTCCCTGTATTATACAAGTAGGTCTTTGTTGGTGATCTACTTTGTATATAGAAGTGTGTGTGAATGTATTTTTAGTGTGTGTATATTAATCCCAGGCTCCTAATTTATCCCACCCCACCACCCATGTTTCCTCTTCAGTAACCATACATTTGTTTTCTACATCTGTGACTCTGTTACTATTTGTAAATAAGTTCATTTGTATGATTTGTTAAAAAAAAACACACTAGATTCTCATATAGCACTCTCTATATGAGTGCTATTATACATTTGTCTTACTTTGTCTAACTTCACTTACTATGATAATCTCTAGGTTCAACCATGTTGTTGCAAATGGCATTATTTCTTTTTTTTTTTAATGGCTGGGTAATATTCCACTGTATATAAGTAACATATCTTCTTTACCAAACCTCTGTCAATACACATTTAGGTTACTTCCCTGTCTTGGCTATCATAAATATTGTTGCAGTCACATTGGGGTTCATGTATCTTGTTCTTTTAAAAAAAGACTTTTAATATAGTCCCAAGTACAGTTTAATAATACATGACAAATGAGTGTTCAAAGTAGTCATAATACTACTTTTAGATAGATGATAATAATTATCAATACTTTGAATGGTCTGGTGGAAGAACTTCTCCCTAATGCCTCTTGTGCAGTAGTTTGTAATTAATTTTTATTGAAATATAATTGATTTACAATATTGTGTTAGTCTGTGCTGTACAGCAAAATGAATCACTTATGCATACACATATATCCACTCTTCTTAAGATTTTTTTTTCCAAATAGGTTAGGTTATTATGGAGTATTGAGTAGAGTTCCCTGTGCTCTACAGTAGTTTCTTATTAGTTATCTATTTTTTATACTAGTGTGTATATGTTGTATTTTATTGAGGTATAGTTGACTTACAATGTTTTAGGTGCACAGCAAAGTGATTCCATTATACAGATACACATATACTGCTTTTGAAATTATTTTTCATCATTGGTTATTATAAAATATTGACTATAGTTCCCTGTGCTATACAGTAAACTTTTGTTGCTTCTTGCAATCTATTTTTCAATTCGAAATCTAGCATTCTATTCATGCTAAGTCAAACAAGTAGAATCAAAATGCCATAATTTTTTAGCTTAGGCAAAAAGTCACAAGTTTTCAAAAATATATATTATACAGATATACATACAAAAGCTTTTCTACTACACTTGATAAGCTTTGAGAAAAAAGATAAAAAATGAAATGGAGAAATTGAAGAACATAAATGAAATGAAATGGGAGCACTGGATATGAAATAGAAAAAGTTAAACAGATAAAAGTAGATCATCATATAGTCCAGGTGTTTTTAAACATGACTGCTCATTAGAAACATATCTAGAGTAGTGTGCATATGTTAATCCTAGCCTCAGTTTATCCCTCCCACCCGTTATTCCTTGGTAAACATATGTTTGTTTTCTATATCTGTGACTCTATTTTTGTTTTTCAATTTTAATTAATTTTTATTGAAGTATAGTTGATTTATACAATGTTGCATTAGTTTCTGCTCTACAGCAAATTGAATCAGTCATATATACACATATATCCACTCTCTTTAAACTCAATGCCATATAGGTCATTACCAAGTATTTAGTAGAGTTCCCTGTGCTATATAGTGCATTCTTATAACTTATCTATTTTATATCTGTTGTTGTTGTTCAGTTGCCAAGTAGTGTCTGACTCTGCGACCCCATGGACTGCAGCAGGCCAGGCCTCCCTGTCCCTCATTATCTCTTGAGTTTGCCCAAGTTCACGCCCATTGAATCAGTGATGCAATCACTGATTGCACCCAACCATCTCATCCTTTGCTACCCTCTTCTCCTTTTGCCATTGATCATTCCCATCACCAGAGTCTCTTCCAATGAATTGGCTCTTTGCATCAGGTGGCCAAAGCATTGGAAATTTAGCTTCAGCATCAGTCCTTCCAATGGATGTTCAAGATTGATTTCCCTTAGGATTGACTGGTTTCATCTCCTTGCATTCTAAGGGACTCAAGAGTCTTCTCCAGCACCACAATTCAAAAGCATCAATTCTTAGGGGCTCAATTTTTTATGGTCCAATTCTCACATCCATACATGACCACTAGAAAAATCATAGCTTTGACCATACAGACCTTTTTTGGCAAAGTGATATCTTTGCTTTTTAATACACTGTCTAGGCCTGTTATAGCTTTTTATCCAAGAAGAAAGCATCTTCAAATTTCATGGCTGCAGAGGCCATGAAGGACAAGGAGGCCAAGAAGAGGAAATCTGTCACTGCTTCCACTTTCCCCCATCTATTTGTGATGAAATGATGGGGCCAGATGCCATGATCTTAGACTTTTGAATACTGAGTTTGAGGCCTACTTTTACTCTCCTATTTCACTTTCATCAAAAGGCTCTTTAGTTACTCTTTGCTTTCTGCCATTAGGGTGATAGCATCGACATAGCTGAGGTTATTGATATTGAAAGGTTGTTGCTGAGCCATGAAAGACGCTGAAATTCTTGGCCTCTGGAGGAGAGGAATTTAATTGGGGCCAGGGACAAGGCTTGATCACTCAGAACTTTTGTGTAATAAAGTTTTATTAAAGTATAAAAGAGATAGAGAAATCTTCAGACATAGACAACAGAAAGGGGCAGAAAGAGTGTCTCCATGCTAGTCTTTAACAGGAAGTTATACACCTGCTGGGCTTCCCTTGTGGCTCAGCTGGTAAAGAATCCACCTGCAATGTGGGAGACCTGGGTTTAATCCTCGGTGGGGAAGATCCCCTGGAGAAGGAAAAGGCTACTCACTCTAGTATTCTGCCCTAGAGAATTCCATGGACTGTAGTCTATAGGGTTGCAAAGAGTCAGACACGACTGAGCAACTTTCACTTCACTTCACTTCACTTATATACCTACTTAATTCAGTTCAGTTCAGTTCAGTTGCTCAGTCATGTCCAACTCTTTGTGACCCCATGAATCACAGAACACCAGGCCTCCCTTTCCATCACCAAGTCCTGGAGTTTACTCAAACTCATGTCAGTTGAGTCAGTTATGCCATCCAGTCATCTCATCCTCTGTCATCCCCTTCTCCTCCTGGCCCCAATCCTTCCAGCATCAGGGTCTTTTTCCAAGACCCCGATATCTGTGAACTGGACATGGAACAACAGACTGGTTCCAAATAGGAAAAGGAGTACCTCAAGGCTGTATATTGTCACCCTGCTTATTTAACTTATCTGCAGAGTACATCATGAGAAATGCTGGGCTGGAAGAAGCACAAGCTGGAATCAAGATTGCTCAGGTATGCAGATGACACCACCCTTATGGCAGAAAGAGTGGCCAAAGTATTGGAGTTTCAGCTTTAGCATCAGTCCTTCCAATGAACACACAAGGACTGATCTCCTTTATAATGGACTGGTTGGATCTCCTTGCAGTCCAAGGGACTCTCAGGAGTCTTCTCCAACACCACAGTTCAAAAGCATCAATTCTTCGGCGCTCAGCTTTCTTCACAGTCCAACTCTCACATCCATACATGACTACTAAGAAAAACTATAGCCTTGACTAGATGGACCTTTGTTGGCAAATGTCTCTGCTTTTCAATATGCTATCTACGTTGGTCATAACTTTCCTTCCAAGGAGTAAGCGTCTTTAATTTCATGGCTGCAGTCACCATCTACAGTGATTTTGGAGCCCCCAAAAATAAAGTCTGACACTGTTTCCACTGTTTCCTCATCTATTTCCCATGAAGTGATGGGACCAGATGCCACGATCTTTGTTTTCTGAATGTTGAGCTTTAAGCCAACTTTTTTCACTCTCCTCTTTCACTCTCCTCTTTGATCAAGAGGCTTTTTAGCTCTTCTCCACTTTCTGCCATAAGGGTGGTGTCATCTGCATATCTGAGGTTATTGATATTTCTCCTGGCATCTTGATTCCAGCTTGTGCTTCTTTTAGCCCAGCATTTCTCATGATGTACTCTGCATATAAGTTAAATAAGCAGGGTGACAATATACATCCTTGACATACTCCTTTTCTTATTTGGAAGCAGTCTGTTGTTCCATGTCCAGTTCTAACTGTTACTTCCTGACCTGCATACAGATTTCTCAAGAGGCAGGTCAGGTGGTCTGGTCCCATCTGTTTTAGAATTGTCCACAGTTTATTGTGATCCACACAGTCAGCAAAAGTAGATGCTTTTCTGGAATTGCCTTGCTTTTTCTATGATGATCCATTGAATGTCAGCAGTTTGATGTCTTGTTCCTCTGCCTTTTCTAAACCCAGCTTGTACATCTTGAAGTTCTCAGTCTTTTTGACTTATGTTTTTTCTGAACATATGTCCAAGAATGGGATTGTTGGGTCATATGGTAACTATATTTTTGTTTTCTAAAGAACATCCATACTGTTCCCCATACTGGTTACACCAATTTACATTCTCTCCAGCAGTGTAGGAGGGTTCCCTTTGGAGAGAGACATTCGAATAGACTTGAGACTTTGAGCTGTGATGCTGTGTAGGTTAGGAGGGAGAGATTCTATAGCTTGGATGTGGGGAGTCTCTGTAATTTTTAAAAGCAAAACTGAGAGGTCTCAGGGCAAAGCTAAGAGAGGGGGATGCTTGGGGTGATATGTGAGGCTCGGAGGAGACCACAGAGTTCCAGTCTTAGCTCTTCCCTGTTGGGGCTGCAGTCTGAAGGTTAGGTTAACTGGGAGGTGTGACACAGGGGTGAAGTGGAGATCCTTTCTTGAGTCAGAGAGTGAGATCTGGACTCTGCCCCTATAGCTTCAGGAGAAATACGGGAATGTCTTTACCGTCTACCTGGGATCTTGGCCCACTGTCATCCTGTCGGGGTACGAGATAATGAGGGAGGCTCTGGTGGATCAGGCCAAGGCGTTCTCTGGCTGAGGGCACGTTGCCATCATTGACCTTGTCTTCCAGGGAACAGGTGAGTGGGGGACAAGGGTGAGGATTAAGAAGAGGAGGAGGGACTATCCCATGTGTCTTCAAAACCTTCCCTCCACGGCCCACCATCAGGTCTGGGTTTTGCCAGTGGGAAGTCATGGAAGGTTCTACGGTGATTCTCTGTGACCACCATGAAGGACTTTGGGATGGGGAAGCGGAGTATTGAGGAATGAATCAAGGAGGAGGCTCAGTGTCTGGTGGAGGAGCTTCGGAAATCCCAGGGTGAGTGTGGGCTGGGTGGAGGTGGGGATGAGATCGGGTGAGAGAGAGGGAGAGGGCATGTGACTGATAAAGAGAAATCCAGAGACAAAGACAGACAGAGGCAGAAACAGGTTCAGATAAAGAGAGAAGGAGATAGAGACAGAAAAAGAGAGAATGGGGAAAAACAGAGAGAGACAGAGACTAGCAAAGAGAGGGAGAGGCAGAGAAAGCAGACAGAAGCACAGAGAGCATAGACAGAGAGAAACACAGCAAAAGCAAGACAGAGAGATATGGAGAAGGTGACACAATCAATCTAGGAACAGAAACTGCAAGGAAAAGTGAAAGCAAAAAGTAAAGTGAGTAGGGAGTTATTAAAGTCAGGGGAACACAGAATGTCAATAAGGTTAAGGAGAGGAGCTACAAAGATGTGACAAGAGAACAGAGAAGAAAGAGTGAGTCTGAAAGAGTGAATGAAAAGACCAGAGAAAGTCAGCCCAAGACACAGACCACGACAATCAACAAGAGACCCCGAGGTGGAGACTTTCAGAAAGAAATCTTAGAAACCAATAAAAGCTGAGTCAACCAAAAGAAAGACAAACTAATCAAAGGAGCTAGGATGAGATGGTACCAGCCAGGTCAGAGCCAACCAGAAGAAATGTGCAGAGGACCCCTCCGCCATGACAGATCTCTCTCCCTCAAGGGCCTACCTGGATCCCCACTTCCTCTTTAACTCCATCAGTGCCAACGTCATCTGTTCTGTTGTCCTTAGTGAGCTCTTTAATTACCAGGATCCTAGATAGTTAGGGCTGCTACATTTAATGAATGAAATCTTCATCATTCTCTACTCCTCCTATACCCAGATGAGGTATCAAAAGCGTGGTGGGCCAGCAATCAGGGTGGGTGGACCCCAGGAAGAGATCAAATACTTTCGGTCTTGAACACTAAACACAGAAGGTACAACCCCTGTCCCCTCCCAGGTGAGGCCATCCATCAGTTCAGGGGTCATAATTAGGCCTTGGACAAGGACGGGCTTCAAGAGAAGAAACCTCAGCAGATGTGAGAGTGACTGAAGCTGGGTGCAGGGGTCTATGCACTACTGTTTGCATGTGTGTGTGTCTGCGTGTGTGTTGGGGTGTGTGTGATTGTGGTGTGTGTGTGTGTGTGTGTGTGTGTGTGTGTGTGTGTGTACTCAGGTGGGAGGTATACCCTCCAAGTCCACAGGGTGAATTACGCCCTTTGGATGTTGCTGCATGTGCAGCTCAGAGCATCAACACTCACAGCACCCGCCCAGTGAATACAATGGGTTCTGCACTTTGTTGGCTGCCCTGTAGGTGTTTGAAATCTTCCCAGGCATCTTGAAACACTTTCCTGGCACACACACCCATTTGTATAGCATGACTGAAGAAGTGAAATATTTTATCACTGAGAACAGGGAGAGGCACCAGAAGATGCTAGCTTTCAGTGGCCCTAAGGACTTCATTGATTCCTTCCTACTCTGCATGGACAAGGCAAGGCCTGCCCCTGATGGGCATTGGGGATGGGAAAGACAGTGATGGAAATCGTACTGACATTGAACTAATATCTTTGGGTGTGATGTACATGTTCTCTAAATGTTGAAATACTTCCCTAAGGATTAGCAAGAAAGCCAAAGATCCAACCTCTCAGCAGAGCCCCCCACCATTCCTTCCTATACCCCCTCAACACTTTCTCCCAGCAGCCTTGAAAGAGATGGTAAGCAGTTAACGTGTGTCCAGTAAGCTTTCTCTGAGACACAGCTCTCTCCTTCTCCCAGCTGGGACAGAGTCAAGTCTGTTCTGATTGGTCAAGCCTCATGTATATTCAGATTGATAGAGGTGAATGTCTGTTCTGATTGGTCTGACAAGTGCCATACCAGTTGTTAAATATGGACAAGGCAAGAGCTGCCCTGGACTCGGGGGAGTGGGAACTGGAAAGAGAGTGATGGATACACTACTGACAATGAGCTAAGTATCATTATGAGGAATGTATGTGTTCTTTAAATGTTGAAATAATTCCCTAAGGATTAGCAAGCAGTCCATGGTCCAATCCCTCCCCTCCATTCCTTCCTAATCCTCTCGAAGCCTTCCCTTTGGAATGCCTTTAAAGAGATTATGACGAAGAAGTTAACACATGGTCCAGTAAGCTTACTCTGAGATGGATCTCACTCCTTCCCCCAATTCTGACAGGCACAGAACCGAGTTTGTTCTGATTAGTCAGAGGCCCATGTCTGTTCTAACTGATGGAGGCCAACATCTGTTCTGGCAAGTGCTTACTAGTTTTTAAATATCTTCAGGATCATCCCTGGAATGTCAGATGTAAGGGCCAATCAGGAGTGCAATAACACCCAAGGACAGAGAGAATCCACAACAGAAAAATCAACATCAACAAATTAACCTCTAACTTTCATTGAGCTTATCATAAATTATCAAAATAACTCCATGAGGATGCACTAAGGCACGGAGAGATTATATTCCTCACCCAAATACACACAGCTGGTAAATGTTAGGGCCAGAATTTGAAGTCTATCTAGGCACATTCATTCAGAAGCTCACCCTTTGGTAACTTGTTGACCTTGATTAGAGTTAAAAAGGTTCAAGAAAAAGAATAACTGGCACAGAGGAACATGGTGTTGGTAGGGAGATAAGAAGACTCAGAAATAGGGAATTTCTGCAGGGGGGAAACATTAAGAATTACCCATCCCCATCTCTAGGAGCACTCAGATCCTGAGAGTGAGTTTCACCAGGAGAATCTCGTTAACACGGTGCTCACACTGTTCTTTGCTCATACAGAGACCTCCAGCTCCACACTCTGCTTTGGGTTTCTACCCTTCTTAAGAACCCTGGTGTCTTAGGTGAGCTGGGCTTATGGGAGGTGGGGGCGGGGGAGGAATGAGGGTCTCTAAGGCTATGCTGGAAGGCTGATAGGCTGAGACAGATAACTTTTGTCCTGAGCGATCTGGGGAAAAAAAAAAAAATTACCCCTAGAGGGCTTCCCTGGTAGCTCAGCTGGTAAAGAATCCTCCTTCAATGGGGGAGATCTGGGTTGGATCCCTGCATTGGGAAGATTCCCCTGGAGGAGGGCATGGCAACCCACTCTAATATTCTTGCCTGGAGAATCCCCATGGACAGAGGAGTCTGGTGGGCTATAGTCCATGGGATTGCAAGGAATGGTATGTGACTGAGCAACTAAGCACGGCACACAGGCATTTGTAACTTGTAATAAAAGCTTGCTAGAGACAAAGCTCTTTGAAGTTGACAGAGCACTTTAGGATTTACTTCACAAAGAATTTTTCATGCAGGCAAGCACCGTCTGGTGTAGAAGGTGTTTGTACTTATGAAGTGTTTTGCAATCTGCCCTAAGTGATGGTAAGGTGCCTTCTGGTTTTCAAAGAATGCTCCTGACATAAAGCATTACCTTTTGCAGTGCATTTTGCTGTCTGCTAAAGTACAGGATTCTTTCCAACTACTCTTTCAAGTAGACTCTTTTCAAGTGACTTTTTAACATATATTGCTAATTTACATGGAGAAGGAAATGGCCAATTTACAACTAATTGAAAAGCCCCCCATTGGTTCTTAGTTGATGTCTGCAGATCAGACTTGGAGATACTCTCACCTCAGCAGACTCCATTCTTTCATAGGAATGAATTTAAAGCCAGCCTGAGGGAATGACATCTAAAATCACATAGCAAGTGAGTGAGACAAAAGGAGATGACACCAGTTTCAGCTACAACTCATTTTTAGTTGGAAAAGCAAAAAGCACCATTAAGTGTTGAATGAATTTCCACCCACCTGTCCTTACCCAAGTTACCCCCTGTCATAACTCATAACTAGAGTAGAAATAACAGAGAAGACTTCTTCACAAACAAGTTCCTAACTTTCTTTTTTGATGCTTTCATTGAGAGGAACGATAACCCAACATCTTAGAAAAGAATTTACAAGACCCTCTCATCAGTCTGCAGGTCATTTTCAGGTCACTTGGTTGAGTCCACTGTTATGGGCATTTATGGACATACCTTCCTCCCACGTGAGCTGTTCTCAGAGAAAGTCTAGGCAGAAATCGACAGGGTGATTGGTGCACACCGTCTCCCAGCTCTGGAAGATCGGGCAAAAATGCCTTATACAGATGCTATCATCCACAAGATTCAGGGATTCAGTGACCTAGTCCCTCTTGGTGTCCCCCACTCTGTCATCAAGGACACTCACTTCCGAGGATATTACCTCCCTAAGGGAAGACCAGCAGGGTCACAAATCTTGACTGTAGGTGCTGTCTGCCTCCAATCTTATGGTTCATATCTGGTTGTTGGAATATGATAAGAATTTTCATTTCCAGATTTCTATGGAAGAGAAGAGATTTTACAAATATACTAAAGTCTTTTTTCTTTTGTTCAGTCATATTTATTACCTTTACAAGATATTAGGTTTGCTAGAGAAAATAAAATATATTTTTGAAGCTTGTTATACAGTAGAGTTAGTTATTGTAAACCTTTTAAAATCATTTCTTCTTAATGTTTATATGAATTCATGTGTTTATATATACCCATACACACAATGATTGGCTCATACTGTGACAGTCACTTTGCAACTGAGTGACCTTGTCTTTCCATGCATCTAGTACAATTTGGGGAGAAGGCAATGGCACCCCACTCCAGTACTCTTGCCTGGAAAATCCCCTGGACAGAGGAGCCTGGTAGGCTGCAGTCCATGGGATCCCTAAAAGTCAGACATGACCGGGCGACTTCACTTTCACTTTTCACTTTCATGCATTGGAAAAGGAAATGGCAACCCACTTCAGTGTTCTTGCCAGGAGGATCCCAGGAATGGGAGAGCCTGGTGGGCTACTATCTATGGGGTTCCACAGAGTCAGACATGACTGAAGTGACTTAGCAGCAGCAGCAGCAGCAGCACAATTTGCAATTTGTGTGTGTGTGTGTGTGTGTGTATGTGAGTGTGCTTTTCTTTTTAATATAACAGTTTGTTGTAGATATATTGTTCAGGCCAATGCCTATGGTTATAACTCATATTTCTGTGTGTGCAGTAGCTTACATTGCTGAGTATAGGTGTACCTAGAGGTGATATTCACAGTACTGAATCACACAATGGGCAGCAGTGGAAGTGAGAAATAGATTTAAAGGACTTCCTCAGTGATCAATGCAAAGAAATAGAGGAAAACAATAGAATGCAAAAGACTAGAGATCTCTTCCAAAAAATTAGAGATACCAAGGGAACATTTCATGCAAAGATGTGCTCAATAAAGGACAGAATGGTAGGGACCTAACAGAAGAAGATATTAAGAAGAGGTGGCAAGACTACATAGAAGAACTGTCCAAAAAAGAGCTTCACAACCCAGATAATCATGATGCTGTGATCACTCACCTAGAGCCAGACATCCTGGAATGTGAAGTCAAGTGGGCCTTAGGAAGCATCACTACGAACAAAGCTAATGGAGGTGATGGAACTCCAGTGGAGCTATTTCAAACCCTGAAAGATGATGCTGTGAAAGTGTTTCACTCAATATGCCAGCAAATTTGGAAAACTCAGCAGTGGCCACAGGACTGGAAAAGGTCAGTTTTCATTCCAATCCTAAAGAAAGGCAATGCCAAAGAATGCTCAAACTACCGCACAATTGCACTCATCTCACATGCTAGTAAAGTAATGCTCAAAATTCTCCAAGCCAGGCTTCAGCAATATATGAACTGTGAACTTCCAGATGTTCAAGCTGGTTTTAGAAAAGGTAGAGGAACCAAGATCAAATTGCAAACATCCACTGGATTATGGAAAAAGCAAGAGAGTTCCAGAAAAACATCTATTTCTGCTTTATTGACTATGCCAAAGCCTTTGACTGTGTGGATCACAATAAACTGTGGAAAATTCTGAAAGAGATGGGAATACCAGACCATCTGACCTGCCTCTTGAATAATCTGTATGCAGGTCAGGAAGCAACAGTTAGAACTGGACATGGAACAACAGACTGCTTCCAAATAGGAAAAGGAGTATGTCAAGACTGTATATTATCACCCTGCTTATTTAAAGTATATACAGAGTATATCATAAGAAATGCTGGGCTGGAGGAAGCAGAAGCTGGAATCAAGATTGCCGGGAGAAATATCAATAACCACAGATATGCAGATGACACCACCCTTATGGCAGAAAGTGAAGAAGAAGCAAAGACTCTCTTGGTGAAAGTGAAAGAGGAGAGTGAAAAAGTTGGCTTAAAGCTTAACATTGAGAACACTAAGATCATGGCATCGGGCCCCATCAGTACAGTTCAACTCAGTTCAGTCGCTCAGTCAAGTCTGACTCTTTGTGACCCCATGAATTGTAGCACACCAGGCCTCCTTGTCCATCACCATCTCCCGGAGTTCACTCAGACTCACATCCATCGAGTCAGTGATGCCATCCAGCCATCTCATCCTCGGTCGTCCCCTTCTCCTCCTGCCCCCAATCCCTCCTAGCATCAGAGTCTTTTCCAATGAGTCCACTCTTTGCATGAGGTGGCCAAAGTACTGGAGTTTCAGCTTTAACATCATTCCTTCCAAAGAAATCCCAGGGCTGATCTCCTCTAGAATGGACTTCTTGGATCTCCTTGCAGTCCAAGGGACTCTCAAGAGTCTTCTCCAACACTACAGTTCAAAAGCATAAATTCTTCAGTGCTCAGCCTTCTTCACAGTCCAACTCTCACATCCATACATGACCACAGGAAAACCATAGCCTTGACTAGATGGACCTTAGTCGGCAAAGTAATGTCTCTGCTTTTGAATATGCTATCTAGGTTGGTCATAACTTTCCTTCCAAGGAGTAAGCATCTTTTAATTTCATGGCTGCAGTCACCATCTGCAGTGATTTTGGAGCCCCCAAAACTAAAGTCTGACACTGTTTCCACTGTTTCTCTATCTATTTCCCATGAAGTGATGGGACCAGATGCCATGATCTTTGTTTTCTGAATGTTGAGCTTTAGGCCAACTTTTTCACTCTTCTCTTTCACTTTCATCAAGAGGCTTTTTAGTTCCTCTGCACTTTCTGCCATAAGGGTGGTATCATCTGCATATCTGAGGTTATTGATATTTCTCCCAGCAATCTTGATTCCAGCTTGTGTTTCTTCCAGCCCAGCGTTTCTCATGATGTACTCTGCATATAAGTTAAATAAGCAAGGTGACAATATACAGCCTTGATGTACTCCTTTTCCTATTTGGAACCAGTTTGTTGTTCCATGTCCAGTTCTAACTGTTGCTTCCTGACCTGCATACAGATTTCTCAAGAGGCAGGTTAGGTGGTCTGGTATTCCCATCTCTTTCAGAATTTTCCAAAGTTTATTGTGATCCACACAGTCAAAGGCTTTGGCATAGTCAATAAAGCAGAAATAGATGTTTTTCTGGAACTCTCTTGCTTTTTCCATGATCCCGTGGATGTTGGCAATTTGATCTCTGGTTCCTCTGCCTTTTCTAAAACCAGCTTGAACATCAGGGAGTTCATGGTTCACGTATTGCTGAAGCCTGGCTTGGAGAATTTTGAGCATTACTTTACTAGCATGTGAGATGAGTGCGTTTGTGCGGTAGTTTAAGCATTCTTTGGCATTGCCTTTCTTTGGAATTGGAATGAAAACCGACCTTTTCCAGTCCTGTGGCCACTGCTGAGTTTTCCAAATCTGCTGGCATATTGAGTGCAGCACTTTCACAGCATCATCTTTCAGGGTTTGAAATAGCTCCACTGGAATTCCATCACCTCCACTAGCTTTGTTCGTAGTGATGCTTCCTAAGGCCCACTTGACTTCACATTCCAGGATGTCTGGCTCTAGGTGAGTGATCACAGCATTGTGATTATCTGGGTCATGAAGCTCTTTTTGCACAGTTCTTCTGTGTATTCTTGGCAAATAGATGGGAAACAGTGGAAACAGTGGCTGACTTTATTTTTCTGGGCTCCAAAATCACTGCAGATGGTGATTGCAGCCATATTAAAAGACACTTACTTCTTGGAAAGAAAGCTATGACCAACCTAGACAGCATATTAAAAAGCAGAGACATTACTTTGCTAACAAAGGTCCATCTAGTCAAGGCTATGGTTTTTCCAGTGGTCATGTATGGATATGAGAGTTGGACTGTGAAGAAATCTGAGCACCAAGGAACTGATTCTTTTGAACAGTGGTTTTGTAGAAGGCTCTTGAGAGTCTCTTAGACAACAAGGAGATCCAACCAGTTCATCTTAAAGGAGATTAGTCCTGGGTGTTCATTGGAAGGACTGATGCTAAAGCTAAAACTCCAATACTTGACCACCTGATGCGAAGAGCTGACTCATTGGAAAAGACCTTGATGCTGGGAAAGATTGAAGGCAGGAGAAGAAGGGGATGACAGAGGATGAGATGATTGAATGGCATCACCGACTCAATGGGCGTGTGTTTGTGTGGATTCTGGGAGTTGGTGACGGACAGAGAGGCCTGGTGTGCTGCAGTTCATGGCAT
Source organism: Nanger dama (assembly GCA_917880005.1). NCBI lineage: Eukaryota > Metazoa > Chordata > Mammalia > Artiodactyla > Bovidae > Nanger > Nanger dama. Next base: position 49,791,454 of record CAKJTW010000012.1, on the reverse strand, counting down.
CGCAAAGAGTTGGACACAACTGAGTCATTGAACTGAACTGAACTGAATGAACAGCACCTGTAAGGCTTCGAGAACCACACTCTGAAAAGGACATTCAGGGACAGCCTGTAGTGGACTGACAAATTTTATTATCCAGCTTTTTGCAGATATATGGTCTCAGGGAGCAGAGCATAAAGCAGACTTGCATGTAGCCTTTCTCGATAAAACTTCAAAGCATTCAATCATAAAATACAGTTCCCACCTCCCAAGCCATAACATAGCTTTGGTGAAACTCTAAAGGGAGTCTTTTCGTGAAACAACAGTCCTTGCTCTCAGAAACAGGTGGTCAGAAGGAAGCCTTTGAACGCCTCAAGGTTGGGCGTATAACCCTTCATTATCCATTCCCAGCCTTGGGCACTCGGTGAACACTCATAACCTTTGTTATGCTCACCCCAGCTTCCAGCCTTCGTCATGAGTGGAGCAAATACATTCTCAGTATTTGCTTAAAGCCTTCCTGCTCCTCCACAAGCACCCATCAGGTTATATTCTGGCCCCAGCCCTGGAGTCAGCTCTTCATAGGGCTCTGTTGAGTCAGATGTGAGCCTTTTAGTTGATGGGTCATAAAGAAGACTGAGGGGTCTTGGGCATGAGGGATCAGGGTGATTGGTGGGGATACCTAGAGGGATCGGACACTATTAACCAAATGGGGGAGTTATTTCAACATTCCTGCCAGCAACTATAGAGCCACACAGTGGGTGAAGGTCATTATCAGCTGTGGTGGCACCATAATGGATTCAGCCACTGTTTGTTGATGGCCATTTGAATCCACTTGTCTTTGATGTCCTCTTAGGACATTACTGTGTACACCATCCTGAGCTCTGCCTTCCAAGACCCACACCACTTTCAGAGCCAGATGCCTTCTACCCTGGCTTCTTCCTGGATGCACAGGGCAGCTTCAGGAAGTCAGAAGTCTTCATTCCATTCTCCATGGGTAAGTCATGCTCTTTCTCCCTCGAGGGAATGCCTGCTCACTCACGCTCTGTGTGTGATTTTCTGATTCACTAAAGTCCCAAATACTTGGTGAACATTTTGGGAATACATGAGGATTCTTGAGGAAAAAGAAAGCAAAACATCTACAGAGAGAGAGAGTGTGTGAGACGAAGGGAAGGGATATGGTACAATAGAGAAGATAATGGAGACAAAATCAGTGATATAGGTAAAGAGACAGATGTAGACACACGCTTCTTGCATACACAGAACAGACAAAGAAATGATCCATTATTGAGCACCTGCTATGTGCCGGGAATGCTGAAAGATGTTGACAGTTTTTCTTTGAAAACTCAAATAACTATTCTAATTTTATATTGGAAACAAGGAGGAATTTTTATAAGTGAAGATAGAAAAGAGTTTCACATTTAAAATATGAGCCAGGTTAGAGTGAGATCCGTTGGTACTCAGGGCACATAAATTTAAGGAATATTCACTCCTAGGGTTGTGCAGTTACCTTGATTCAATCACCTATCAAGTAATTCAACTTTTAACTACTGACTTGAAATTTATTCAACTGAAAAAAGTTAATCTCCTTAGGTCTACCTCTGTTTGTTTTTTATAGTGACCCACCTCTACAGTCATTGTCTACTCTGTCTTTTCTAGCTATATAATATTATTTGACTTATTATACCTGTACGTACATTTTAGTATTTTATGGACACCACACCCTTCTTTGCTATTGTAACACATTTTATTTTTCTTCAGAGTATACTTTAGAATTATTTTGTCAAAGTCTCAAAAAATTTGATTTGGATTTTATTAGAATTCAACAAATTGGTAGTTTGACTCAGATATCTTTGACAAATCTAACTATTACTATATCCTAGATGCAAGATAGTGTGTCCCTTTAGTTCTTCTATTATTGGTGGCATCTTGAACTTTCTTTAAACTAGGCTTTGCCTATTTCTTTCCAAATTTATCCCTAAGGAACATGGGAGGAGATTGTGGTTATTCTTTGCAAAGCCACCTCTTTTTCAGTTCAGGTTGTGGGCTGCTATTTTAAAAATGCCATAGACTGGATGGCTTAGGCAAAATAAATTATTTTCTCACAGTTATGGAAATAATTATTGCCACAAATCACCACAAGTCTGCGATCAGGGAGCCAGCATAGTCAGGTTCTGGTGAGGTCTCTCTTTCTGACTTGCACACGGCCACCATCTTGTGTGGCCTCACATGGTAGAGTGAGGGTTCTGGTATTCCTTCCTCTTCTTATAAGAATCCTCTTCCCTCTTGGAGGCTCCACTATAATGAAGGCATTTAAACCCAACTACCTTTCAAGATCTCTTCTCAAAATATCACTTTGGGGGTTAGGGCTGCGATGTATAAATTTGGGGAGGACACATTTCAGTACAGAGCACTTTTCTAATGTATTTAAATTGTTTTAATATGTATATCAGAAATCCACTGAAGTTTTTGGGTGCATATTTCTGTCTTAACTGAACAAATTCCTCATATTATTTTTTATAATTAACAGTTTTTCATTTATTATCTTGTCTTTTCCTAATAAAGTGTTAGCATCTGTAAATGATGATATTTTGACTTAAATGTTTCTCAGACTAAAGTCACATATCATGTTTTCCTAACACTTCTGGATCATGAGAAGAAATAGTACTGATAGTGAGCAATCTCCTCTAATTCCTAACTTTAAGGAGAATGTTTTTATTTTCTCTATTAAGCTTAATGCTGGCTATCATGTATTCTAAATATTTTATGGCTATTCTACCATATGTTTGTATCAATTGTAAATCAAATTAAGGAAATATCTTGTTTCTATTTTACAACAAGTTCTTCTTTTTAAAATTTTTTACCAGGATGTTATATTGAGTTTTACCAATAATTTTCTCAGCTCCTATCAAATGATCAAATTATTTTATCCTTTGACCACTTAAAGAAATAGTCAATGTCTTCATGTTGAATCATTCTCTTTCTTGTAGAACTGGAAAAAGAGAGACTTCAGGGGACAGGGGACTGGCTCAAGGCCCCATAGGAAGCCATGGTCTATGGAGGTCAGGGCAGGGCTAAGGTGTGATAAACACTCTGAACATCTCAGTGACTTAAAATCAAAGGTTATTTTCCTGTGCATGCAACATGCTCATCCCAGGCCTTGAGGGTCTTATAGAATGGGAGCTAATGAAGGCTCTATCCTACATATTACACACAGAGAAAACAGCATGACAAGCAAAACTGAGCCCTTGCTTCACTGGACAAAGCAAATACCATCCAAGTTCAATGTGGCAGAGATGTTTATGCACTCAGAGATGAGCTATGAATACTAATGAACAGTAATTAACTTTGCCACACACACACAAGGCAACTCTTTGAGCTCCTTTCCTTCCCATGAGACTGTGGGTCAACAGGATGCAGTCGAAACTTTAGCTCAGCCCAAGGACACATTGCTCTCACCCTTGGTTATTCCGGTGGACATAGCCTGTGCTGAAGTCAACTGAGATACTAAGGGCTCTGCCTGCATGAATGCTTTTGTGGAAGTGGAACCCCTCTTATAGGGAGATATGAGGGGTGGTTTTGACAGTCAGAACCATGGCTCTGAGTCTCATGTCAATGTATGGCAAAAGCACTACAATATTGTAAAGTAATTAGCCTTCAATTCCGCAGTATGTGAACCATGAACTTCCTGATGTTCAAGCTGGTTTTAAAAAGGCAGAGGAACCAGAGATCAAATTGCCAACATCCACTGGATCATGGAAAAAGCAAGAGAGTTCCAGAAAAACATCTATTTCTGCTTTATTGACTATGCCAAAGCCTTTGACTGTGTGGATCACAATAAACTGGAAAATTCTGAAAGAGATGGGAATACCAGACCACCTAACCTGCCTCTTGAGAAATCTGTATGCAGGTCAGGAAGCAGCAGTTAGAAGTGGACATGGAACAACTGACTGGTTCCAAATAGGAAAAGGAGTATATCAAGGCTGTATATTGTCACCTTGCTTATTTAACTTATATGCAGAGTACATCATGAGAAACGCTGGGCTGGAAGAAACACAAGCTGGAATCAAGATTGCTGGGAGAAATATCAATAACCTCAGATATGCAGATGACACCACCCTTATGGCAGAAAGTGCAGAGGAACTAAAAAGCCTCTTGATGAAAGTGAAAGAGAAGAGTGAAAAAGTTGGCCTAAAGCTCAACATTCAGAAAACAAAGATCATGGCATCTGGTCCCATCACTTCATGGGAAATAGATGAGGAAACAGTGGAAACAGTGTCAGACTTCATTTTGGGGGCTCCAAAATCACTGCAGATGGTGACTGCAGCCATGAAATTAAAAGACACTTACTCCTTGGAAGAAAAGTTATGACCAACCTAGATAGTATATTTAAAAGCAGAGACATTACTTTGCCGACTAAGGTCCATCTAGTCAAGGCTATGGTTTCTCCAGTGGTCATGTATGGATGTGAGAGTTGGACTGTGAAGAAGGCTGAGCACCGAATAGTTGATGTTTTTAAACTGTGGTGTTGGAGAAGAGCCTTGAGAGTCCCTTGGACTGCAAGGAGATCCAAGCAGTCCATTCTAAAGGAGATAAGCCCTGGGATTTCTTTGGAAGGAATGATGTTAAAGCTGAAACTCCAGCACTTTGGCCACCTCATGCAAAGAGTGGACTCACTGGAAAAGTCTCTGATGCTGAGAGGGACTGGGGGCAGGAGGAGAAGGGGACGACAGAGGGTGAGATGGCTGGATGGCATCACTGACTCAATGGACGTGAGTCTGAGTAAACTCCGGGAGTTGGTGATGGAAGGGAGTCCTGGCGTGCTGCGATTCATGGGGTCACAGAGCCGGACATGACTGAGCGACTGAACTGAACTGAAAATAAATCAATTTATAAAAAAGGAAAAGAAAAGAAAAGAAAAATGGGGGCAAGAGTGGATGTGGTCCTGGTCAAAGTTTTTAAAGCATGATGTGGGCATGAGCAGTCAGAATCTCCCCAGGTTGGGAGCCCATGGGTCTAGTCATGGGTCTGGGAGCCTTATTTGGTTGATTGCTGATGGTGGGCAGTACCAGGGGGCTAGGAGGAGGGTCAAGGTGACCAGAAGAGTGCGGACACTCAGAAACTTAGAGCAAGGCTGTGCATCCACTGAGCAGAAGTAGGTCACCATTTGAACAGCCAAGTGCCCCTACTCCAGGACAGACCAGAGGTTTCATCTCCCGCTACCTCTCTCCCATGGGCTTCATACCCAGAGCACGCTGCCACAGATTTCTCCATTGTTTTCCCATTTGCTCATAAATTGGCTTAGTTGAGATTATAGTTAACACATAAAGGCACACACACACAGACAGAGAACTCCAGAAGCGAAAAACTAGGTTCCAGGAGGAACAGAGGAGAGCACCATACAAGATAGGCTGAGAAAAGGAAGGACATAGAACATATAGATACCCCTCCAGCGCGGAGGCAAACACACACAGACACACACACACACACACATAGAGGTGTGTTAGTATTGAGGACAATAGGATCAGAGGTACCTCACATGTGCTGCTAAGTCACTTCAGTCGTGTCCGACTCGGTGTGACCCTATAGACAGCAGCCCACCAGGCTTCCCCCATCCCTGGGATTCTCCAGGCAAGAACATTGGAGTGGGTTGCCATTTCCTTCTCCAATGCATGAAAGTGAAAAGTGAAAGTGAAGTCACTCAGTCGTGTCTGACTCTTATCGACCCATGGACTGCAGCCCACCAGGCTCCTCCATCCATGGGATTTTCCAGGCAAGAGTACTGGGGTGGGTTGCCATTGCCTTCTCCAGCCTCACATGTAGGAGTAAGCAAATAACTCAGAATTGTGGGAGTGGAGCAACCAAGTGCTCTGCAGGACTGCGCCCACTGACTCTCCCTCCCTTACACCCTCAAGAAAACGCTTCTATCTGGGTGAGAGGTTGGCCCGCTCAGAGCTCTTCCTCTGCTTGACCTCCCTCTGCAGAACTTCTCCTTGGATTCTCCCAAGACCCCAGAAGACAATGATCTCACGCTGTGGGCAAATGTGGCAGGGAGGCCACCCGCTGTGTTCCAGGTCTGCTTCCTGCCCCACAGGGGAAGGGGACAGTGAGAAGCGAAGCAGTTCCCCTCGGAGTCCTTCCATCCAGCCCCTGCCTCTGTCCAAAATTAACATGTGCGGTTTCCTGACTCCTCTCTGCTCCCTCTGTTGGTGGAAGTTTCTTCTCTGGTCTTTCCTTCATCCAGCCTGCTATAGTCACCGCTCATCCCCAGATGGCCCACTCTGTTGACTGACAATATTTCAAGGTCAGTAAATATCTTCAAAAACTTAGTGTTACCACTACCCCTGGGCTTCCCAGGTGGCACAAGTGGTAAAGAACCCACCTGCCAATGCAGGAGACACAAGAGATAGAGTTTGATCCCTGGACTGTGAAGGTCCCCTGAAGGAAGTCATGGCAATCCATTGCAGTATTCTTGCCTGGAGAATCCCATGGACAGAGGAGCCTGATGGGCTACATTACTGAGGGTTGCAAAGAGTTAGACATGCTGAAGCAACTCAGCATGCAAGCACGCCCTCCCCCAGCACGGTTAGGGGTAACTGAGGCACCAAAGGAGGGCAAGATTTAGATACAAGCTTACTGGAGAAGGAAATGGCAACCTACTCCAGTACTCTTGCCTGGAGGATCCCATGGACAGAGGGGCTTGGTAGGCTATAGTCCATGGGGTCGCAAAGAGTCGGACACAACTGAGCGACTTCATTTTACCCAGAACAGCAGCATCAGCACCAGGTCCTGCGCTTCCCTCCCTTATCTCCATCTACTCTGCACATCCCTGCCCTTCTCCTCCCTCCTTGAATTGAATTGTCTTGTTCAGCCCTCAACTGCTGTGCTACTTGACTTAATACTTCCATTATTTCTCTGACTTTACCCATGACAGCCAGTGAACCATTGTCTTTCTGGACAATGGTTATGTCTGTTGCCTTGTTTCCCTGTCTCTTATTTAGGTAAAATACACATATTGTAAAATTAACCATAAACATTTTAAGGTGTCCATTTCCATGGCATTTTGTACAATCATAATGTTGTATAACCATCAACTTTATCTATTCCAAAACATTTTCATAACCTCATTTAAAAAAAAACTCCATCCCACACATCAATATAAATTGGCCATCACAACAAAATAATTATCCTCCAGTTAAAGTAAATGAATAATTTTTTTAAAAAACTCCATCCCATTAAGATGTCAGGTCCTGATTCTTTTTTCCCATAGGCCCCTGACAACCATCAGAATGCTTTTTTGGTATGAATTTACCTATTCTGGAAATTTCATATAAATGGCATTATACAATAAGTGACTATCTCTGGCTCTTTCATTTACCATAATGTCTTCAAGGTTCATCCACATTGTAGCAGATATTAGTATGTCATTTGTTTAATGGCTGACAGGTATTCCATTGTGTGGAAATACATTTTGTGTCTTCTTTCATCAGTTGATTGACATGTTGATTGTTCCACCTTTTGTCTACTGTGGAGAGGTATGTCCACATGAAAGCGTTGTAACACTGCAGTGAAGGGTTCCAGGTTCCACTTCTGTTTCATTTCCTTGCTGAAACACTTTCCACCTTTATTCTTTTTTTTATTTTAACTTTTTACTTTGTATTGGGGTATCCCTGGTGACTCACAAGATGAAGAATCTGCCTGCAGTGTGGAAGACCCAGGTTCAACCCTTGAGCTGGGAAGATAACCTGGAGAAGGGAATGGCCACTCACTCCAGTATTCTTGCCTGGAGAATTCCACAGGCAGAGGAGGCTGGAGGGCTACAGTCCACAGAGTCGCAAAGAGTCAGGCATGACTGAGTAACTAGCACTTTCAATTTCACATAGCCAATTAACAAACAAACAAGATTGTGATTGTTTCAGTTGAACAGTGAAGTGACTCAGCCATACGTGTACATGTATCCATTCTCCTCCAAATTTCTGTGCCTTCCAGGCTGCCACATAACATTGAGCAGGGTTCCCTGTGTAATACAGAAGGTCCTTGTTGGTTATCCATTTTAAGTATAGCAGTGTGTACATGTAGGTCCCAAACTCCCTAAGTATCCCTTCCCCACATCCTCCTCCTCAACCATAAATTTGTTCTCTAAGTCTGTGAGTCTCTTTTTGTTTTGTAAGTTCATTTGTATCATTTTTTTTTAGATTCCACATATGAGGGGTGTCATCTGATATTTCTCCTTCTCTGACTAACTCCAATCAGTATGACAATCTCTAGATCCACCCATGTTGCTGCAAATGGCATTATTTCATTCTTTTTAAAGGCTAAGTAATATTCTATTGTATATATACACCATGTATTTCTGGGGTTTTATCTTGTTCATTCATCTGAGGCATAATCCTCTGCCTTTTCATTTTGTTTAGTTTTCTGTGATTGTGGTTTTCATTATCATCAAGTCCCTAGTCTTGAATTTTACCAGTGACTTCACTGACCTAGGAACCCTAGCTCTGCCCAGTGCAATGGCCTCCTCCTTCAATTGATCTCCAGCTGGGGGCACATGTGGGCTGATCCATGAGAGTCAGTTTATCCATTCAACAGTCCTCTTCTAAGCTTAGAGAGAGGCACAGATGTGGCAAGTAAAGAGAGGGACAGACAGATAAGGATATAGTGAGAGAAAGACAAAGACAGAGAAAGACAGGAGAGATACTGGCAGAAAGATTGAGATGTGAGGCAACACAAGTAGATGGAGGAGAAGGATGAAGAGGAACAGGAGGAAGAAAAAGGAGAGAAACAGGGTAAGACAGAGAGAGGAAAAGAGAGATTGACATAAATAGCAAAAAGAAACACTGAAGCAGAGAAAAGGGAACTCAATAGGGAGACTGCAAAATGAGAAAGCATTGCAGACAGAATCAGACTGGCATAGACAGAGAAGGTGAGTTAAATAAGACTGAAGAAAGCAGAACAAGAAAGAGGAAAAGAGTATAGAAAGAAACAGTGCCTGACAGGAGGTATAGACAGGAAAAAGGATTGAGGCAGATGACCACGGGCAGAGAGAGCCCAAGGGTGTCTGGTTGCAGAGCCCAAGGAATGGGGAGGACTGGGTGGGAGGAAGCAGAAATCAAGCTCTTTTGGAAGAGCCTTGTTGCAGAACCAGTTACAGAATAATCACATGGGAGCTCTTCCCCGAGTGTTGCTAAGTTCATACGTCCTAACTTCTAAATGGGCCTAGATGTGGGTCAAGTGTTATTCTAAGAATTTTAACAAACATTAACTTCTTTTACTTCATAATAGCCCTACAAGATAGGTACTGTTCTTCCCATATTAGACGTGAAAGACAGTAAAAATGTCAAGTCAGAAATATGGCCATACCTCCGTGTGGAAGCACACACACACTCACACACATCCAAGCAGAAGTGTCTCCTTACATTCTGTGGAGCCACTGAACTCTTTGGAAATAAAACAAATGCTACAAACAGTGACATGGAAAGACTGAGAAAGTTACATCCACCCAACAAAACACACCTACTTTCACAAGATCTGGAACTTTGCTAGGAGTCCACCTTGAATGGCAGGTTAAAAGTCAATTTCACACAAATATATTGCAATGGACACAGGCTGGACAACCTGATCAGGCAGGCTAGAGAACCTTCAGAGTTTGTAAGCTGAAACACTCTTGTCACACCCAGAAATTTTTATTAACTGGGGCTGCAAGTTAACTCCTTCTCCGAGAGAAATGTTTATGGGGGAGAGCTCCCCATAAAGTACTCTGGTTTTGGGGTAGATGCTCGGGAACAGGGGATTTCTTGAGGCTTGATCACGCCTTTGCATATGCCAAGCTTATTTTTCCTCATGACCTTTGCCATGGGCGGAGTTCCTCACACTGGCCCCCAACACATCTACTTCTACTTTACTGACTATGGCAAGCCTTTGACTGTGTAGATCACAACAAACTGTGGAAAACTCTTCAAGAGATGGAAATACTGGACCACCTTACCTGCTTCTTGAGAAATCAGTATGAAGGTCAAGAAGCAACATTAGAACTGGACATGGAACAACTGACTGGTTCCAAACTGGGAAAGAAGTATGTCAAGGCTGTATATTATCACCCTGCTTATTTAACTTATATAATGCAGAGTACATCATGCAAAATGCCGAGCTGGATGAAACACAAGCCAGAATCAAGATTGCAGGAGAGATATCAATAACCTCAAATATGCAGATACATACACCACCCTTTTGGCAGAAAGCAAACAGGAACTAAAAAGCCTCTTGATGAAAGTGAAAGAGAAGAGTGAAAAAACTGGCTTAAAATTCAACATTCACAAAACTAACATCATGGCATCTGGTTCCATTACTTCATGGCAAATAGATGGGGAAACAACGGAAACAGGGACAGACTTTGTTTTCTTGGGCTCCAAAATCACTGCAGATGGTGACTGCAGCCATGAAATTAAAAGATGCTTGCTCCTTGGAAGAAAAAACTGACTAACCTAGACAGCATATTAAAAAGCAGAGACATTACTTTGCCAACAAATGTCCATCTACTCAAAGCTATGGTTTTTCCAGTAGTCATGTATGGATGTGAAAATTGGACTATAAAGAAAACTGAACACCGAAGAATTGATGCTTTTGAACTGTGGTGATGGAGAAGACTCTTGAGAGTCCCTTGGACAGCAATGAGATCCAACCAGTCCATCCTAAAGGAAATCAGTCCTGAATATTCATTGGAGAACAAATGTTGAAGCTGAAGCTCCAATACTTTGGCCACCTGATACCAAGAGCCAACTCATTGGAAAAGACCCTGATGCTGGGAAAGATTGGAGGCAGGAGGAGAAGGGGACAACAGAGGATGAAATGGTTGGATGGCATCACTGACTCAATGGATGTGAATTTGAATAAGCTCCAGGAGTTGGTGATGGACAGGGAGGCCTAGCGTGCTGCAGTCCATGGGATCACAAAGAGCCGGACACAACTAAGCTACTGAACTGAATTCTCCTTCCCCTCAATGCCTGTTGCTTGAGGGAAAACATACTGTCTTGTTCAACACTGTACTCTCAGTACTTGGAGCAGTATGTGGCAGGTGACGAGTGTCTAAAATATTTGCCGAAGGGACTTCCTTGTTGGTCCAGTGATTAACTCCGAGCTTCCACTGCAGGGGGCACAGGTTTCTACCCTAGTTGGGGAAGATTCCACATGTCGCACAATGGGGCAAAATAAAATGATAAGATAAAATAAAACACCTGCTGTGAAATGAATGAATGAATCATCTCAGACCACATGGAGTTAGGTCTCCCATCAGACCCCACCTCCTCCCACACACCACACTCTCCACAGATGTGCAAACAAACCCCAAGCCCCAGCGGGCACAGGACGCCCATTTCTGCTGGCCAGCTAACCTCAGTCCCTCATGATGCAATGCCACTCACTGATAAAACTGTCTGAGAGCTGCCTGTGGTGCCAATACTCTAAACACAGCCTCCACAAGTTCCTGGAGCTGACACCACTCCTCTTCCTTTGGAGACATGCTCTCTGTTCAAGGGAATCGCCCACCAAGACAATTTCAACCCACAAGGGCTTATCAGAAGCTGCTTGGGATCCACTGAGATGATAAACATCGTGGCTTCTGCAGCACCTGGTCCTTTGGGCTCCCTCCTGTCTCTAGAGAGTTAGGAGGAGCTTGGCACACCTATTCCACCCATAGGGCAAAATAACAAACAACAGAGTAAGCTACCTTTAAGAGGGACAGCTTGATCAAAGGCAGGCACAGACCATGGCTCTCTCCGCCATCCTGTTCTTCATTCTCTTCCTTGGCCTCCTGCTCCTCTGGAGCTGCCCTGCTTCCCGGGGCCACCTCCCTCCTGGACCCTGGCCTCTGCCCTTCCTGGAGAATGTCTTGCAAATGGACCAGAAGGGCCTCCTCAAGTCTTTCCAGGCGGTGAGATGGAAAGGGCAAAGGGGGTGGAATCATTAAGGAAGGGATTGGCCACCCACTCCAGTATTCTTGTCTGGAGATTTCCATGGACAGAGGAGCCTGGCTGGCTACTCCCTGAGATCACAAAAAGCTGGACTCAACAGAGTGACTAACACTTTTGTTTTATATATAGTAGTGTATATATGTTAATCCAAGTTCCCCCAATTTATCACACTCCCTTTCCCCGCTAGGTAACTGTAAGTTTGTTTTCTACATCTGTAATTCAATTTCTGTTTTGTAAACAGGTCCGTTTGTACCATTATTTTAAAGATTCAATGTATATGTGACACCATATATTTGTTTTCCTGTGTCTGACTTACTTTACTCAGGATGACAATTTTGAGGTCTATGTTGCTGAAAATGACATTACTTCATTGTTTTTTATGGCTGAATAATTTACCACTGTATATATGTACCACATCTTTTTTATGCACTCCTTTATCTATGGGCATTTAGGTTGCTTCCATGTCCTGGCTATTGTAGACAGTGCTGCAGTAAAGACTAGGGGGCGTGTACCTTTTTGACTTACGGTTTTCTTTGGATATATGCCCAAGAATGGGATTCCTGGGTCACAAGGCAACTATATTTTTAGTTTTTGGAAGAACATTCATACTATTTCCCATACTGGCTAGACCAATTTACATTCTTACCAACAGTGTAGGAGGGTTCCCTTTGGAGAGACATTCGAATAGACGTGAGACTTTGAGTTGTGACACTGTGTGGGTTGGGAGGGAGAGATTCTATAGCTTGGATGTAGGGAGTCTCTATAATTCTTTTATTATTATTATTATTTTTAAAAATTTATTTATTTTAATTGGAGGGTAATTACTTTACAATATTGTAATGGTTTTTGCCATACATTGACATGAATCAGCCATGGGTGTACATGTGTTTCCTATCATGAACCTCCTCCCACCTCCCTCCCATCCCATCCCTCTGGGTCATCCCAGTACACCAGCCCTGAGCACCCTGTCTCATGCATTGAACCTGGACTGGTGATCTGTTTTGCATGTGATAATATACACGTTTCAGTGCTATTTTCTCAGATCATCCAAGCCTCGCCTTCTCCCACAGAGTCCAAAAGACTGTTGTATACATCTGTGTCTCTTTTGCTGTCTCCCATATAGGGTTATCGTTACCATCTTCCTAAATTCCATATATATGTGTTAGTATACTATATTGGTGTTTTTCTTTCTGACTTACTTCACTCTGTATAATAGGCTCCAGTTTCATCTACCTCATTAGAACTCATTCAAATGCATTCTTTTTAATAGCTGAGTAATATTCTGTAGTGTATATGTACCACAGCTTTCTTATCCATTCATCTGCCAATGGACATGTAGGTTGCTTCCATGTCTTAGCTATTATAAACAGTGCTGCGATGAACATCAGGGTACATGTGTCTCTTTCAAGTCTGGTTTCCTCGCTGTGTATGCCCAGCAGTGGCATTGCTAGGTCATATGGCAGTTTTATTTCCCGTTTTTTAAGGAACCTCTACACTGTTCTCCATAGTTGCTGCACTACTTTCCATTCCCACCAACAGTGTAAGAGGGTTTCCTTATCTCCACACCCTCTCCAGCATTTATTGTTTGTAGATTTTTGGATAGCAGCCATTCTGAGTGGTGTGAGATGGTACCTCATTGTGGTTTGGATTTTCATTTCTCTGATAATGAGTGATGTTGAGCATCTTTTCACGTGCTTGTTAGCCATCTGTATGTCTTCTTTGGAGAAATGTCTGTTTAGTTCTTTGGACCATTTTTTGATTAGGTTGTTTATTTTTGTGGAATTGAGCTGCACGTATATTTTTGAGATTAATTCTTTGTCAGTTGCTTTGTTTGCTATTATTTTCTCCCATTCTGAAGGCTGTCTTTTCACCTTGCTTATAGTTTCCTTCGTTGTGCAAAAGCTTTTAAGTTTAATTAGGTCTCATTTGTTTATTTTTGCTTTTATTTCCATTACTCTGGGAGATGGGTCATAGAGGAGCCTGCTGTGATTTATGTCAGAGTCTTTGCCTGTTTTCCTCTAGGAGTTTTAGTTTTTGGTCTTACGTTTAGATCTTTAATCCATTATGAGCTTATTTTTTTGTATGGTGTTGGAAAGTGTTCTAGTTTCATTCTTTTACAAGCAGTTGACTAGTTTTCTCAGCACCACTTGTTAAAGAGATTGTCTTTTCTCCATTGTAAATTCTTGCCTCCTTTGTCAAAGATAAGGTGTCCATAGGTGCATGGATTTATCTCTGGGCTTTCTATTTTGTTCCATTCATCTATATTTCTGTCTTTGTGCCAGTACCATACTGTCTTGATGAGTGTAGCTTTGTAGTATAGGTTGATTCCTCCAGTTCCATTCTTCTTTCTTAGGATTGCTTTAGCTATTCAAGGTTTTTTGTATTTCCATACAAATTGTGAAATTATTTGTTCTAGCTCTGTGAAAAATACCATTGGTAGCTTGATAGGGATTGCAATGAATCTATAGATTGCTTTGGGTAGTATACTCATTTTCACTATATTAATTCTTCCAATCCATGGACATGGTGTATTTCTCCATCTATTTGTGTCATCTTTGATTTCTTGCATCAGTGTTTTATAGTTTTCTATATATAGGTCTTTTGTTTCTTTAGGTAGATATATTCCTAAGTATTTTTTCTTTTCATTGCAATGGTGAATGGAATTGTTTCCTTAATTTCTCTTTCTGTTTTCTCATTGTTAGTGTATAGGAATGCAAGGGGTTTCTGTGTGTTAATTTTATATCCTGTAACTTTACTATATTCATTGATTAGCTCTAGTAATTTTCTGGTGGAGTCTTTGGGATTTTCTATGTAGAGGATCGTGTCATCTGCAAACAGTGAGAGTTTTACTTCTTCTTTTCCAATCTGGATTCCTTTTATTTCTTTTTCTTCTCTGATTTCTGTGGCCAAAACTATGTTGAATAGTAGTGGTGAGAGTGGGCACCCTCTTCTTGTTCTTGACTTTAGGGGAAATGCTTTCAATTTTTCACCATTGAGGATAATGTTTGCTGTGGGTTTGTCATATATAGCTTTTATTATGTTGAGGTGTGTTCCTTCTATTCCTGCTTTCTGGAGTTTTTTTTTTAAATCATAAATGGATGTTGAATTTTGTCAAAGGCATTCTTTGCATCTATTGAGACAGTCATATGGTTTTTATCTTTCAATTTGTTAATGTGGGTGTGGTGTATTACATTGGTTGATTTGCAGATATTAAACAATCCTTGCATCCCTGGGATAAAGCCCACTTGGTCATGATGTATGATCTTTTTAATATGTTGTTGGATTCTATTTGCTAGACTTTTGTTAAGGATTTTAAAATCTATGTTCATCAGTGATATTGCCTGTAGTTTTCTTTCTTTCTTTCTTTCTTTCTTTTTTTTTTTTTGTGGGGTGGCATCTTTATCTGGTTTTGGTATTAGGGTGATGGTGGCCTCATAGAATGAGTTTGGAAGTTTACCTTCCTCTGCAATTTTCTGGAAGAGTTTGAGTAGGATAAGTGTTAGCTCTTCTCTAAATTTTTGGTAGAATTCAGCTGTGAAGCTGTCTGGGCCTGGGCTTTTTTTTTTTTTTTTTGCTGGAAGATTTCTGATTACAGTTTTGATTTCCATACTTGTGATGGATCTGCTAAGACTTTCTTTCTGGTTCAGTTTTGGAAAGTTAATACTTTTCTTAGAATTTGTCCATTTCTTCCAAGTTGTCCATTTTATTGGCATATAGTTGCTGATAGTCATCTCTTATGATCCTTTGTATTTCTGTGTTGTCTGTTGTGATCTCTCCATTTTCATTTCTAATTTTGTTGATTTGATTCTTCTCCGTTTGTTTCTTGATGAGTCTGGCTAATGGTTTGTCAGTTTTATTTATCTTCTCAAAGAACCGGCTTTTAGCTTTGTTGATTTTTGCTATGGTCTCTTTTGTTTCTTTTGCATTTATTTCTGCCCTAATTTTAAAGACTTCTTTCCTTCTACTAACCCTGGGATACTTCATTTCTTCCTTTTCTAGTTGCTTTAGGTGTAGAGTTAGTTTATTTATTTGACTTTTTTCTTGTTTCTTGAGGTAAGCCTGTATTGCTATGAACCTTCCCCTTAGCACTGCTTTTACAGTGTCCCATAGGTTTTGGGTTGTTGTGTTTTCACTTTCATTAATTTCTATGCACATTTTGATTTCTTTTTTGATTTCTTCTGTGATTTGTTGCTTATTCAGCAGCGTGTTGTTCAGCCTCCATATGCTGGGATTTTTAACAGTTTTTTTTTTTTCCTGTAATTGACATCTAATCTTACTGCATTGTGTTCAGAAAAGATTCTTGGAATGATTTCATTTTTAAAAAAATTTACCAAGGCTAGATTTATGGCCCACGATGTGATCTATCTTGGAGAAGGTTCTGTGTGCACTTGAGAAAAAGGTGAAATTCATTGTTTTGGGGTGAAATGTCCTATAGATATCAATTAGGTCTCACTGGTCCATTGTATCATTTAAAGTTTGTGTTTCCTTGTTAATTTTCTGTTTAGTTGATCTATCCATAAGTGTGAGTGGGGTATTAAAGTCTCCAACTATTATTGTGTTATTGTTAATTTCCCCTTTATACTTCTTAGCATTTGCCTTACATATTGCAGTGCCCTTATGTTGGGTGCATATATATTTATAATTGTTATATCTTCTTCTTGGATTGGTACTTTGATCATTAGCTTCTTTGTCTCTTTTCACAGCCTTTATTTTAAAGTCTATTTTATCTGATATGAGTATTGCTACTTCTTTTGGTCTCCATTTGCATGAAATATCTTTTTCCAGCCCTCCACTTTCAGCCTGTATGTGTCCCTTGCTTTGAGGTGGGTCTCTTGTAGACAACATATATAGGGGTCTTGTTTTTCTATCCATTCAGCCAGTCTTTGTCTTTTGGTTAGGGCATTCAACCCATTTACATTTAAGGTAATTATTGATAAGTATGATCCCACTGGCATTTACTTTACTGTTTTGGGTTCAAGTTTATACATCTTTTCTGTTTCCTGTCTAGAAAAGATCCTTTAGCATTTGTTGAAGAGCTAGTTTGGTGGTGCTAAATTCTCTGAGCTTTTGCTTGTCTGTAAATCTTTTGATTTCTCTTTCATATTTGAATGAGATACTTACTGGGTACAGTAATCTGGGTTGTAGGTTTTTCTCTTTCATCACTTTAAATATGTCCTGCCATTCCCTTCTGGCCTGAAGAGTTTCTATTGAAAGATCAGCTATTATCCTTATGGGAATCCACATGTGTGTTTTTTGCTGTTTTTCCCTCACTGCTTTTGGATATTTGTTCTTTGTGTTTGATCTTTGTTAATTTGATTAATATGTGTCTTGGGGGTGTTCACCTTGGGTTTATCCTGTTTGGGACTCTCTGGGTTTCTTGGGCTTGGGTGACTGTTTCCTTCTCCGTTTTAGGGAAGTCTTCAACTATTATCTCCTCAAGTATTTTCTCATGGCCTTTCTTTTTGTCTTCTTCTGGGACACCTATGATTCAAATATTGGGGCATTTAACATTGTCCCAGAGGTCCCTGAGGTTGTCCTCATTTATTTTAATTTTCTTTTCCTATCTGCTTCATTTATTTCTACCATTCTATCTTCTACTTCACTTATCCTATCTTCTGCCTCCATTATTCTACTGTTGGTTCCCTCCAGAGTGTTTTTGATCTCATTTATTGCATTATTCATTATTGATTGACTCTCTTTTATTTCTTCTAGGTCCTTGTTAAACATTTCTTGCATCTTCTCAATCCTCGTCTCTAGGCTATTTATCTGTAACTCCATTTTGTTTTCAAGATTTTGGATCATTTTTACTATCATTATTCTGAATTCTTTTTCAGGTAGACTCCCTTTCTCCTCCTCTTTTGTTTGGTTTGGTGGGCATTTATCATGTTCTTTTACCTGGTGAGTATTTCTCTGCCTTTTCATCTTGTTTAGACTGCTGTGTTTGGGGTGGCCTTTCTGTATTCTGGCAGTTTGTGGTTCCTCTTTATTGTGGAGATTCCTCCCTGTGGTGGGGTTGGACAAGTGGCTTGTCAAGGTTTCCTGGTTAGGGAAGCTTGTGTTGGTGTTCTGGTGGGTGGAGCTGGATTTCTTCTCTCTGGAGTGCAATGAAGTGTCCAGTAGTGAGTTTTGAGATGTTTATGGGTTTGGTGTGACTTTGGGCAGCCTGTATATTGAAACTCAGGGCTATGTTCCTGCGTTGCTGGAGAATATGTGTGGTATGTCTTGCTCTGGAACTTGTTGGCTCTTGGGTGGTGCTTGGTTCAGTGTAGGTATAGAGGTTTTTGGATGAGCTCTTAGCGATTAATGTTCCCTGAGTCAGGAGTTCTCTGGTGTTCTCAGGTTTTAGACTTAAGCCTCCTGTCTTTGGTTTTCAGTCTTATTCTTACAGTAGCCTTAAGACTTCTCCATCCATATAGCGCTGATGATAAAACATCTAGGTTAATGGTGAAAAGATTCTCCACAGTGAGGGACACCTAGAGAGGTTCACAGACTTACATCAAGAAGAGAAGGGGGAGGAGGGAGATAGAGGTGACCAGGAGGAGAAGAGGGGAATCAAAAGGGGGAGAGAGCAATCTAGCTAGTAATCAATTTCCTATGTGCTCTCCACAGTCTGGAACCCTCAGAGAGGTTCACAGAGTTACATAGAGAAGAGAAGAGGGAGGAAGGAGATGGAGGTAACCAGGAGGAGAAGAGGAGAAATCAAAAGTAGAGAGACAGATCTAAGCAGTAATCAGTTCCCGAAGTGTTGTCCACATCCTGGAACACACAAAGAGATTCACAGAGTTGGGTGGAGAAGAGAAGGGGGAGGGAGGAGATAGAGGTGACCTGGGGGAGAAAAAGGAGAATCAAAAGGGGGAGAGAGTAATAGAGGACTTAACTTTTTTTTTAATTAAAAAAATTTAAATGATAATAGTAAAAATATATCTAGGAATTTCTCTGGAGCTGTTGCGGGCAGTGTGGGGTCAGTTCAGTTTCAGATAGTTTCTTGCTTCAGCTTATTCTTCTCAAGATCTATAGGCCCCTTCCAAT
Source organism: Nanger dama (assembly GCA_917880005.1). Taxonomy (NCBI): domain Eukaryota; kingdom Metazoa; phylum Chordata; class Mammalia; order Artiodactyla; family Bovidae; genus Nanger; species Nanger dama. The sequence goes on along the minus strand of CAKJTW010000012.1, from coordinate 49,772,486 downwards.
GTAGTCAGTGCTAACTGCAGGGCTTTAATCTGTTGCATCTGTCACTTCCAAAGCAGTTCCTTCTGTTTATTTTGGCTTCTTCTGTTTGCAGGTCTCTTCAGTGTCTAATTTCCACCCTGACACAAGGGGGCGAAGGTGGTCACTTATTTAGGCTCACTTGTTCAATTGTGCTGTGGGGAGGGAGGAACACTGCAAACAAATATCACTGGTGTGTGTGGGGAGTGCTCGCAGTATCTCAGCCACACTGGGTTTGCCCCCATTCGTGGCATGTGTGCTTTCCCAGTCTATACTGCTCAGGCTCCAGGTTGCTCTGCAGGGGAACTGTCTAAAGTGGGCCCTGGGTTGTGTGCACTTCCCAGGTCTAAGCCACTCAGGTTCAGGTTCTCAGGTACTCCACAAAGGCACAGACTTGACTGGGCCTGTGTTTTGTGCCTTTCCCAGGTTCTAGAAGCTCAAGGACCAGGTGCTTGGAAAGCGCACTCTTCCCAGGTAGTGGGTGTGTCTTATTTCCTCCCCTGTCCCAGCCACTCAGTTTCCTGGGTACACAGCAGGCGCGGCATCTCAGGTGTACCGTGTGTCTCTTCTGGGGAGTTGATCTCTGGCTGCGACCCTCCCGGCGGATGTCAACCGTCCAGAATCCCAGGAAGTCTTGATTAGCAACTGGGAGCCTGCTTGCAGTTTGGTAGAGGATGCCATCTCTGGGACTGAGATTGCCCCTTTCCAGCTCTGGCTGCCACCTGCCTGCCTCCCGGCCTCCGGCAGGGGATGGGCCAGTCCGCAGCTGGCTAGCTCTCCTCTGATATTAGCTTAGTCCTTTGTTCTGTGAGAGGGCCTTGCAGTGCCTTAGGTTAGAGCTTTTTGCAGAATAGTTCTCTCTCTCTCTCTTTTTTCCCTCACTCTCTCTCTAGCTATCCCAAAATTTGGGTTGCTATCTCACATTAGCTCCCTCAGATTGCCCTCAGGGCATTCAGATTCGGTCCTTACCCTAAGCAATGCAGCCCATGCCTCCCTGTTCAGCCCCTGCTTGCTGGTGGCGAGCATCTGGGCTACTTCTCTGATGGGAGTCGCCGTTAGGCATGTAATCTGTGGGTTTTATTTATTTATTTATTTATTTATTTTTCCTCCTGCTTATGTTGCCTTCTGAGATTCCAAAACTCTCACAGACCCACCAGTGAGAGGGTTTCCTGGTGCCTGGAAACTTCTCTTTTAAGACTCCCTTCCTGGGATGGGTCTCCATCCTTAACTCTTTTGTCTCTCTTTTTATCTTTCATATTTTGTCCTACCTCCTTTTGAAGACAATGGATTGCCCTTCTGGGTGCCTGATGTCTTCTGCCAGCGTTCAGAAGTTGTTTTGTGAAATTTTCTCAGCGTTCAAATGTTCTTTTGATGAATTTTTCAGGAAGAAAGTGATCTCCCTGTCCTATTCCTCCACCATCTTAGGACCGTGCCCTCTGTAATTCTTAAAAGCAAAGCTGGGAGGGCTCAGGGTAAAGTCAACAGAGGCAGATGCTTCGGGTCAGATGCTATAAACCATAGAGTTCCAGTCTTTACTCTTCCCTGATGGGGCTGTAGCCTGCAGGGTAGGCTAGCTGGAAGGTGTGACCCAGGGGTGAGGTGGAGATCCTTTTCTTGAGTCAGAGAGTGAGACCTGGACTCTGCCCCCCACAGCTGCGGGAGAAATATGGGGATGTCTTTACAGTCTATCTGGGGTCTCGGCCAGCTGTCATCCTGTGGGGGTACGAAGCAATGAGGGAGGCTCTGGTGGATCAGGCCGAAGCGTCCTCTGGCCGAGGGCACATCACCATCATTGACTCTGTCTTCCAGAGAACAGGTGAGTGGGGGATAAGGGTGAGGATTAGGGAGAGGAGGAGGGACTTTCCCATGTGCCTTCAAAACTTTCCCTCCACGGCCCACCATCAGGTCTGGGTTTTGCCAGTGGGAAGTCATGGAAGGTTCTATGGAAATTCTCTGTGATCACCATGAAGGACTTTGGGATGGGGAAGCAGAGTATTGAGAAATGAATCAAAGAGGAGGCTCAGTGTCTGGTGGAGGTGCTTCGGAAATCCCAGGGTGAGTGTGGGCTGGGTGGAGGTGGGGATGAGATGGGGTGAGAGAGAGGGAGAGGGCATGTGACTGATAAAGAGAAATCCAGAGACAAAGACAGACAGAGGCAGAAACAGGTTCAGATAAAGAGAGGAGAAGAAGATAGAGACAGAAAAAGAGAAAGAGAATGAGGAAAAACAGAGAGAGACAAAGACTAGCAAAGAGAGAGGGAGAGGCAGAGAAAGCAGACAGAAGCACAGAGAGCATAGACAGAGAGAAACACAGCTAAAGCAAGACAGAGAGATATGGAGAAGGTGACACAATCAATCTAGGAACAGAAACTGCAAGGAAAAGTGAAAGCAAAAAGTAGAGGGAGTAGGGAGTTATTAAAGTCAGGGGAACACAGAATGTCAGTGAGGTTGAGAGGACCTACAAAGATGTGGCAAGAGAACAGAGAAGAAGGAGTGAGTCTGAAAGAGTGAGTAGAGTTAATGAAAAGACCAGAGAAAGTCCAGAGAAAGTCAGCCCAAGACATAGACCAAGAAAAGCAACAAGAGACTCAGAGGTGAAGACTTTCAGAAGGAAAATCTTAGATACCCAATGAAAGCCCAGTCAGCCAAGAGAAAGACAAAGAAACTAATCAAAGAAGATAGGATGAGATGGCACCAGCCAGGATGAGATGGCACCAGTCAGGTCAGAGCCAATCAGAAGGACTGTGCAGGGGACCCCTCCCCCATGACAGATCTCTCTCCTCAGGGGCCTACCTGGATCCCCATTTCCTTTTAACTCCATCAGTGCCAACATAATCTGCTCCATTGTCTTTGGCGAGCGCTTTAATTACCAGGACCCTAGACTATTACAGCTGCTACATTTGCTTAATGAAATCTTCATCATTCTCTGCTCCTTCTATGCCCAGGTGAGTCATCAACTGCATAGTGGGCCAGCAATTAGGGTGGTGGGCCCCAGGAAGAGATCAGATACTTTTTCTGTCCTGAACACTAAACATAGAAGGTTTAGTGGCCCTCCCAGGTGAGGCCATCCGTCAGTTTCAGGGTCTGAATCAGGCCTTGGACAGGACGGGCTTCAAGAGAAGGAACCTCAGTAGATGTGAGAGTGACAGGCTGGGTACAGAGGTCCAGGCACCACTGTTTGTGTGTGTTTGTGTGAGTATGTGTGTGTGTATGAGTATGCGCATGCACACTCGGTTGGGAGGCACACCCTCCAAGTCCACAGGGTGAACGATGCCCTTTAGATGTTGCTGCGTGTGCAGCTCAGAGCATCAACACTCACAGAACCAGCCCAGTGAATACAATGGGTTCTGTGCCTTGTCAACTGCCCTGTAGGTGTTTGAAATCTTCCCGGGCATCTTGAAACACTTTCCTGGCACACACATCCGCTTGTACAGCATGATTGAAGAAGTGAAAGATTTTGTCACTGAGAATGTGGAGAGGCACCAGAAGATGCTGGATCCCAGTGGCCCTAAGGACTTCATTGATTCCTTCCTGCTTCGCATGGACAAGGCAAGACCTGCCCCGGATATGCGTTGGGGATGGGAATCAGAGCGATGGAAACTGTACTGACATTGAACTAATATCCTTCGGTGCAATGTACATGTTCTTTAAACGCTGAGGTAGTTCCTTAAAGATTAGCAAGAAAGCCAAGTTCCATAATCCCCCACCATTTTTCCCTATGCCTCTCCAAGCTTTCCTCCAAACAGCCTTTAAAGAGCTGGTAACTAAGCAGTTAACATGTGTCCAGTAAGTTTTCTCTGAGACACAGCTCACTCCTTTCCCCAGTTGTGACAGAGTCAAGTCTGTTCTGATTGGTCAAGCTCCATGTATATTCAGATTGATAAAGACCAATGTCTGTTCTGATTGGTGCAGGCCAATGTCTGTTCTGATTGGTCTTGCAAGAGCCATACCAGTTGTTAAATATGGACAAGGCAAGGGGGTGCCCTGGAGGAACCAGAAAGAGAGTGAGGGACACTCTACTGTCATTGAGCTAGTATCTTTGTGTGGGATGTACATGTTCTTTAAATGTTGAAATACTTCCCTAAGGATTAGTAAGCAGTCCATGGTCCAATACCTCCCCTCTATTCCGTCCTAATCCTCCCCAAGCCTTCCTTCTGGAATGGTTTTAAAGAGATTAAGACCAAGGAGTTAACATGTGGCCCAGCAAGCTTACTCTGAGATGGATCTCACTCCTTCCCCCAATTCTGACAGGCACAGAACTGAGTCTGTTCTGATTAGTCGGAAGCCCACAAGTGTTCTAACTGATTGAGACCAATGTCTGTTCTGGCAAGGGCCTCAGTTCAGTTCAGTTCAGTTCAGTTCAGTTGCTCATTCATGTCCGACTCTGAGACCCCATGAATCGCAGCACGCCAGGCCTCCCTGTCCATCACCAACTCCCGGAGTTCACTCAGACTCACGTCCATCGAGTCGGTGATGCCATCCAGCCATCTCATCCTCTGTCGTCCCCTTCTCCTCCTGCCCCCGATCCCTCCCAGCATCAGAGTCTTTTCCAATGAGTCAACCCTTTGCATGAGGTGGCCAAAGTACTGGAGTTTCAGCTTTAGCATCATTCCTTCCAAAGAAATCCCAGGGCTGATCTCCTTCAGAATGGACTGGTTGGATCTCTTTTCAGTCCAAGGAACTCTCAAGAGTCTTCTTCAACATCACAGTTCAAAAGCATCAATTCTTCAGTGCTCAGCCTACTCTCACATCTATACATGACCACAGGAAAAACCATGGCCTTGACTAAACAGACCTTAGTCAGCAAAGTAATGTGCCTACTAGTTGTTAAATATATTCAGCAATATCCCTGGCATGTAAGCTGCAAAGGCCAATCAGGAGTACAATGACACCCCAGGACAGAGAAAATCAACAACAGCAATGACATCAACAAATTAACCTCTAATTTTCATTGAGCTTATCATATATCATCAAAATAACTCCATGAGGATGTGCTAAGACACCAAGAGGCTATATTCCTTGCCCAAATACACACAGCTGGTAAATGTTAGGGCCAGAATTTGAAGTCCAGACACTTTCATTCTGGAGCTCACCCTTTTGGTACCTTGCTGTTGGAGAAGACCCTTGAGAGTCCCTTGGACTGCAAGGAAATCCAATCAGTTCATTCTGAAGGAGATCAGCCCTAGGATTTCTTTGGAGGGAATGATGCTGAAGCTGAACTCCAGTACTTTGGCCACCTTGTGTGAAGAGTGGACTCATTGGAAAAGACTCTGAGGCTGGGAGGGATTGGAGGCAGGAGAAGGAGACGACAGGGGATGAGATGGCTGGATGGCATCACTGATTTGATGGATGTGAGTCTGAGTGAACTCCGGGAGTTGGTGGTGGACAGGTAGGCCTGGCATGCTGCGATTCATGGGGTTGCAAGAGTTGGATACGACTGAGTGACTGAACTGAACTGAACTGAACTGGCCTTGATTAGAGAAAAAAAAGGGTTCAAGAAAAGGAAGAGGAACATGGTGTTGGTAGGGAGATAAGAAGACTCAGAAACGGGGAATTTCTGCAGGGGAAAATGTCAAGAATCACCCATCCCAATCTCTAGGAGCACTCAGATCCTGAGAGTGAGTTTCACCAGGAGAATCTCGTTAACACGGTGCTCACACTGTTCTTTGCTGGTACAGAGACCTCCAGCTCTGCACTCTGCTTTGGATTTCTACTTCTTCTTAAGAACCCTGGTGTCTTAGGTGAGCTGGGCTTATGGGAGGTGGGGGCGGGGGAGGAATGAAGGTCTCTAAGGCCATGCTGGAAGGCTGATAGGCTGAGACAGATAACTCCTGTCCTGAGCGATCTGGGAAAAAAAAAAATCACCCCTAGAGGGCTTCCCTGGTAGCTCAGCTGGTAAAGAATCCTCCTTCAATGGGGGAGACCTGGGTTGGATCCCTGCGTTTGGAAGATTCCCCTGGAGGAGGGCATGGCAACCCACTCTAATATTATTGCCTGGAGAATCCCCATGGACAGAGGAGTCTGGTGGGCTATAGTCCATGGGATTGCAAGGAATGGTACGTGACTGAGCAACTAAGCACAGCACACAGGCATTTGTAACTTGTAATAAAACTTGCTAGAGACAAAACTCTTTGAAGCTGACAGAGCACTTTAGGATTTACTTCACAAAGAATTTTTCATGCAGGCAAGCACTGTCTGGTGTAGGTGTTTGTACTTATGAAGTGTTTTGCAATCTGCCCTGCCTTCTGGTTTTCAAAGAATGCTCCTGACATAAAGCATTACCTTTTGCAGTGCATTTTGCTGTCTGCTAAAGTACAGGATTCTTTCCAACTACTCTTTGAGGTGGACTAAGAACTTGACTTTTTAGTATATATTGCCAAATTACAACTAATTAAAAAGCACCTTCATTAGTTCTCATGTTGATGTCTGCAGATCAGAGTTGGAGAAACTCTCACTTCATCAAACTCCATTGTTTCATAAGAATGAATTTAAAGCCAGCCTGAAGGAATGACTTATCTAAAATCACTAGCAAGTGAGTGAGACAAAAGGAGATGACACCAGTTTCAGCTACAACTCATTTTTAGTTGGAAAAGCAAAAAGCACCATTAAGGGTTGAATGAATTTCCACCCACCCGTCCTTACCCAAGTTACCCCCTGTCATAACTCATAACTAGAGTAGAAATAACAGAGAAGAATTCTTCACAAACAAGTTTCTAACAATAACCCAACATCTTAGAAAAGAATTTACAAGACTCTCTCATCAGTCTGCAGGTCATTTTCAGGTCACTTGGTTGAGTCCACTGTTATGGGCATTTATGGACATACCCTCCTCCCATGTGAACTGTTCTCAGAGAAATCCAGGCAGAAATCGACAGGGTGATTGGTGCACACCGTCTCCCAGCTCTGGAAGATCGCTCAAAAATGCCTTATACAGATGCCGTCATCCACGAGATTCAGAGATTCAGTGACCTAGTCCCTCTTGGTGTCCCCCACTCTGTCATCAAGGACACTCACTTCCGAGGATATTACCTCCCTAAGGTGAGACCAGCAGGGTCACAAATCTTGATTGTAAGTGCTGTCTGCCTCCAATCCTATGGTTCATATCTGGTTGTTGGACTATGATAAGAATTTTCATTTCCAGATTTCATTGGAAGAGAAGAGATTTTACAAATATATTGAAGTCTTCTTTCTTTTTTTCAGTCATATGTATTACCTTTACAAGAGATTAAGTTTGCTGGAGAAAATAGAATATACTTTTGAAGCTCGTTATACAGTAGAGTTGGTTTTTTAAAATCTTTTAAAATCATTTCTTCTTAATGTTTATATGAATCCATGTGTTTATATATATCCATACACACAAAAATTGACTCATACTGTGACAGTCACTTTGCGACTGAGTGACCTTGTCTTTTTATGCATCTAGCACAATTTGCAATTTGTGTGTGTGTGTATGTGAGTGTGCCTTTATTTTTTATAACAGTTTACTGTGGATATATTGTTCACAACAATGCCTATGTTTATAACTCATTTTTTTGCGGTAGCTTACGTTGCTGAGTATAGGTGTACCTAGAGGTGATATCCACAGTTTTGAATCACCCAATGAACAGCACCCATCAGGTTATATTCTGGACCCAGTCTTGGAGTCAGCTCTTTATAGGGCTCTGCTGAGTCAGTTATGAACCTTTTAGTTGATGGATCATAAAGTAGACCAAGGGGTCTTGGGGATGAGGGATCAGGGTGGTTGGTAAGGAAACCTGGAGGGATGGGACACTAGCAATCAAATGGGGGAGAGTCATTTCAACATTCCTGCCACCAACTATAGAGCCACACACTGGATGAAGCTCATTATCAGCTGTGGAGGCACATTAATAGATTCAGCCACTCTTTGTTAATGGTCATTTGGGTCCAAGGTCAGAGAAACCCCAGTAAGATGGTATGTGCTGGGAGAGGGCATTAGAGGGCAGACAGACTAAAACCACAGTCACAGAAAAGTAACCAATCTAATCACATGGACCACAGCCTTGTCTAACTCAATGAAACTATGAGCCATGCAATCTATGGCGATCCAAGATGGATGTTCATGGTGGAAAGTTCTGACAAAATGAGGTCCACTGGAGAAGGGAATGGTAAACCACTTATTCTTGCCTTTAGAGCCCAATAAACAGTATGAAAAGGCAAAAAGATAAACACTGTAAGATGAACCCCCAAGTCAGTTCAGTTCAGTCACTCAGTCATGTCCGACTCTTTGCGACCTCATGAAATGCAGCATGCCAGACCTCCCTGTCCATCACCAATTCCCAGAGTTCACTCAAACTCACATCCATCGAGTCAGTGATACCATCCAGCCATCTCATCCTCTGTCGTCCCCTTCTTCTCCTCCCCCAATCCCTCCCAGCATCAGAATCTTTTCCAATGAGTCAACTCTTCACATGAGGTGGCCAAAGTACTGGAGTTTCAGCTTTAGCATCATTCCTTCCAAAGAACACCCAGGACTGATCTCCTTTAGAATGGACTGGTTGGATCTCCTTGCAGTCTAAGGGACTCTCAAGAGTCTTCTCCAACACCACAGTTCAAAAGCATCAATTCTTTAGCACTCAGCTTTCTTCACAGTCCAACTCTCACATCCATACATGACCACTGGAAAAACCATAGCCTTGACTAGAGGATCTTTGTTGGCAAAGTGATATCTCTGCTTTTTAATATGCTGCCTAGGTTGGTCATAACTTTCCTTCCAAGGAGTAAATGTCTTTTAATTTCATGGCTGTAAGCACCATTCACAGTGATTTTGGACCCCAGAAAAATAAAGTCTAACACTGTTTCCCCATATATTTGCCATGAAGTGATGGGACCAGATACTGTGATCTTAGTTTTCTGATTTTGAGTTAAGCCAACTTTTTCACTCTCCTCTTTCACTTTCATCAAGAGGCTCTTTAGTTCTTCTTCACTTTCTGCCATAAGGGTGGTGTCATCTGCATATCTGAGGTTATTGATATCTCTCCCGGCAGTCTTGATTCCAGCCCAGGGTTTCTCATGATGTACTCTGCATATAAGTTAAATAAGCAAGGTGACAATATACAGTCTTGACGTACTGCTTTTCCTATTTGGAAGCAGTCTGTTGTTCCTTGTCCAGTTCTAACTGTTGCTTTGGGTTTCTCAAGAGGTAGGTCAGGTGGTCTGGTATTCCCATCTCTTTCAGAATTTTCCACAGTTTATTGTGATCCACACAGTCAAAGGCTTTGGCATAGTCAATAAAGCAGAAACAGATGTTTTTCTGGAACTCTCTTGCTTTTTCCATGATCCAGCAGATGTTGGCAATTTGATCTCTGGTTCCTCTGCCTTTTCTAAAACCAGATTAAACATCTGGAAGTTCACGGTTCACATATGGCCAAAGCCTGGCTTGGAGAATTTTGAGCATTACTTTACTAGCATGTGAGATGAGTACAACTGTGTGTTAGTTTCAGCATTCTTTGGCATTGCCTTTCTTTGGGATTAGGATGAAAACTGACTTTTTCCAGTCCTGTGGCCACTGCTGAGTTTTTCAAATTTGCCGGCATATTGAGTGCAGCACTTTCACAGCATCATCTTTCAGGCTTTGAAATAGCTCAACTGGAATTCCATCACCTCCACTAGGAACCTGAAATGTTAGGTCCGTGAATCAAGGCAAATTGGAAGTGATCAAACAGGAGATGGCAAGAGTGAATGTCGACATTTTAGGAATCAGCAAACTAAAATATACTGCTGCTGCTGTGTAGCTTCAGCCGTGTCCAACTCTGTGCAACCCCATGGACAGCAGCCCACTAGGCTCCTCTGTCCCTGGGATTCTCCAGGCAAGAATACTGGAGTGGGTTGCCATTTCCTTCTCCAGTGCATGAAAGTGAAAAGTAAAAGTGAAGTCTCTCAGTCTCTTAGCGACCCCATGGACTGCAGCCTACCAGGCTGCTCCATCCATGGGATTTTTCAGGCGGGATTTCCCAGGCAAAAATAGTGGAGTAGGTTGCCATTTCCTTCTCCAAAAATATACTGGAATGGGTGAATTTGACTCAGATGACCAATATATCTACTACTGTGGGCAAGAATCCCTTAGAAGAAATGGAGCAGCCATCATGGTCAACAAAAGGGTCCAAACTGCAGTACTTGGATGCTGTCTCAAAAGTGACAGAATGATCTCTGTTCGTTTCCAATGCAAACTATTCAACATCACAGTAATCCAAGCCTATGCCCCAACCAGCAGTGCTGAAGAAGCTGAAGTTGAACAATTTTATGAAGACCTACAAGACCTTCTAGAACTAACACCCTAAAAAAATGTCCGTTTTATTATGGAGAACTGGAATGCAAAAGCAGGAAATCAAGAGACACCTGGAGTAACAGGCAAATTTGTCTTTGGAGTACAGAATGATACAGGACAATGGCTCATAGAGTTTTGCCAAGAGAATGCACTGGTCATAGCAAACACTCTCTTCCAACAACACAAGAGAAGACTCTACACATTGACATTGCTAGATGGTCAACACTGAAATCAGATTGATTATATTATTTGCCCTCAAAGATGGAGAAGCTTTATACAGTCAGCAAAAAGAAGACTGGGAGCTGACTGCTGCTCAGATCATGAAATCCTTATTGCCAAATTCAGACTTAAATCGAAGAAAGTAGGGAAAACCACTAAGCCATTCAGGTATTACCTAAATCAAATCCCTAATGATTACACAGTGGAAGTGAGAAATAGATTTAAGTGACTGGATCTGGTAGAAAAAGTGCCTGATGAACTATGGATGGAGGTTTGTGACATTGTATGGGAGACAGGAATCAGACCATTCCCAGGAAAAAGAAATGCAAAAAGTCAAAATGGGTGTTGAAGAGGACTTACAAAGAGTTGTGAAAAGAAGAGAAGCCAAAAGCAAAGGAGAAAAGGAAAGATATACCCATTTGAATGCAGAGTTCAAAAGAATAATAAGGAGAGATAAGAAAGCCTCCCTCAGTGATCAGTGCAAAGAAATAGAGGAAAACAATAGAATGGAAAAGACTGGAGATCTCTTCAAGAAAATTAGAGATACCAAGGGAACATTTCATGCAAAGATGGGCTCGATAAAGGACAGAAATGGTATGGACTTAACAGAAGCAGAAGATATTAAGAAGAGGTGGCAAGAATACACAGAAGAACTGTACAAAAAAGAGCTTCACAACCCAGATAATCATGATGGTGTGATCACTCACCTAGAGCCAGACATGCTGGAATGTGAAGTCAAGTGGGCTTTAGAAAGCATCACTTTGAACAAAGCTAGTGGAGGTGATGGAATTCCAGCTGAGCTCTTTCAAATCTTAAAAGATGATGCTTTGAAAGTGCTGCACCCAATATGCCAGCAAATTTGGAAAACTCAGCAGGGGCCACAGGACTGAAAAAGGTCAGTTTTTCATTCCAATCCCAAAGAAAGGCAATGCCAAGGAATGCTCAAACTACTGAACAATTACACTCATTTCACAGGCTTGTAAAGTAATTCTCAACATTTTCCAAGCCAAATTTCAACAATACGTGAACCGTGAACTCCCTGATGTTCAAGCTGGTTTTAGAAAAGGCAGAGGAACCAGAGATTAAATTGCCAACATCCGCTTGATCACCAAAAAAGCGAGAGAGTTCCAGAAAAAAAAACATCTATTTCTGCTTTATTGACTATGCCAAAGCTTTTGACTGTGTGGATCACAATAAACTGTGGAAAATTCTGAAAGAGATGGGAATACCAGACCATCTGACCTGCCTCTTGAATAATCTGTATGCAGGTTAGGAAGCAACAGTTAGAACTGGACATGGAACAACAGACTGCTTCCAAATAGGAAAAGGAGTATGTCAAGGCTGTATATTATCACCCTGCTTATTTAACTTATATGCAGAGTACATCATGAGAAACGCTGGGCTGGAGGAAGCACAAGCTGGAATCAAGATTGCTGGGAGAAATATCAGTAACTTCAGTTAGGCAGATGACACCACCCTTATGGCAGAAAGTGAAGAAGAACTAAAGAGCCTCTTGATGAAAGTGAAAGAGGAGAGTGAAAAATTGGCTTAAAGCTCAACATTCAGAAAACTAAGATCAAAGCATCCAGTCCCATCACTTCATGGAGAATAGATGGGGAAACAGTGGAAACAGTGGCTGCCTTTATTTTTCTGGGCTCCAAAATCACTGTGGATGTTGACTGCAGCCATGAAATTAAAAGACGCTTGGTCCTTGGAAGAAAAGCTATGACCAACTTAGGCAGCATATTAAAAAGCAGAAACATTACTTTGTCAACAAGGGTCCATCTAGTCAAAGCTACAGTTTTTTCCAGTAGTCATGTATGCATGTGAGAGTTGGACTATAAAGAAAGCTGAGCACCAAAGAATTGATGCTTTTGAACTGTGGTGTTGGAGAATAGTCTTGAGGGTCCCTTGGACTGCAAAGGCGATTCAACCAGTCCATCCTAAGGGAAATCAGTCCTGAGTGTTCACTGGAAGACTGATGTTGAAGCTGAAACTCCAATACTTTGGCCATCTGATGCTAAGAGGTGACTCATTGGAAAAGACCCTGATGCTGGCAAAGATTGAGGGCGGGAGAAGAAGGAGATGACAGAAGATGAAATGGTTGAAAAGCATCACCAACTCAATAGAGATGAGTCTGAGTAAACTTTGGGAATTAGTTATGGACAAGGAGGCCCTAATGTCCATGGGATCACAAAGAGTCGGACAGCACTGAGCGACTGAACTGATGAACTGACGGTTCCACTTGTTTTTAACATCCTCTTAGGGCATTACCGTGTACCCCATCCTGAGCTCTGCCCTCCATGACCCACGCCACTTTGAGAAGCCAAATGCCTTCTATCCTGGCCACTTTCTGGATGCACAGGGCAACTTCAAGAAGCCAGAAGTCTTCATCCCATTCTCCATGGGTAAGTCATGCTCTTTCTTCCCCATGAAAATGCCTGCTCACTCACGCTCTGTGTGTGACTCTCTTTCTTGATCCAACTCCAAACACCAGGTGAAAAAATGACAATTCTGAAGGATAGAGAAAGACATCTACAGAAACAAAGATAGTGTGAAGGGGAAAAGAAGAGATGAGGTACGATGGAGGAGAAAGATGGAGACTGTGTGATAAAGATAAAGTAACAGCACAGACACACACTTGCACACTCAAAATAACAGACAAATAAGTGACCCATTACCAAGCACCTGTTATGTGCTGAAATCAGGGAAGGGCATTTTTCACATGTTCTCTGAAAATGAAAATAACCATTATTTTTCTAATTTATACAAAGCAAGAAAGAATAAAATTCAATTTGAAAATCACCTGTAACTTACCCCTCAACCACACTTATTAATAACAGAGGATGTCCTTTTTAAGTATGTATACAAACACAAAGGTTTAGATGGATAGATAGGTAGATAAATAGGTACATACATGGATACACAGATAGATACACAGACAATAGTTAAGAAAATGAAAGAATAGTAAAAAGAAAGGAAGAGAAAAGAAGGAAGATTCAGTGATTTATTCCTTGTTTGTCAGTTGTTAATCCAAGCCATGGACTAACGTGAGGTTCAGAAGGCACTTAAAGAATAGAGATTTAAGGAATATTCGTTCTTGGATTTGCATGTGTGCCCTGATCCAATCAGATTTCCCATGTGGTTCAGTGATAAGAAATCCACCTGCCAATGCAGGAGACACAGGTTCAATCCCTGGGTCAGGAATATCCCCTGGAGAAGGAATGGGCAACTCACTCCAGTATTCTTGCCTGGGAAATCCCAAAGACAGAGGAGCCTGGTGGGCTACAGGCCATGGGGTCACAAAAGAGTCAGACATGACTGAGCAACTATACAACAGCAACCTAATTCAACCATCTATAAAATAATTCAACTTTTAGTTACTCACTTGAAATTTATCATATCTAAAAAATTTCAATCTGAGTAGATATAAACCTGGTTCATTTACTGATCTGTCTTTCTAGCTATATAATACTGCTAGACTATTTCTACCCAAGAAATATGTTTTGATATTTTACAGTTGCTAGTCTCTCTGTATTACTCTTCTTCTAGTTTTATGGGTTTTTTTTTAAACATATTTTGTTTTTCTTCCATGTATACTTTTTGGAATTATTTTGTCAAAGTCTCAAAAACTCCCCTGGAATTTTATTAAGATTAACCCGAATTTGTAGTTTACGTTGAATAACTCTGACAGCTTTACAAATTCAAATAACTTTGACAGCCCAGTCAAGAAGAAGGGCTTCCCAGGTGGCTCAGTGGTAAAGAATATGTCTGCCAATGCAGGAGACATGGGTTCAGTTCCTTGGTTGGGAAGACCCCGTGGAGGAAGAGATGGTAACCCACTCCAGTATTCTTGCCTGGGAAACTCCATGGACAGAAGAGCCTGGCAAGCTACAGTCTGTGGACTCACAAAGAGTTGGACAGGACTGAGCACACACACAGTCAAGAAGACAGCATTTCCTTTGAATCACCTCTATATCAGTTGAATTTTTTTTTAAACTAGGTTTTAAATACTTCTAGCTAGATTTATTCCTAAGAAACATGAGAAGAGATTATTGCTATTGCTGATAGAACCTCTTTGTCAGCTCAGGCTGCCATAATAAAAGGCTGTAGATTGGGTGGCTTACACAACAGAAACTCATCTCCTCGTACTTCTGGAGGCTGGAGGTCTGCTCTCAGAGAGCCAGCACGGTCAAGTTCTCATGGGGTCTGTCTTCCAGCTCACACACAGCCGGCGTCTTGCTGTGACCTCACACGGTAGAGTGAAGGCTCTGGTATCACTTCCTCTTATAAGAACTCAATCCCTTGGAATTGTTTTCACCACATGAGAGCATTCTTTCTCCTTGCCTCCCTCCATTCCTTCCTTCCTTTCTTCCTCTTTAGTACCTTTTTCTTCTGATTATGAAGCTAATGTATTGTTGAAAGTTTAGAGAATACAAAACGCTACAATTTTTAAACAAACAAAAGAACACTATTCCCTCATGGAGGCCTAAGGAGCTTTTCTAGTGAGCTTATCTAAACCTTATGGGCTTCTCAGGTGGTGCTAGTGGTAAAGAACTTGCCTGCCAGTGCAGGAGAGGTAAAAGACACAGACAGATTCTATCCTTGGGTGAGGAAGATCCCTAGGAGGAGGGCATGGCAACCCACTCCAGTATTCTTGCCTGGAGAATCCCATGGACAGAGGAGCCTGGCGGGCTACAGTCCATAGGTCGCAAACAGTCCAACACAACAGAAGTGACTTAGCGAGCATGCATGCAAACCTAATAACTGGACTTTGCTCGTGGTCAAGTGGTTAAGACCCAGACTCCCACTGCAGCGGGCATGTGCTCCATCCCTGGTCTGGGAGCTAAGATGTCACGTGCCGTGAGGAGTGGCCAAAAAGAAAAGATCAACCCAATTACTTTCTAAGATCCTTTCTCCAGATACCATTGCATTGGGAGTTAAGGCTGCAACATATAAATTCTCAGAGGACATGATTAAGTTCACAGCACTTTTTTGATGTAGTATTTTAAATTTTTAGAATAGGTATATCAGAATCCACTGGTATTTTGAAATGTGTATTTCTGTCATAACCAGACAATTTCCTTATATTACTTTTACAACTAACCATTTTTCATTCTCTTGGGTTTTCCAAATAAGTGTTAGCATCTGCAAATGATGATATTTTGACTTTTTGCTTCTTGTGTTAAAGTCACACGTTTTCCCTAATATCATGAGCTAGCACCTCTGGAATCATGTGAAGTAACAGTAGTGACAGTAAAAGTAGTGACTTCTAACTTTAAGGAGAATAGTTTTATTTTCTCTCTTAAGCTTAATGATGGCTATGATCTATTCCAGATATTTTATGGCTATTCTAACATATTTTGTTCTTCAGTCAATAAGTCATGTCTGACTTTTTGTGACCCCATGAACTGCATCATGCCAGGCTTCCCTGTCCTTCACTATCTCCCAGAGTTTGCTCAAACTCATGTCCATTGAGTCAGTGATCCTACCATATATTTTCTCAATTCTATTCTCTTTTTTTGGCCACGACGCACATTTTGTGAGATCTTAGATCTCTGACTGGGAATTGAACATGTGTCCCCTGCAGTGAAAATGCAGAGTACTAACCACTGGACTGCCAGAGAAGGTCCCAGTTTTTCTCAACTCTAAATGAAATTAAGGAAAGATCTTTTTAATTTCTATTTTACAACAAGCTTTTATTTTTTGAAAAATTTGATCAGGATGTTATATTGAGTATTAATAATCTTTTCAGCTCCTGTCAAGATGATCAAATTGCTTTTCTCCTTCGATGTCTGAGTGTTGACTCATTCTCTGTCTTGTAGAATTGGAAAAAGAGAGGCTCAGGGTTCAGGGGACTTGCCCAAGCCCCTGTATAAAGCCATGATCTATGGAGGTCAGGGCAGGGCTAAGGTGTGATAAACTCTCTGAACATCTCAGCAACTTAGAGCCAAAAGATTGTTTTCCTGATTGTGCAACATGCCCATCCCAGACCATCACAGTCATGTAGAAAAGGGAGTTAATGGGGATTCTATCCTGAAACATGAAGACACAGGGAAAACAGCGTGACATGCCTAAGTTTAGCCCTCACTTCACGGGACTAAGAAAATCCCATCCGTGTTCAATGTGGCTGAGATATTGTACACCCAGAGATGATCTATGAATATTTATGAAGCATAGTGAACTTAGCCACACACACAGGCAGCTCTCTGGGCTCCTTTCCTTCCCATGAGACTGCAGGTCAATAGGATATAGTGGAAGCTCTACCCCAGCCCAGGGACATGCTGGCCTCTCCCTTGGTTATTCCAGTGGACACAGCCTATGCTGAAGTCAGTGGATACTCAGGGCTCCACCTCGATGGGACAGTTTGTGGTGGTCAACCTCGTCGTGCAGGAAGATATGAGTAGGTGTTATGAGAGTCAGAAAAATGGGGGCGAAGATGGACAGAGTGCTATTCAAGTTTTTATAAGCATGAAGTGGGCATGGCCAGTCAGAACCTCCACAGGTTGGGGTGTGGGGATTGGGTCTGGGAGGCTGGCTTTGTTGGCTGCTGATTGTGGGCAGGACCAGGGGGCTGGGAGGAGGGTCAAGGTGGTCAGAACAGTGGAGACACTGAGAAGTTTAGAGCAAACGATCAGATGTAGGTCTATATTTGATCAGCCAGGTGCCCGCCTGCTCCAGGACAGGCCAGAAGTTTCAGCTCCCCTGAACCCCTCTCTCGTGGTCCTCATCCCTAGAGCATACTGCCACAGATTTCTCCAGCGTTTTCACATTTTTTTCCTCATAAATTGTCTTAGTTGACAGTATACTTAACCAGAGACACACAAAAAAATGAAAGAACTTCAGACACGAAAGGACTTGGTACCAGGAGGGACAGAGGAGGGCGCTGTACTGGATAATCCCAGAGGAGGCAGAACTGAAATATAACTGAGATAGAAATGTGTGAACACTGCTCACCCTATGCCCGCCCCCCACTCATTGAGGCCACCTCAATGAGAAGCTCGAGCAGCGCAATTAGAGAGTAGTCTCCAACTGCCACACCTAAAGAGAAAGCCCACGTGCTGCAACAAAGATCCAAGTGCAGCCAAAAACAAACAAATAAATAAAATTTTTTAAAAAAAGGATTACCTTCAATAACTTAGTGTTCCCACCATCCCTAGAACAGTTAGGGTAACTAAGGCCCCAGAGGAGGGCAAGATTTAGAGCCAAGCTTACCCAGAACAGCAGCATCAGCACCAGATCTCCTGCCTCGCTTGCCTTGTCTCCATCTACTCTGCATATCTCTGCCCTCCTCCTCCATTGAATTGAAATGACTAATTCAGCCCTCAACTTCTGCGCTGCATAACTCCAAAACAGCTCTTTTACCTCTCTGATCTTATCCTCCAAAATCAGTGAAACCAAAATAAAGTTCTGTTCTTTCTGGACAATGGCTATCTGTGCTGCCAGTCTCTCTCTCTTTTAGGTAAAATTTGCATATTGTAACATTAACCACAGCTATTTTAAGGTGTACATTTCAATGGCACTTAGTCCAATCATAATGTTGTGTAAGGATCAATTCCATCTATTCCAAAACATTTTCATCATCCCATAACAAAACTCCATCCTGCTAAAATATGTCAGTCTCCAGTTCTCTCCTCCCACTGACACCCAACAACCGTAGTGTGCTTTTTTTTCACATGAATTTACCTATTCTGGAAATTTCAAATAAATAGCATCATACAGTAAGTGACTGTCTCTGGGTCTTTCATTTAGCTTAATGTTATCAGGATTGAACCATATTGTAGTAGGTATCAGTACATCATTCATTTTACGGCCAAATAGTATTTCATTGTGTGGAAATACCATACAATGTGTATTTTGTGTATTCATTCATCAGTTTTTTGACATGTGGGTTGCTTCCACCTTTTGGGTGTTGTAAATGGAGCTGCTAGGAACATTCGAGAACAGGGATGCCCTATTTTTGTTTTACTCTCTATCAGGGTAATGGAAGGAAGGTGTTCTTCATCTTTCAATCTCTTCCCTTTTGGTTTGATGATTTTCTTTTGGGTTGTGCTTATATTTCTTTCTTTCTAGGGTTTTTTTTTTGTATCTAATATAAACTTTTAATTTATTGTTATCACGGAGTTCCTATATGTTGACTTATATCTATATATACTTATTTCAAACTGATAATTAAGTTTATTTATATTTACATTTTAAAAATGACTTAAATATCTATATTTAAGTCATTTAAGTCCTTTTGCAGTCTAAAAAAATCTACCTTTTTACTCCCTTCCTTCACATTTTACATTTTTCATGCCATATTTTTACATGTTGACATCTATCTCTTAACTGTTTAGTGTAGTTAGAGTTAATTTTACAGGTTTTGTCTTCTAACCTTTTTGTAATACTAGCTCACTTAAGTGGTTGATCCACAGGTTTTACTGGTCAGATTTTTTCCTTCCTTTTAAATTCTTACTTCCTATAAAAAGTTACTCTGTTGTAACATTTTCTTTTTCACTTAAGACCCTTTAATGCTTCTTGTAAGTTCAGTTTAGTATTGATGAACTCTTACTTTTTGCTTGTCTGCAACACTCTTATCTCTCCTTCAACTCTGAGTGATAACCTCACTGGGCAGAGTATCCTAGGTTGCAGTGTTTTCCCTTCAGCACTTTGACCATGTCACGTCATTTCCTTCTGGCCTGCAAAAATCTGCAGAAAAATAACTGATAGTCTTAAAGTCTCTTGTGACTTTTTGTTCTTCTCTTGTTGCCTTGAAAATTCTTTAATTTTGCCATTTTAACTATGATACATCTTGGTGTGGATTTCTTTGGGTTCATCTTCTTTGGGACTCTCCATGCTTCCTGTACTTGGAAATCTGTTTCCTTCTTCAGCTTCTGGAAGTTTTCCACTACAATGCTATCAAAGACATTCTACCCCTTTCTCTCTCTCTTCTCCTTCTGGGACCTCTATTATGTGAATGTTAGTATGCTTGATGTCCCAGAGCTATCTTAAACTATCCTCTTTTTTAAAAATTTGTTTTTCTTATTGTGTCCTGATTGGATGCTTTCCATTATTCTATCTTCCAGATAGCTTCTGCATTCTTCCATATAACCTAGTGCTGTGATTAGGAGTAAGCAACCCAACCATGCACGCTCTTTAAGAGCAAAGTCTTATAGCCCTCTGGTGAGCCCTGCTGGTTTTCAAACCAGCTAAGGGGACGTGTCTTCCCTGTGTTGGACCCCAGGGCTAGGGTGCCCTTACTCCTCCTACAGATAGACTATATTCCCCATGCTACAGATGTCCAGCTTGGACATACGACTTACTTTGGCCGATGGAATACAAGCAGAAGTGTTGAGTGTTATCACAGTGAAAGCTGTAAGAGCCATTGCATAGTCTGCCATCATCTCTCTTTTAACTGTTGCTAGACAAGCAAAATCCCCAATGGAGCCTGTCTCTTCAGCTGAGTCCCCAAATGAAGAAGATGTGCAGTAGAATCTCTTGTTGACTTCCCATAAAAGTAAATGTAACCAAGAAATATGCTTAGCTCTTGTAAGCAATTGAGATTCTGGGATTGTTTGTTCAGTCAGTCAGTCAGTCAGTTCAGTCACTCAGTCGTATCTGATTCTTTGCAACCCCATGAATCGCAGCACACCAGGACTTCTTGTCCATCACCAACTCCTGGAGTTTACTCAAACTCATGTCCATAGAGTCAGTGATGCCATCCCGCCGTCTCATCCTCTGTCGTCCCCTTCTCCTCCTGCCCCCAATCCCTCCTAGCATCAGAATCTTTTCAAATGAGTCAACTCTTTGCCAAGGTGGCCAAAGTATTGGAGTTTCACCTTCAGCATCAGTCCTTCCAATGAACACCCTGGACTGATCTCCTTTAGAAAGGACTGGTTGGACCTCCTTGCAGTCCAAGGAACTCTCAAAGAGTCTTCTCCAACACCACAGTTCAAAAGCATCAATTCTTCAGTGCTCAGCTTTCTTCACAGTCCAACTCTCACATGCATACATGACCACTGGAAAAACCATAGCCTTGACTAGACAGACCTTTGTTGGTAAAGTAATGTCTCTGCTTTTGAATATGCTATCTAGGTTGATCATAACTTTCCTTCCAAGGAGTAAGCATCTTTAAAGTTCATGGCTACAACCACCATCCACAGTGATTTTGGAGCCCCAAAAGATAAGGTTTGACACTGTTTCCCCATCTATTTCCCATGAAGTGATGGGACCAGATGCCATGATCTTCGTTTTCTGAATGTTGAGCTTTAAGCCAACTTTTTCACTCTCCTCTTTCACTTTCATCAAGAGGCTTTTTAGTTCCTCTTCACTTTCTGCCATAAGGGTGGTGTCATCTGCATATCTGAGGTTATTGATATTTCTCCCGCAATCTTGATTCCAGCTTGTGCTTCTTCCAGCCCAGTGTTTCTCATGATGTACTCTGCATATAAGTTAAATAAGCAGCATGACAATATACAGCCTTGACATACTCCTTTTCCTATTTGGAAGCAGTCTGTTGTTCCACGTTCAGTTCTAAGTTGCTTCCTGACCTGCATATAGGTTTCTCAAGAGGCAGGTCAGGTTGTCTGGTATTCCCATCTCTTTCAGAATTTTCC
This sequence comes from Nanger dama, assembly GCA_917880005.1. Lineage (NCBI taxonomy): Eukaryota > Metazoa > Chordata > Mammalia > Artiodactyla > Bovidae > Nanger > Nanger dama. The sequence continues at coordinate 49,751,370 of CAKJTW010000012.1, read as the reverse complement.
AGTTTATTGTGATCCACACAATAAGGCTTATCCACAATAAGGCTTTGGCATAGTCAATAAAGCAGAAATAGATGTTTTTCTGGAACTCTCTTGCTTATTCCATGATCCAGAGGATGTTGGCAATTTGATCTCTGGTTCCTCTGCCTTTTCTAAAACCAGATTGAACATCTGGAAGTTCACAGTTCATGTCCTGCTGAAACCTGGCTTGGAGAATTTTGAGCATTACTTTACTAGCGTGTGAGGTGAGTGCAATTGTGCAGTAGTTTGAACATTCTTTGGCATTGCCTTTCTTTTGGACTGGAATGAAAACTGGCCTTTTCCAGTCCTGTGGCCACTGCTGAGTTTTCCAAACTTGCTGGCATATTCAGTGCAACACTTTCACAGCATCATCTTTCAGGATTTGAAACAGCTCAACTGGAATTCCATCACTTTCACTAGCTTTGTTTGTAGTGATGCTTTCTAAGGCCCACTTGACTTCACATTCTAACAGAAGCAGAAGATATTAAGAAGAGGTGGCAAGAATACACAGAAGAACCATACAAAAAGATCTTCACGACCAAGATAATCATGATGGTGTGATCACTCATCTAGAGCCAGACATCCTGGAATGTGAAGTCAAGTCTGGCTCTAGATGAGTGATCACACCATCATGATTATCTTGGTCGTGAAGATCTTTTTTGTACGGTTCTTCTGTGTATTCTTGCCACCTCTTCTTAATATCTTCTGCTTCTGTTAGGTCCATACCATTTCTGTCCTTTATTGAGCCCATCTTTTCATGAAATGTTCCCTTGGTATCTCTAATTTTCTTGACGAGATCTCTACTCTTTCCCATTCTGTTGTTTTCCTCTATTTCTTTGCATTGATCACTGAGGAAGGCTTTCTTTTCTGCCCTTGCTATTGTTTGGAACTTTGCATTCAAATAGGAATATCTTTCCTTTCCTCCTTTGCTTTTTGCTTCTCTTCTTTTCACAGCTATTTGTAAAGCCTCCTCAGACAGCCATTTTGCTTTTTTGCATTTCTTTTCCATGGAGATGGTCTTGATCCCTGTCTCCTGTACAGTGTCACGAACCTCCATCTATAGTTCATCAGGCACTCTGTCTCTCAGATCCAGTCACTTAAATCTATTTCTCACTTTCACTGTGTAATCATTAGGGTCTTGATTTAGGGCATACCTAAATGGTCTAGTGGTTTTCCCTACTTTCTTCAATTTCAGTCTGAATTTGGCAATAAGGAGTTCATGATCTGAGCCACAGTCAGCTCCCGGTCTTGTTTTTGCTGACTGTATAGAGCTTCTCCATCTTTGGCTTCAAAGAATATAATCAATCTGATTTCAGTGTTGACCATCTGGTGATGTCCATGTGTAGAATCTTCTCTTGTGTTGTTGGAAGAGGGTGTTTGCTATGACCAGTGCATTCTCTTGGCAGAACTCTATTAGCCTTTACCCTGCTTCATTATGTACTCCAAGGCCAAATTTTCCTGTTACTCCAGGTGTTTCTTGACTTCCTACTTTTGCATTCCAGTCCCCTATAATGAAAAAGACATCTTTTTGGGGTGTTAGTTCTAGAAGGTCTTATAGGTCTTCATAGAACCGTTCAACTTCAGCTTCTTCAGCATTACTAGTCAGGGCATAGACTTGTATTACCATGATATTGAATGGTTTGCCTTGGTAACGAACAGAGATCATTTGTCATTTTTGAGACTGCATCCAAGTACTGCATTTAGGACTATTTTGTTGACTATGATGGCTACTCCATTTCTTCTAAGGTATTCTTGCCCATAGTAGTAGATATAACGGTTCATCTGAGTTAAATTCACTCATTCCAGTCCATTTAGTTCACTGTTAGTAAGCGAGTGCCTACTGGTTTTTTAAATATTTTTGGTATTATCCATGGAATGTCAGCCACAAGGGCCGATCCAGAGTGCAATGACACCCAAGGACACAACAACATCAACAATATTAACAACAAATTAACCCCAAGGGTATGGTGTATGTCATGTATTATTTCAAAACAACCCCACATGATGAGCTAAGGGACAGAGAGGTTATATTCCTTGTCCAGAGACACACAGCTAGTAAATGGTAGGGATGAGTTTGAAATCCAAGCACTTTAGCTCCAGATCTCATCCCTTTGGTACCTTGTTAGCCTTGCTTAAAGAAAAAAGGATCAGGAGAAAGAATAACTGGCATAGAGTAACGTGTTGGTAGGGAGATAGGAAGACCCAGACATTGGGAATCTTTGCAAGAAGAGACATTAAAAATCAACCATCCCCATCTCTAGGAGCGCTCAGATCCTGAGAATGGGTTTCACCAGAAGAGTCTCATTCACACGGTGCTCTCACTGTTCTTTGCTGGCACAGAGACCTCTAGCTCCATTATTTGCTATGAGTTTCTACTTCTTGTCAAGAACCCTGATGTCTTAGGTGAGCTGGGCTTATGGGAGGTGGGGATGGGGGACAATTGAGGGTCTCTAAGGCCATGCCTTCCATTTCTAAGGAAGGTGGTTGGCTCATGGGATAAGACAGACAAGTTCTGTCCTGAGCAGTCTGAAAAATAAAAAATCACCCTTATCAGGATTTGTAACTTGTCATAAAGATTTGCTGCAGGCAAAGCTCTTTGAATTTGACAAAGCACTTTAGGGTTTACAAAATATTTTTCCATCAGCAAAGCACCTTCTGGTGTAGAAGGTATTTGTATTTATGAAGTTTTTTGTAATTTGAAAAATTCTTGGGTGACTTTAAGATACTTTCTAGTTTATAAGCCAGGCTCAATACAAAGCATTACCATTTGCAATGCATTTCATTGTCTACCAAAGTACATCATTTTTGCCAACTACTTTTTGACGTTGACTAAGAACTTGACTTTTTAAAGTATATTGCTGATTTACAACTAATTATAAAGAACCTGCTGTGGTTTTCTTGTTGATGGTCTGCACATCAGACTTGGAGAAGCTCTCAAAGTTTCTTGGAGAAACTAATCAAACTCCATTATTTCACAGGAATGAATTTAAGGCTAGAGAAGGAAGTGACTTATCTAATATCACTTAGCTGTCAGTGGCACAAAAGGATATGACATCATTTTTAGCTACAACTCATTGTTAGAAGAGTGAGGGGGAAAAAAGGCATCCTTAAATGCTGAATGAATTTCTACCCACACAACCTTACCCAAGTTACCCTCTGTTATAACGTGAGTGGAAACATCATACAAGACTTTCCCACAAAGAAGCTTCTGACTCTCTTTTTTTGATGCTTTCATTGAGAAGGAATGATAACCCAACATCTTACTTAAGAATTTATAAAAACCTTCTCAACAGTCTGCAGGTCATTTTAGGTCCACTGTTATGAGCTTTTATTGTGTACCCTCCTCCCATCCTTATCATTCTCAGAGAAAGTCCAGGCAGAATCGACAGAGTGATTGGTGCATACCATCTCCCAGCCCTGGAAGATCAGGCAAAAATACCTTATACAGAGGCCGTCATCCACAGGATTCAGAGATTCAGTGATCTCCTCCCCTTTGGTGTGCCCCACTCAGTCATCAAAGACACTCATTTCTAGGGATATTACCTCCCTAAGGTGAGACCAGCAGGGCTACAGAATCAGCTGGAAGGTGCTGTCTGCACCCAGTCCTGTGGTTGTTGTCTGATGTAGGACTATAAGAAGAATTTTTATTTCTAGATTTTTATGGGAGAAAGGGAGATTTTAGACAAAGAGAAAAGTCCTCTCCTGTTTATTCTATCTTATCTTTTTACCTTTATAAGCTGTTAGATTTGCTCAAAAGTAACATATCTGTATTGAAATCTATTATACAATAGAGTTAGTTTTTTTAAAAAAGCTATTTTATCATCTCACCTTTATGTTTATATGATCTCAGGCTTATATATACACATTTGTTACTGTTATTTTTCAGTCACTAAGTCTGACTCATCAGGAGTCAGACTGATGAGTCTGCAGCATGGACTGCAGCATGCCAGGCTCCTCTGTCCTCCACTATCTCCCAGAGTTTGCTCAAATTCATGTCCACTGAGTCAGTGATGCTATCTAACCATCTCACCCTCTGCTGTGCCCTTCTCCTTTGCCTTCGATCTTTCCCAGCATCAGGGTCTTTTCCAGTGAGTCAGCTCTTCGCATCAGGTAGCCAGTGTATTGGAGCTTCAGCATCAGTCCTTCCAATGAATATTCAGGGTTGATTTCCTTTTGAATTGAAAGGTTTGAGTTCCTTGCAGTCCAAGGGACTCTCAAGAGTCTTCTCCAGCCCTACAACTTGAAAGCATCAATTCTTTCGCACTCAGCCTTCTTCTTGGTCCAACACTCGCATCCGTATGTGACTACTAACTTCCAGATGTTCAAGCTGGTTTTAGAAAAGGCAGAGGAACCAGAGATCAAATTGCCAGCATCTGCTGGATCATCGAAAAAAGCAAGAGAGTTCCAGAAAAACATCTATTTCTGCTTTATTGACTATGCCAAAGCCTTTGACTATGTGGATCACAATAAACTGTGGAAAATTCTGAAAGAGATGGGAATACCAGACCACCTGACCTGCCTCTTGAGAAACCTATATGCAGATCAGGAAGCAACAGTTAGAACTGGACATGGAACAATAGACTGGTTCCAAATAGGAAAAGGAGTATGTCAAGGCTGTATATTGTCACCCTGCTTATTTAACTTCCATGCAGAGTACATCATGAGACATGCTGGGCTGGAAGAAGCACAAGCTGGAATCAAGATTGCGGGAAAAATATCAATAACTTCAGATATGCAGATGACACCACCCTTATTGCAGAAAGTGAAGAGGAACTAAAAAGCCTCTTGATGAAAGTGAAAGAGGAGAGTGAAAAAGTTGGCTTAAAGCTCAACATTCAGAAAACAAAGATCATGGCATCTGGTCCCATCACTTCATGGGAAATAGATGGGGAAACAGTGGAAACAGTGGCTGACTTTATTTTGGGGGACTCCAAAATCACTGCAGATGTTGACTGCACCCATGAAATTAAGAGACGCTTACTCCTTGGAAGGAAAGTTATGACCAACCTAGATAGTATATTCAAAAGCAGAGACATTACTTTGCCAGGTTTTTCCAGTGGTCATGTATGGATGTGAGAGTTGGACTGTGAAGAAAGCTGAGCACTGAAGAATTGATGCTTTTGAACTGTGGTGTTGGAGAAGACTCTTGAGAGTCCCTTGGACTGCAAGGACACACAACCAGTCCATTCTAAAGGAGATCAGTCCTGGGTGTTCATTGGAAGGACTGATGCTGAAGGTGAAACTCCAATACTTTGGCCACCTCATGCGAAGAGTTGACTCATTGGAAAAGACCTCGATGCTGGGAGGGACTGGAGGCAGAAGGAGAAGGGGATGACAGAGCATGAGATGGCTGGATGGCATCACCAACTCGATGGACATGAGTTTGAGTAAACTCCGGGAGTTGGTGATGGACAGGGAGGCCTGGCGTGCTGCAATTCATGGGGTCACAAAGAGTCGGACACGACTGAGCAACTGAACTGATTGACTGACTAGAAGAAAACATCGCTTTGAATATATGGACCTTTGTCAGCAAAGTGGTGTCTCTGCTTTTTAAAACCTACCTGTCTAGGTTTGTAGCTTTCCTTCCAGGAGCACCCTTTAGTTTCACGGCTGAAGTTTCTGTCTGCAGCGATTTCCCACATGCGCAACAACTGACCGATGCCGTGCTCGTCACTTTGCAACTTGTGTCCAGTGCGCATGTCACCTTCCCCCCTGGCCTTTAAGTCCATATCAGTGCAATTTGCAACTTGTTGGTGTGTGTCTGGTGTGTGTGTATGAGTATGGCTTTCCTTTTTTGTATAACAGTACACTGTATAGATAGGGGCTTCCCTGGTGGCCCAGTAGTAAAGAATCCACCTGCCAATGCAGGAGGTGCCGGGGCTGCAGGTTCAATCCCTGGGTCAGGAAGATCCCCTGGAGAAAGAAATGGCAACCCACTCCAGGATTCTTGCCTGAAGAATCCCCTATGGACAGAGGAGCCTGCCAGGCTACAGTTCATGGGGTCACAAAGAGTCAGTCATGACTGAGCACAGATCGCAGCATAACATACAGATATATTATTCAGCTCGATGCCTATGGTTCTAACATTTTTTTCATGGTAGCTTATGTTGCTGAGTATAGGTGCACCTAGGGGTGATATTCACAGTATTGATCACCCAATGGTTGATTGATACAAGCACCCATCAGATTATATTCTGGCCCTAGTCTTGGAGTCAACTTCTTACAGGGCTCTGTTGAGTCAGATGTGAGCCTTTTAGTTGATGGGTTTGGGGATGAGAGATCAGGGTGGTTGGTGAGGACCTGGAGGGATGGGACACTAGCAACCAAATGGGGGAGAGTCATTTCAACATTCCTGCCAGCAACTATAGAGCCACACAGTGGGTGAAACTCATTATCAGCTGTCGAAACACCATTATACATTCAGTCACTATTTGTTGGTGGTCATTTGGGTCCACTTGTCTTTAACATCCTCTTACAGCATTACCATGTATCCCATCCTGAGTTCTGCCCTCCATGACCCATGCCACCTTGAGAAGCCAGAAGCCTTTTACCCTGGCCACTTCCTGGATGCGCAGGGCAACTTCAGGAAGTCAGAAGTCTTCATTCCAACCTCCATGGGTAAGCCATGCTTTTTCTCCCCCAAGGGAATGCCTGCTCACTCCCTCTCTGTGTGTGACTTTCTGACTCAGTTCAAGCCCAAACACGTTTCAGCAAAAGATGAGATTTTGAAACACAGAGAAAGCAAGACATCTACAGAGACAAGGATAGTGGGGGGCGGTGATGGGGCGGGGGAAGGAAGGCATGAGGTATGATGAGGAAGAAAGATGAAGACTCAGTGATAAAGTGAGAGACACAGACACACATTTGAACACACAGAACAGACAAATAAATGATCCATTATCAAGCACCTGCTATTTCCCAACAATGAGGAAAAGTGTTTAGTTTTTCTTTCAAAACTAAAATAGCCATTTTTCTTCTAACTTACACAAATAAGGACAAAAGTTAAAAGTTGGCATTAAAAATAACCTTTAAGTCACTGCTACATTAGACCTATTAATACTACAGAGGATGTCCTTTAAAAACATTTTTAATATTTACACATATGCAAGGTAGGTGATCTGGGTTTGATCCCTGGATTGGGAAGATCCCCTGGAGAAGGGAACAGCTACCCACTCCAGTATTCTGGCCTGGAGAATTATATGGGCTCTATAGTCCATGAGGTTGCAAAGAGTGGAACACCACTGAGTGACTTTCACTTTCACTCTCAAGGTATGTGATATAGATAGATAGATAAACAATGGCTAAGTAGCTGAAAGAACAGTAAAAAGAAAGAAAGGGACAGAAAGAAAAAGAAAGAAGAAAAATTCATTGATTTACTTCTTGTTAGCTAGTTTCAGATTTAAAATACAAGCCAGTTTAGAATGAGATCCAGAAGAAATTAAGGAATATTTACTCTCAGAATTTTGTAGTTACCCATAATCCATCACCTATCAAATAATTCAGTTTTTAGCCACTATTTGAAATTTATATTTAAAATGTTTAATCTCCTTAGGTCTATTTCTGTTTGTTTTTTTTAATGATGCATATTCACATTGACTGTCTAATCTGTCTTTTCCAGCTATACAATATTATTTGAATTATTCTATCTGTACTATGTGTTTTAATTTTTACAGGTGCCATTGCTCTTCTTTGGTCATGTAACACGTTTTATTTTTCTTCCAAGCATACTGTAGAATCATTTTGTCAAAGTCTCAAAAAAAAATTCCACTGGGATTTTATGATGGTTAACCTAAATTTGTAATTTGATTCACATAGCTTTGACAAGTCTACATGTTGAATACATCCTAGACAAAAGATAGTGTGTCCATTTAGTCCTTCTCATATCATTGGAAGCATCTTGAACTTTTTAGCTAGGTTTTGTATATTTCTTGCTAAATTTATTGCTAAGAAACGTGGGAGGAGATGGTGGCTATTGTTTGTAGAATCTCTTTGTCAGGTTGGGCTATGGACTGCTATAACAAAATGCCATAGGCTGGCTGGTTTAACAAAAAAATTATTTTCTCCTGGTTCTGGAAGCCACAAGTCTGCGATCAGAGTGCCAGCATGGTCAGGTTCAGGTCTTCCTGACTTGCACGTGGCTGCCATCTTGCTGTGGCCTCACATGGCAGAGTGAGGGCTCTGGTATCACTTTCTCTTCTTGCAAGAATCCTCTCCCCTCAAGGAGGCCCCACTCTAACAAGCTCACTTAAACTTAATTATCTTCCAAGGTCCCTTCAGAAAATATCACCATGGGTGTTAGGACTGTAACAAATAAATTTTGAGAGGACACACTTCAATCCAGAAACACTCTTCTAAGAACATTTAAATTGTTTTAATAAATATATCAGAAATCCACTGAGCTTTTGGGGTGTATATTTCTGCATAACTGAACAAACTTTTTGTATTACTTTCATAGTGAACAGTGTTTCCTTTATTCTCTTGGGTTTTCCTAATAACGGGTGTTAGCATCTGTAAATGATAATATCATGACTTAATTATTTCTTATGCTAAAGCTATATGTCATGTCACGTTTTTCCTAATATCAGGGGCTAGCGCTTCTGGAATCATGTAATGTAATAGCACTATCGTGAGAAATCTTGTCCAAGTCCTAACTCTGACAGTATTTTTACTTTCTCTATGAAGCTGAATGCTGGCTATTGCCTATTCCAGATATTTTATGACTACTCTACCAAAGGAAATATCTTTCTTCTCCCTATTTTACAACAAGTTCTTCTTAAAATTTTAATTTAATATTCGCATTGAGTATTCTCGATAATTTTTTCAGCTCCTGTCAAGTGATCAAAATGTTTTTCTCCTTTGACCTCTTAAAGAAACAGTCAATGTTTGCGTATTGACTCTTTCTCTCCTGTAGAATTGGAACAGAGAGGCCCAGGAGGGCAGAGGGCTTGCTGCAGACCCAGTAGGAAGTCATGGTCTATGTAGGTCAGGGGCACAGCTAAGCTATGATAAACATGCTTAATATCTCAAGAACTAAAAGTCAAAAGTTTATTTTTCTGCTCAGGTAATATGCCCCCCACCCCAAGTCATCACATTCGTGTAGAAATGGAGCTAGTGGGAGCTCTATCCAAACACACACAGAAACAAGGAAAACAGAATAACATGTACCTGTTTAGCCCTCAGGTCATTGGACAAAGCAAGTCCCATCCAAGTTCAATGTGCCAGAGATGTTTATGCACCCAGAGCTGTGCTGTGACTACTTATAAGCTGTAATGAACTTTGCCACACACACAAGGCAGCTCTCTGGGATCCTCTCCTTCCCACTGTGGGTCAACAGGATGCAGTCGAAACTGTGGCCCAGCCCAAGCACACACTGGTCCCTCTCTTGGTTATTCCAGTGGACACAGCCTGTGCTGAAGTCTGTTGCGGATATTCAGGGCTCCACCTACATGGACACTTTTGTGATGGTCAACTTCATCATCCAGGAAGACATGAGTGGGTGTTATAATAGAAAATGAGGCTCCAGGGTGAGCAGGGCACTATTCAAGGGTACTTATCAAGTGTGATGTGAACATGAGCAGTCAGAAGCTCCACAGGTTGGGGTGTGGGGATTGGGTCTGGGAGGCTGACTGTTGACTGCTGATGGTGGGCAGGACCAGGGGGCTGGGAGGAGGGTCAAAGTGACCAGAAGAAGGCTGACACTCAGAAGCTTAGAGCAAAGGCAGTTTATCCACTGATTAGAAGTAGGTCACCATTGTACAGCCAAGTGCCCACCCACTTCAGGACAGGCCAGAGGTTTCAGTTCTCCCGCACCTCACAGCCAGGGCACGCTGCCAGAGATTTCTCCAATGTTTTCCCATTTTCTCATAAATTGGCTTAGTTGAGATTATAATTAACATATAGAGGCACGCAACTTCCTAGATAGGAAAAGGCTAGGGGCCAGGAGGGACATAGGAGGGCCTCTTATGGGATAGGCTGAGAAGAGGCAGAACTGAAGCAGAACTTACACACCCCCTGTATGCGCTGACACATACAGCCCCACTCCCCCCACCCCAACACACACTGGTGTTGGTACTGAGGACAAGGATAGGATGGCAAGTAATTTGCCTGCAAATCTATGTAAATGAGCATGCACATATTTCAGGACTGTGGAGGTGGGGCAGCCGCATGTTTTCCAGGGATCCTCCTCCATTGACACCCTCTCCCTTACACCTGCAGGAAAACACATCTGTCTGGGTGAGAGCTTGGTCCGCTCAGAGCTCTTCCTCTTCTTGACCTCTCTGGGCAGAACTTCTCCTCGGGGTCTCCCAAGGCCCAGAATACATTGACCTCCTGCCGAAGGAGACAGGGGCAGCGCAGCCACCTTCTGTGTTCCAGCTCAGCTTCCTGCTCTGCAAGGGAGGGAAGAAGGCAAGAAGAGGTCCAGATCCATTTGTAGTCTTTGCCTCCAGCCCCTCCCTTTGTCCAGAATTAACGTGTGCAGGCTCCTGACTCCTCCCTGCTCACTCTCTCCTGTGGAAAGTCCCTTCTGTGGTCTCCCCATCATCTCCAACCTGCTGTAGTCACCCTCATCCCCAGATGGCCTGCACTGTTAACTGAGGATATTTCAGGGTCAAGAAATACCTGCAATATCTTAGCGTCACCACCAAACCCCCCAGCACAGTTAGGAAAACTGAGGCCCAAAAGGAGGACAACAAGATTTAGAGCCAAGCTTACCCAGAACAGCAGCATCAGTACCAGACCTCCTGCCTCCCACCCTTGTCTCCATCTGCTCTGCACACCCCTGCCCTCCTCCTCCTACCTTGAATTGACATGGCTAGTTCAGCCCTCAACTTCTATGCTGTGTATCTTCCTCCCCTCTCTGATTTTATCCTCCAAAACCAGTGAGACCAAAGTAAAGTTCTATTCTTTCTGGCCAATGGCTATCTGTGCTCCCTGCTCTCTCTCTCTCTCTTAGTTAAAATTCACGTATTGTAAAATTAATGTTTAACCACTTTAAACAGTTCCATGGCATTGAGTACAATCACTATGTTCTGCACCATCATCTTTTTCTTTTAAAACATTTTAATCACTTCAAAAGGAAACTTCATCCCCTTATCAAGTAACTCACCACTCTTCCTTCCCTCTGCTGCTACTACTGCTAAATCGCCTCAGTCGTGTCCAACTCTGTGCAACCCCATAGACAGCAGCCCACCAGGCTCCCCCGTCCCTGGGATTCTCCAGGCAAGAATACTGGAGTGGGTTGCCATTCCCTTCTCCATCCTTCCCTCTAGCCACTGGTATGTTTCTTTGTCTATTCTGGAAGTTTCATATAAATGGAATCCTACTGCAGGTGTATTACAAAATATTCAGTTATAAAATACTTTGTAAGAGGACTTCTCTGATGGCACAGTGGATGAGAATCTGCCTGCCGACAGAGGGGACATGGGTTTGATGCCTGGTCTGGGAAACTTCTACATGTCTCAGTGCAACTCAGCCCGTGCATCACAACTACTGAGCCTGTGTACTACAACTACTGAAGCTCAAGCACCCCAAAGCCTGTCCACAACAAGAGAAGCCACCACAATGAGAAGCCTACAAACTACAACTAGAGAGTTGCTCCAGCTCTCCGCAACTAGAGAAAGCTCACGTGCAGCAACAAAGACCAACCGAAGCCCCAAATAATTAATTAAGTTATCAAAAATTCTTTATAAGGGATGCAGTAATTTGCAGTTCAAATCACAGTTTTTCGTGTACAAAATACTTCATCATTTTGAAGGCATTATTAAAATAAGTTTATCTTTTCTAAATACACATCAGCATATCATGTATCTTAAAATGCCAAGCATTACAGCAATGGTCCATCTAGTCAAAGCTATGGTTTTTTCCAGTTGTCATGTATGGATGTGAGTGTTGGACCATAAAGAAGGCTGAACACTTAAGAACTGATGCTTTTGAATTGTGGTGTTAGAGAAGACTCTTGAGAGTCCCTTGGACAGCAAGGAGATCCAACCAGTCAATCTTAAAGGAAATCAGTCCTGAATATTCACTGGAAGGACTGATGCTGAAGCTGAAGCTCCAGTACTTTGGCCACCTGATGCAAAGAGCAGCCAACTCACTGGAAAAGACCCTGATGCTGGGAAAGATTGAAGGCAGAAGGAGAAGGGGATGACAGAGGATGAGACGGTTGGATGGCATCACCAACTCAATGGACATGAGTTTAAGCAAGCTCTGGGAGATGGTAAAGGACAGGGAAGCCTGGCATGCTACAGTCCATGGGTCACAAAGAGTCAGACACGACTGTTCAACTGAAAAATGAACAACGAACAACAAGCACTGCCTTGTAGATATCCAACTGCATTAAAAAATGACCAAATGCTTTACAATCTACAATCAATTTGCTGATCATCAAAACATCATACTTTTAAATCTATGTAATTTATGGTATAATATTTAAAATCCTTCTAGTGTTTGCAAAATACTTTAAAATTTGCAAAATATTCATTCATCCCAGAAACACTTATTGAGCCTCCAGTGTGTGCCAAGCATGTTTTAGACACCTGGGGTCAAATGCTTCAAAGTAGTTAAGACCATTTCTGCGGTGGTCATGTCCTTCAAAAGCTATCCCATTTTGAATTATTTGATTTTTAAAGTATTTGTTTAATTTTTAAAATTTTGGGCCACCCTGTGAGGCAAGTGGGATATTTGTTCCCTGTCCAGGAATTGAACCCATGCCCCCTTGCAGTGGAAGCATAGAGTTTTATCTACTGGACTGCCAGGAAAGTCACAAATTATTTTATAAAGAACAAATCCTATATTAATAAACCAGTTATCACTGACAGACGCACTGCTGTCTACACATTACTTTGTTATTTAGTGAGCTCAGTGCTTTACAATATGTAAGAGACTTTGCCTCTTGTAAATAATTTGATTATTCAAAAGCATACAGCAATTTACATCTTTCCAATTATAAAGCATTTTACAGTTTTAAGAGCACTTGATTACAAAACAATTCAACTTGTATGGATCACTTCACATTAAAAAAAAAAATTTTGCCTTTAGAAAACCTCTGTAATGTTTACAGAGTATACTGCAGTACACAGAACTTCTTGCTGTTTACAGTACATTTTGTACTTTTTAAAGTACTTCTAAACTTACAAAGCACTTTAACATTTACAAAGATTCTACTATGTACATAGGATACAGCATAAATAAACACTGGGTGGTTTACAAAGTATTTCATAACAGATAACAATATCTCTGTCTACAAAATACCTTAGCAGAGTACATTACTACAAAGTGATTTTTCATTTACAAAGTACATATGTCAGTAATCCTTTTGTATTGCTCACAAAGAAGTTGCCATTCACAAAGGGCTTTATTTCTGAAACAGAGTGGGACTCTATGCTCATTCCCCACGATGTCCTCTGACTGCCTTTTGTCTCTGGAAAAAACTTTCGCCAAAGAATAAGTTTAATCAGAAAGTGAGAAAATGCAGAAGCGAATAAAAGCAATAAAACAGGACAAAACAATAATAGTTTAGTCACTAAGCAAAGTCAAGGACTTTTAGTTCCTACTGAAGGGCTATAGATAACATTCTAAGCCATATCCTGTGAACTGTCTTACAGATACTAAAACCCCCACCGCATGGACGAAGTTAACTACACGATGACCAGACTTTGGCCATGACTTAAGCTGCCATGATTCCAAGAACAGACCTCAAGAAAATGGGAACAAACTGACCCTGGAACTGAAGATTAATTGTACTTGAAAGAATCGAGATGATGCTGGTCCGATCACTGAGCACCAATTTCAAGATGACTATCAGAAGACTTCTCTGGTGGTACAGTAGGTAAGAATCCACTGCCAGTGCTGAAGATTCCACATGCTGTGGAGCAAGCAAGCCTGTGCGCCACAGCTACTGAGCCTGTGTGCCTAGAGCCTGTGTTCCAAGTGTTCCAAATTAAGAGACGCCACCAGTGAGGGGCCTGCCCCCACAAGGAAGGGTAGCACCCACTTGCCGCAACTAGAGAAAGCCCCTGCAAAGCAACAAAGACCCACACAACCAAAAATAACTAAATGTAGTGTTAAAGAAAAAAAACAAAAAAAAAAAAAAAAAGACTGTCAGAGCTGACTGTGTTTCTCTGCATGCAGCCCCCTCTCTCAATCTATATAAGCTCTTGCCTGCAGATTGTTGCCTGCATGCTCCCCGTTGCCAGCATGCAAAATAAAGCCAACTTCACTTCTTTACTGGCTTTTGAGCAGCAAGCAGCCAGACCCCACTTTCAGTTACATTCCTACCTACAGACACATGAAAACAGAACAGTAACTTGATGATAAATAGGATTTCCCTTTCGCTCAAATGGTAAAGAATCTGCCTACAATGCAGGAGACCAGGGTTCGATCCCTGGGTTAGGAAGATCTTCTGGAGAAGGGAATGGCAATCCACTCCACTATTCTTGCCTGGAGAATCCCGTAGATAAGAGAAGCCTGGCAAGCTACAGTCTGTGCCGTCGCAAAGAGATGGATATGACTGAGCGACTCACACACACAACTTGATGATAGCAAAAATTTCCAAAACACTTAAACATGTCCACGTAGGGATGTCCATGTAGGACTTTAATTTCCATGACACTTAATGTGCTCACTAAGTAGTGGGCATTGGAAACATGACTTTTCTATGCCTGTGGCATGGAAATGAGTCAACTTTTCTTTTTTTTTCTTTTTTGGCTGTGCCACCTGGCATGCAGGATCTTAGTTCCCCAGCTAGGAATCAAGTGGAAGTGTGGAGTCTTAACAAGTGGACCCCTAGGGAAGAACAAGAATGACTCTTTACTACAAACGTTCCAACTCACTAGCTTTTCTAAGGGCTTCTTAGAAGGCTACTCCCTTGTCACTGAGGTTTTCTGAGACTTACCTCATGCAGAGAAGTGAAACCAGTCACCTCAGATTGGGACTTGAACCCCCACAGCAGGGACTCAAACCTGGCCAAAACCTGGTCTTCCATGCATTTGATTTCAGGACTTAATGAAACTCAGGTTCTTTGTACATCAGCGCAGAAGGAATTCAGCTAGAAGCAAGGCGATAGGCCAGAAGTAGATTTATTAATATAGGACACCTGTAAGAGATGCAAGCAGGCAACTGAGGGGGCTCTACCCCGAAGATTAAGTGGGCTACAATTTAAAATCAAAGGAAAGTGGGGAGGGAAAGGACTGCCTTCTTTGAATTGACATCAGGCTTACACCACTAGCTCCTTCTTCATGTTGGGCAGGAGAGTGTCTGACCCTCCAAGGTCAAACTAGGATTATCATAGCTCTTATTTAAATCAGTAGAAGGCTGGTGATATTTTTATTTCACCTAATGGCCTGGGACATAGCTCATGCTTTTATTTATGGCTTTATACTTAAGCAAGCCTGCTTCGTGCCACGACATTCTGATAGCTTTCTAGTGTGTGTGTGTGCTTTGTTGCTTAGTCATGTCCAACTCTTTGCAACCCCATGGACTGAATCCCTCCAAGCTCCTCTGTCCATGGAACTTTCCAGGCAAGAATACTGGAGCAGGTTGCCATTTCCTACTCCAGGGGATCTTCCCATCCCAAGGATTGAAACTGCATCTTTTGGGTGTGCATTTTTGTGTCTGCACTAGCAGGCAGATTCTTTACCCTGTGCCACTTGGGAAACTTTCTTGAGGCTATCATTAACTTAAAGTGGTCTCCCAGAATTTCCTAGGATTGACTGGTTAGATCTCTTTGCTGTCCAAGGGACTCTCAAGAGTCCTCCAACACCATCAGTTCAGCTCAGTTGCTCGGCTGTGTCCGACTCTGTGACCCCATGAATTGCAGCATGCCAGGCCTCCCTGGCCATCACCAAATCCCAGAGTTTACTCAAACTCATGTCTATCGAGTTGGTGATGCCATCAAGCCATCTCACCCTCTGTCGTCCCCTTCTCCTCCTGCCCCCAATCCCTCCTAGCATCGGGGTCTTTTCCAATGAGTCAGCACTTCGCATGAGGTGGCAAAAGTACTGGAGCTTCAGCTTTAGCATCAGTCCTTCCAATAAACACCCAGGACTGATCTCTTTTAGGATGGACTGGTTGGATCTCCTTGCAGTCCAAGGGGCTCTCAAAAGTCTTCTCCAACACCACAGTTCTAAAGCATCAATTCTTCAGTGCTCAGCTTTCTTCACAGTCCAACTCTCACATCCATATATGACCACTGGAAAAACCATAGCCTTGACTAGACAGACCTTTGTTGGCAAAGTAATGTCTCTGCTTTTGAATATGCTATCTAGGTTAGTCATAACTTTCCTTCCAAGGAATAAGCGTCTTTTAATTTCATGGCTGCAGTCACCATCTGCAGTGATTTTGGAGCCTCCCAAAATGAAGTCTGACACTGTTTCCACTGTTTCCCCATCTATTTCCCATAAAGTGATGGGACCAGATGCCATGATCTTCGTTTTCTGAATGTTGAGCTTTAAGCCAACTTTTTCACTCTTCTCTTTCACTTTCACCAAGAGGCTTTTTAGTTCCTCTTCACTTTCTGCCATAAGGGTGGTGTCATCTGCATATCTGAGGTTATTGATATTTCTCCTGGCAATCTTAATTCCAGCTTGTGCCTCTTCCAGCCCAGTGTTTCTCATGATGTACTCTGCATATAAGTTAAATAGAGGAGAACAACAGAATGGGAAAGACTAGAGATCTCTTCAAGAAAATTAGAGATACCAAGGGAACATTTCATGCAAAGATGGGCTCGATAAAGGACAGAAATGGTATGGACCTAACAGAAGCAGAAGATATTAAGAAGAGGTGGCAAGAATACACAGAAGAACTAAACAAAAAAGATCTTCACGACCCAGATAATCACAATGGTATGATCCCTCACCTAGAGCCAGACATCCTGGAATGTCAAGTCAAGTGGGCCTTAGAAAGCATCACTACAAACAAAGCTAGTGGAGGTGATGAAATTCCAGTAGAGCTATTTCAAACCCTGAAAGATGATGCTGTGAAAGTGCTGCACTCAATATGCCAGCAGATTTGGAAAACTCAGCAGTGGCCACAGGACTGGAAAAGGTCAGTTTTCATTCCAATCCCAAAGAAAGGCAATGCTAAAAATGCTCAGACTACTGCACAATTGCACTCATCTCACATGCTAGAAATTCTCATGCTCAAAATTCTCCAAGCCAGGCTTCAGCAATACGTGAACCGTGAACTCCCTGATGTTCAAGCTGGTTTTAGAAAAGGCAGAGGAACCAGAGATCAAATTGCCAACATCCACTGGATCATCAAAAAAGCAAAAGAGTTCCAGAAAAACATCTGTTTCTGCTTTATTGACTATGCCAAAGCCTTTGACTGTGTGGATCACAATAAACTGTGGAAAATTCTGAAAGAGATGGGAATACCAGACCACCTGACCTGCCTCTTGAGAAACCTATATGCAGGTCAGGAAGCAACAGTTAGAACTGGACATGGAACAAGTGGTTCCAAATAGGAAAAGGAGTACATAAAGGCTGTCCCTTATTAATTCCTGAATATTCAGGAATTAAGTGGAGTAGCAAACTACTCCCGGGGGCTGAGGAATGCGTGCATTTCGGTAGTTTTTCCATACGGTGATAAATAACGATTTACGACACTCTTCCTTTTTATGAACCATATGGTAAAAGTGATTACTTACAACCCTCTCTCTTTGATATGGATCGCCTTATGTTTTCCTTGATAATTTGTAAGTCTGGACTTTTGATTTTTATCTCTGCTGAAAATAGCTACCTTGTAAGACAATATATATACTCAAACGATGTTGAATAAAAGACCTTTGCTCCATCAGAGCTTGGGTCCCCGTGTCTTTCTTTCCTTCTCTCTCTCTCTCTCTCTCTCTCTCAGGCTAATTCTCTGGAGCGCAGAAACCCGTGGTGCTCACTGTCCTACCTGGGCTTCTAAGACCCTCTCAAGAAGGCGTGCCTTCACCCCCCTCTAGAGGGCGCCAGGTGCCTTCGTGAGCGACGCAAACCCTGTATCAAGTACTTTTTGGGTTTCTGCGTAAACCAAGGAATATCAGACTCTCTCTCTCTTTTACTTTCTTGCCGGGGCTCAGCCCCGGTGGATCCAAGGTAATTCGAAGGGGAGATGGAGTAGGCGTCCTAGGAAAGAACTTATTTAATTACAGATATAAAGAGAGATTAGAAAAGGATAGTGTAGTAGGAAATATTAGTGGAGAAAAAGATGCTGAATAACTTGGGTTACGTGGAATACCAATAAAACTCCGAGACAAGGAGTTTGCTGAGTATCCACGCTGCAGATGGGAATTCAGCCAGAAGAGGAAAGAAAGAACAACACAGGGGAATCAGTATTTCCAGAAACTGATCCGTTTTCTTTATTTTCAGGTTTGCTTGTATACTTTTTGTTATACATAGGGATGAATACAGAGTCACACGGGGTCAGCAGACCTGACCCTTGCCAAAATCAGGTGCTTCATATAAAATTATACAAAGGTCTTAGAGGTTTTACATCATCTTCTGGCCATGAGGCCTGCTGACATTTTATGGCCCTTTCTGATAATGGTCAATGAACCAGAAAACTTATTTTTTCCAGGGGTGATTTTTTTCTTAAACCAGGCGCCACCCTCTGAAGGCATCAGATAAAGTTGCATTCTTATAGGGTGAGGTGTAGAGGCTTACAATCAAGAAAAGGAATTTACTTAGCCTAAGATTTAACCTGATTAATTGCCGGGGTCCAGCCCCAGTGGATCCAGGGTAATTCGAAGGTGGGGACAGAGTAGGTGTCCTAGAAAAAACTTATTTAATTACAGATAGAGACGGATTAGGAATTTAGCAGAGAAAAAGAGGCCGAATAACTTGGTTAACACAGGGTACCAATCACCACCTATGTAGGCCTCAGGCGTCTTCTCATTCTCCCGAAGGAGAGGCGGCACTGAGGCCCCCAGTCCGATCTTAGAAGCCCAGGCAAAACCAGATGGGAATTCGGCCAGAAAATAGTAGGAGAGAGAGAAAGGGTCTGAATAACTTGGTTTACGTGGGGTACCAATAAAATTTTGGACAAGGAATTTGCACCATCTGCATGGAGGGCACCCACGTTCCAGATGGGAATTCAGCCATAAAATTGGGGAGCAGAAAGGAACGACATGAGGGAATCAGTCTTTCTGGAACTGATCTGATTTCTTTATTTTTGGGGTTTGCTTATATACCTTTTGTTACACATAGGGATGAATACAGAGTCACGCGGGGGTCAGCAGTCCTGACCTTATCAAAATCAGGTGCTTTACATAAAAAAGGTCTTAGGGGTTTTACATCATCTTCAAGCCATTTCTGCCTGCTGACATTTACAACCCTTTCTTTCTGATAACCAAAAAGTTATTTTTCCAAGTGTTTTTCTTAAACCAGGCACCACCCTCCAAATAAAGTTTCATTCCTATAGGGTGAGGGTGTAATGAGTTACAATCAAGAAAGGAATTTATTTAACCCAAGGCTAACATGATTAATCTTAAAGGTTAGTACTTATTTCTCCTATATGCTTAAAGGTTAATACGTATTTCTCCCATATGCTAGCTATATTTATTATAAGGGCAGGGAATATGGAGATTTAGCAGCAAACATCAGTCCAACAAATGAAAATCCTTTCACCAGTGCTCCTCTTAAGATCTACTTAGTCTTAAGATAGTGACAAAGTTACATTTTTACATAGCAAGGACACAGTGATTTATAACAAAGTACAGTAGTCTATAACAAAAGAGAAAATTCATTAACTCAAAAAGTATAGTATTGCTAACATCAAAAACTACTGTATTTCCTTTTCTATATTCCAAATACATTGATTAATATATTCCCAGGTACCTAAGGATATGGAGGCCTGGCGGCAATCATTGACTCAACAACAAGAAAAAGCCCTATGTTAATTAAGACTCTCAAAATACTCCAAAACTCTCTGTGCTGTTTATGGTTGAGAGGTAGTAAACAATCATGTGTCCACAGAGAGGCTTAACCTGAGATGCCCTTGTCCCACCTAGGGCAGGGAATTAGCAGCAATTATTGACACAACAAATGAAAAAACCCTTTATCAATATAATTCCTAATACTATACTAATAATCTTCTAACTTCTCAAAAAAGAGTCTGTATTTAGAAAGTTTTAAAGCATCCCATGCCTCTCACAGCTGAGAGGCTGTAAACAATCACATGCGGCTGGACAACCTGATCAGGCAGGCTAGAGAACCTTCAGAGTTTGTAAATTGAAACACTCTTGTAACGCCCAGGAATTTTTATTAACTGGAGCTGCAAGTTAACTCCTTCTCCGAGAGAGGTGGGGGGGGTCAGCCCCCCATAAAGTCAGAGGTATAGGTGAGAGCACCAAACAGTAAAGTAGGCACTCTTGTTTTGGGGGTAGATGCTCGGGAACAGGGGGTCTCCTGAGGCTCAATCTCACCTTTGCGTAATGCCGAGCCTCCTTCCTCAGGACCTTTGCCACAGGCGGAGTTCCTCATGCTGGCTCCCGGCACTTTCTTATCATTGACTCCAGACAACCAGGTTCCGGTCCATTAAAGGATCTCAACAAGTGGCACTCAGAACAAGGGCCTGGTGCACGTGGCAGATTCGGACGGAGTGACTCCAAGGGCCTATTGAGGCCGGTAAGTACTAAGACATGGGTAAAACGACTGGAAAGCCCCATCACTTTTCTACTTTACTTCATCACTTATTTAAAGTTCAAGGACCTAATGAAACGTATGCTGATTTTTTAGCTAGAATAGAAACTGCTATTTCCCGTACTGTAATTGGAGAAGAAGCCAAAAGGCAACTAGAGAAATTACTTGCTTATGAAAATGCAAATCAGGAATGTCAAAAGGCTATAGCTCCAATTTGTGAGACAGGGACTATTATTGATTATTTGAAGGCTTTTCGCAATCTAGAATCAGAAACTCAAAAGATGCAAATGTTAGCTGAAACAATGGTTGCTGCCTTAAGAAAGGGAAATGAAGGATGCTTTACATGTGGGGATAAGAACCATTTAAAAGGGACTGCCTTAAGAAAGTTAATAAAAAACCTCCAAAAATCTGCCCTCACTGCCATAGAGGAATGCATTGGTCCAAAGACTGTAAATCTAAATTTGACAATGAAGGGAAACCTATTCTGGGAAACTCCAAGCAGGGGACCCCCAGGTCCCCTTCAACACAAACCAGGGGCAAATTCCATCTTTTCCCTCAAACCCTCAACAGCCACCGCGCTGCCGTCGATATACCAGCCCTAAATGCCTTTCTCCTTTACTCCCAGGCAGTCCCCTCTAGAACACTTACTGGACTTTTTGGATCCCTGCCCCTACAAACCTTCGATCTTTTACTTGGCCGATCTAGTTTGACTTCCAAAGGAATTACTGTTCACCCTGGAGTAATTGATTCAGATTATAAAGGAGAAATTAAATTATGATGTCATCTCAGATTTTATGACAAATCAAAAAGGGGATAAAATTGCTCAATTACTCCTTTTACCTTACATTTCTATTAACTCCTCTAACGATGTACGGGTGGGCGGATTCAGCAGTACAGATCAAAAACAGTCCTTCTGGACATCATTAGTACCTGAATTTGCCCAACCGACTATAAATATCAAAATTAATAGTAAAAGATTTTCTGGTCTCCTCAACACTGGATCTGACATTACTATTATTTCCAAACATTTACAGCCCAAATCCTGGCCTGTACAAAAAATTTCTTGCTAAGTTGCAGGGATTTTTCAAACCAACGTATAAGAGGTTTATCAGAGTACTCAAATTTATCCATGTGAGGGACCAGAAGGCCAACCTGCAATATTAAAATCTTATGTGATAGATGCACCCCTTAATCTAATATGAAGGGATTTACTTATGCAATGGCAAACTCAAATAGATATACATTCCACATTTTTCCTAGAGGTCACTGCTCATTTAACAAACAATTATTAAAATAACTTGGAAGAATAACGAGCCTATTTGGACACAGCAGTAGCCCCTCATGAAAGAGAAATTATAGGCAGCTAAGGAACTTTTGGATACACAACTAGAATTAAAGCATATTGAGGAATCTTGTTCCCCTTGGAACTCTCCTATTTTTGTTATAAAAAGAAATCTAATAAATGGCGTCTCCTAACATGGACATCACCAGATGGTCAATACCAAAATCAGACTGATTATATTCTATGCAGCCAAAGATGGAGAAGCTCGATACAGTTAACAAAAACAAGACCAGGAGCTGACTGTGGCTCAGATCATGAACTCCTTATTACCAAATTCAGACTTAAATTGAAGAAAGTAGGGAAAACAGCTAGACCATTCAGGTATGACCTAAATCAAATCCCTTATGATTATACAGTGGAAGTGAGAAATAGATTTAAGGGCCTAGATCTGATAGATAGAGTGCCTGATGAACTATGGAATGAGGTTCGTGACACTGTATGGGAGACAGGGATCAAGACCATCCCCATGGAAAAGAAATGCAAAAAGGAAAATGGCTGTCTGGGAGGCCTTACAAATAGCTGTGAAAAGAGAGGCGAAAAGCAAAGGAGAAAAGGAAAGATATAAGCATCTGAATGCAGAGTTCCAAAGAATAGCAAGAAGAGATAAGAAAGCCTTCTTCAGCGATCAATGCAAAAAAATAGAGGAAAACAACAGAATGGGGAAGACTAGAGATCTCTTCAAGAAAATTAGAGATACCAAGGGAACACTTCATGCAAAGATGGGCTCGATAAAGGACAGAAATGGTATGGACCTAACAGAAGCAGAAGATATTAAGAAGAGGTAGCAAGAATACACAGAAGAACTATACAAAAAGATCATCACGACCCAGATAATCATGATGATGTGATCAATAATCTAGAGCCAGACATCCTGGAATGTGAAGTCAAGTGGGCCTTAGAACGCATCACTACAAACAAAGCTAGTGCACGTGATGGAATTCCAGTTGAGCTCTTTCAAATCCTGAAAGATGATGCTGTGAAAGTGCTACATTCAATATGCCAGCAAATTTGGAAAACTCAGCAGTGGCCACAGGACTGGAAAAGGTCAGTTTTCATTCCAATCCCAAAGAAAGGCAATGCTAAAAATGCTCAGACTACTGCACAATTGCACTCATCTCACATGCTAGTAAAGTCATGCTCAAAATTCTGCAAGCCAGGCTTCAGCAATATGTGAACTGTGAACTCCCTGTTGTTCAAGCTGGTTTTAGAAAAGGCAGAGGAACCAGAGATCAAATTGCCAACATCCACTGGATCATGGAAAAAGCAAGAGAGTTCCAGAAAAACATCTGTTTCTGCTTTATTGACTATACCAAAGCCTTTGACTGTGTGGATCACAATAAACTGTGGAAAATTCTGAAAGAGATGGGAATACCAGACCACCTGACCTGCCTCTTGAGAAAGCTGTATGCATGTCAAGAAGCAACAGTTAGAACTGGACATGGAACAACAGACTGGTTCCAAATAGGAAAAGGAGTATGTCAAGGCTGTATATTGTCACCTTGCTTATTTAACTTATATGCAGAGTACATCAGGAGAAACGCTGGACTGCAAGAAACACAAGCTGGAATCAAGATTGCTGGGAGAAATATCAATAACCTCAGATATGCAGATGATACCACCCTTATGGCAGAAAGTGAAGAGGAGCTAAAAAGCCTCTTGGTGAAAGTGAAAGAGAAGAGTGAAAAAGTTGGCTTAAAGCTCAACATTCAGAAAACGAAGATCATGGCATCTGGTCCCACCACTTCATGGGAAATAGATGGGGAAACAGTGGAAACAGTGTCAGACTTTATTTTGGGGGTTCCAAAATCACTGCAGATAGTGACTGCAGCCATGAAATTAAATGACTGTTACTCCTTGGAAGAAAAGTTATGACCAACCTAGATAGCATATTCAAAAGCAGAGACATTACTTTGCCGACTAAGGTTCGTCTAGTCAAGGCTATGGTTTTTCCTGTGGTCATGTATGGATGTGAAAGTTGGACTGTGAAGAAGGCTGAGCGCTAAAGAATTGATGCTTTTGAACTGTGGTGTTGGAGAAGACTCTTGAGAGTCCCTTGGACTGCAAGGAGATCCAACCAGTCCATTCTGAAGGAGATCAGCCCTGGGATTTCTTTGGAAGGAATGATGCTAAAGCTGAAGCTCCAGTACTTTGGCCACCTCATGCCGAAGAGTTGACTCATTGGAAAAGACTCTGATGCTGGGAGGGATTGGGAGCAGGAAGGGACGGGGACGACAGAGGATGAGATGGCTGGATGACACCACGGACTCGATGGACAAGAGTGAGTCTGAATGAACTCCAAGAGATGGTGATGAACAGGGAAGCCTGGCGTGCTGCGATTCATGGGGTCGCAAAGAGTCGGACACGACTGAGCGACTGAACTGAACTGAACTGAACTGAACAGACCTTGGAGAAGGCAATGGCACCCCACTCCAGTACTCTTGCCTGGAAAATCCCATGGACAGAGGAGCCTGGTAGGCTGCAGTCCATGGGGTCGCTAAGAGTTGGGCATGACTGATGGACTTAACTTTCACTTTTCACTTTTCACTTTCATGCACTGGAGAAGGAAATGGCAACCCACTCCAGTATTCTTGCCTGGAGAATCCCAGGGACAGAAGAGCCTAGTGGCTGCCATCTATGGGGTCACCCAGAGTCGGACACAGCCACTTAGCAGCAGCGGCAGCAGCAGACCTTAGAAAAGTTACTGCATCTATGAAACCTATGGGTGCATCACAACCAGGGGTCCCATCACCTACCACTATTCCTCAAAATTGGCATATTATTATTGATTTACAAGATTGCTTTTTTAATATACCTTTACACCCTTTAGGCTAAGAGAGGTTTGCTCTCTCTCTCCCTTATCCTAATCATATCAGACCTCATAAACAGTACCAGTGGACTGTACTGCCATAAGGGATGATGAACTCTCCCACCATGTGTCAGTACTACGTCGCCAAAGCCCTTGAGTCTGTGAGAAAGCAATTTCCTAACTTTCTTGTTATTCACTATATGGATGATATATTGTTTTTGGCTCCATCTATCTTAGAAACTCAACACATGTTGATATAGTCAACTATGCTTTAAAAAATCTAGATTAATCATTGCCCCTAAAAATTTCAAACCTCTACACCTTACCATTACTTGGGGTTTGTTGTTAATAGACAACTTATTACTCCTCAAGTAACTCAGATCCATACTGATAAATCATCAACCTTAAATGATTTTCAAAAGCTCTTAGGTGATATAAATTGGATTAGAACTTCTTTAGACATTGCTAATTATCAACTGAATAACCTATTTAATACTTTAAAAGGAGATTCTGATTTCAATAGCCCTCGTTCACTTTCTCGAGAGGCACAAGAACTCTATTTGGTGCAAAATAAATTACAAAAACAATTTCTTACTCACATCAAACTGGATTTACCTCTAGAATTATTTATACTCCCCTCTCTTCATTCTCCCACAGGACTTCTTGCCCAACAAGAACACCCAGTAGAATGGATCTATACCCGTTTTAAAGAAATAAAGTCACTTATACCTTATCTTGATTTAATTGCTGTAATCATTATCATTGGAAGAAATAGGAGTAAAACTCTAATTGCCTCTGATCCTCTTAAAATTGTAATACCTATCAATAAATCTCAATTTGAGAACACATTACAAACTTCTACCAATTTCCAAATAGCTTTTCTGAAATATTTTGGAGAAATTTCATTTCATTATCCTCCTGGTAAGCTATGGAATTTCTTTAAAAAATACTGAATTTATTATTTCTCACATTATCAGCTCACAGCCTATTCCACAGGCTGAGGTTTTTATATAGATGGGACTAAAAAGCCAAAGCTTCATTCTGGTCTCTTAAGGAATATAAAGTCATTTATAATAAATTTCATTCTGCTCAACAAAATGAATTATATGCTCTTATTCAAGCCATTTACCTACATCCTTACCCCATTAATATTGTCTCTGACTCTATATTTACTTAGGCCATGCCCTGGGGTAGGCAGAGGAGGGATTGAACCTGTGCCCCTGGCAGTGGAAGCTCAGAGCCTTAACCACTTTTGTGTTAAAAAATATAGAAACCTCCACCATAAACGCCAATCAACCTATTATTCAACAACTCTTTTTTGAACTACAGTCTGTTGTTAGAAACTGCAGCTCTCCCATTTATAGTACACATATTCGAGCAGATTCTTGTCTTCCTGGCCCCATGACTTATGATAATGAGCAAGCTGATAAACTGGTTTCCTTTGCGACTCCAGAGGAACAGCATGCTCTGTTGCATAACAATGCTGGCTCCCTACACCAGCTATGGAAAATCCCATACCGCCAGGCTCAAGAAATTATTAGTAATTGCTCTACCTGTAGACCCCTACATCTTCGACCCATTGCACAAGGGATTAATCCTCATGGTTTGCAACCTAATGAACTATGGCAAGTGGATGTAACTCATTGCCCTGAACTTTCTCCATCTTCTTTCTTGCATGTCGGTATCGACACTAATTCTTTTTTATTTGGGCCACACCTCTTCGCAGTGAGGCTACACAACATGTTATAACTCATTAGCTTGTTTTGCTGTAATGGGAACTCATCAGTTCAGTTCAGTTCAGTCGCTCAGTCGTGTCCGACTCTTTGCGACCCCATGAATCGCAGCACGCCAAGCCTCCCTGTTCATCACCATCTCTTGGAGTTCACTCAGACTCATGTCCATCGAGTCCGTGATGCCATCCAGCCATCTCATCCTCGGTCATCCCTTTCTCCTCCTGCCCCCAATCCCTCCCAGCATCAGAGTCTTTTCCAATGAGTCAACTCTTCAGCATGAGGTGGCCAAAGTACTGGAGCTTCAGCTTTAGCATCATTCCTTCCAAAGAAATCCTAGGGCTGATCTCCTTCAGAATGGACTGGTTGGATCTCCTTGCAGTCCAAGGGACTCTCAAGAGTCTTCTCCAACACCACAGTTCAAAAGCATCAATTCTTTAGCGCTCAGCCTTCTTCACAGTCCAACTTTCACATCCATACATGACCACAGGAAAAACCATAGCCTTGACTAGATGGACCTTAGTCGGCAAAGTAATGTCTCTGCTTTTGAATAATGGGAACTCCTAGTTCTATAAAAACAGACAATGGCATTGCCTATATTTCTAGACACTTTAAACAATTTTTACTATCTTTTTCTATTAAACATATTACTGGTATTCCTTATAATCCACAGGCACAAGGCATAGTCAAATGAGCACATCACACACTAAAGTTGCTAAAAATAATAATAATAATAATACAGGGACACTACTGTCTTCCTTATCTAAAGCAGACTTTACTAGAGTCCACCATAAGGTAGTTTCTAAACCTATAACTATTGTTAATACAGCTTTATTTGTTTTAAATTTTTAAACTTACCACAGGGAGATATCTTATCAAGAGCAGAAAACATTTCAAGGAATTGAAGGACATTTCTCTTCCTCTGCCCATTTGGTACCAAGACGGGTTAATGAAACATTGGGAAATCTGGGAAACTAATCTTGCAGGGAAAGGGGTATGCTTCTATTTCCCCACGTGAATCCAACAAACTCACATGGCTTCCTCTTTGGAAGATTTGACCCAAGGGGCCCCCAGCCTTCAAAATGGAAACGGGACAACAAGGACCCCAGGAGGAAGAAATTCCAATATGGGCCATGTCGGCTCTAAAGATCTCCAGGAACCACCGCCCTCGGCGGCATCAACTTTATGACCTCCCCCACTTGGGGACAAATAAAAACCCTTACTAATCGAGCTGAAAATTTGATCTCTCAACAGGGAATGCCTTCGAGTCCAGAATATATTCTCCTGGCAATGCTCAGTCTCCTGACCTGTACCCCCTCAGCTCAAGCCGGATCAACTAATCAGACTTAACTGGGCTTACTTACCCAACCCCCTTTTACTGCAGGTCATAAAATGGATGGAGAAAGGACTGATCCTGTCAACCAATGACTCCACCCATATGCCCCCTCCCTAGAACCTGAAGGAGCCATCACATCCTGGGGAGGAAGGGAAACTAACATTTCTGTAGGCTACAAAGAAGTAGACTTCTCTGGTGGCTCAGATGGTAAAAGCATCTGCATTACAATGCGGGAGACCTGGGTTCGATCCTGGGTTGGGAAAATCCACTGGAGAAGGAAATGGCAACCCACTCCAGTATTCTTGCCTAGAAAATCCCATGGACAGAGGAGCCTGGTAGGCTACAGTACACGGGGTCACAAAGAGTTGGATACGACTAAGCGTCTTCACTTCACTTTAGGCTATAAAGTCCTTTCATTGTGCCTAGGCACAGGGAAATTGTGCATAAACGTTAGCCAACAGCTTTGGGCTTTCGCCCTGCCTCCCAAAAAGGATTTTTGGATGTTGCTTGGATTATTTACTGCCCTTTCTTTGTCTGTGAACCATATTTATACTACTGAGACTTTAGGGGAAAAGTTAGGGAAAGAACAGAGATCATTATGCAAAGGGTTCACTTGTAAGAACTTTACGTATACTCCTGTTCGTTGGGACTAATGTCAAGCCAAATCAGGAAAATTAATGTTTGTGGCTAATCACATAATTGTTGACTGGGGACCCCATGGTATGTGGTTATCTAACTGCTCAGAAGAGGTTAACGGCAGGGTGTGTGACTATGTTACACAAAAGACATGGAAGGTCACAGATGGAACATTACCATGACAAAGGACATCTTGGGTGGATTAGCCCCCTCCTCATCCTAGGATCGTCCTTGATAAACAGAGTGGGCCTGAACAATGGGACGTTTGGAAACTTGCTGGGAGCACCAAAGAACTTGAAACTTGGACCGGACATTTCACAGGGACCAGTCATAGTCATAGTGACTATCTCTTTCACTATAATCAGGCACATTTTATACAGGCCTGTGTCCCACTTCCCTTTTGTTATAGCCGTAGCAAATTTACAATTTTATAAGACTTTACATTCTGTTACTTGTATTGATTGCAAACTATATACTTACCTTAACGCCTCGATCTCTTTAAGAAATTATTCCTTTTTGATTCTTTGATCTTGACGTAATTTGTGGTTACCAGTAAATCTCCAACGACCCTGGGAAGAAGGTCCCATGGCTGGACTTGCTTCCAGATTACTTACTGAACTGCTCCAGCAATCTAAGCGACTCACCGGACGGCTGCTTCTTGGCATTTGGGGGTTAATAGCTATTTGCCCCACTGCCACCGTCGCCAGTGCTGCTTTACATACCTCAGTTCAAACACATAATTTTATCCAAAATTGGACTGAAGATGCTCATAATATGTGGGCTACTCAGGTTCAGGTAGATGAGGATATTCAAGCAGAAATACAGGAACTAAAAACAGCCATCAGACGGGTCAGAGATCAATTAATAGATTCGCAAAAACAAGTGATACTAAAATGTGATTGGAATTCTACTCAATTTTGTGTTACTCCTGTTCATTTCAATCATAGTGCCTACAACTGCGAACAAATCAAATTTCACTTACAAAATATACATGATAATGCCTCTCTGAATATACAATAACTGCAAAGGAAATCTTTGAAACTTTTTCTAAACGTCTGCCCTCTTCCACTAATTTGGAAACTTTAGCTGAACAACTAGCCAATCAATTATCTGGGCTAGACCCATGAGGATGGTTTCAAAGTATTACCCACAGCATCGGGTCTGGAACTGCAACTTTGGTGATAGTCTTGGTAATTATATTTGTTGTCTATCATTGCCTTTCTATAAGGTTGGTTAATACTAAACAAACTCAGTTGTTCAGGACCTTTTTACAAATATAGTAAAATAAGGGGAATTGTCAGGAAGCATTTAACAGGAGGCTTCCTGTGTGCTGTTTCGGATCTGTCATGAATCCTCTGTCCCTTATTAATTCCTGAATATTCAGGAATTAAGTGGAGTAGCAAACTACTCCCGGGGGCTGAGGAATGTGTGTATTTCCTTCCTTAGTTTTTCCATACGGTGATAAGGAACTATTTATGACACTCTTCCTTTATATGAATCATACGGTAAAAGTGATTATTTACAACCCTCTCTCTTTGATATGGATCGCCTTATGTTTTCCTTGATAATTTGTAAGTCTGGACTTTTGATTTTTATCTTTGCTGAAAATAGCTACCTTGTAAGACAGTATATATACTCACACCATGCTGAATAAAGACCTTTGCTCCATCAGAGCTTGGGTCCCTGTGTCTTTCTTTCTTTCCTTCTCTCTCTCTCTCTCTCTCTCTCTCTCTCTCTCTCTCTCTCTCTCCAGTCTAATTCTCTGGAGCACAGAAACCCGTTGTGCTCACTGTCCTGCCCGGGCTTCTAAGACCCTATTGAGAAGGGACACTGTGCCTTCACCCCCTCGAGAGGGCGCCAGGTGCCTTCGTGAGCAACGAAAGCCCTCTATCAAGGACTTTATTGGTTTTCTGCGTAAACCAAGGAATATCAGCCTCTTTCTCACTCTCTCTTTTACTTTCTTATCGTCAACTCCTAGACCACCAGGTTCCTGCCCATTAAAGGACCTCAACAGATAACCTTGCTAGCATGTGAACTGTGTGTAATTGTATGGTAGTTTGAACATTCAGTTCATTCAAGGACACCTGGGTTTTCTCCCAAGCTTTCTTTTAGAAGGAGACTTGGGGTAACTCTCCTAGAATCTTCTGTCTACCCCAAGCTCAGTCCTTCATGACATCCCTAACTGTGAAAAGTTAAACATCTTTTCCCTCCGCCGCTCCCTGGATGAGGAAGAGACATGTGAGGCAGATTCAGATTTTAGTCTCACCTCTGGAGTTGTGCTGATCACATCTACCTTCCACACCACCAAGGGGGCGGGCAGACCACCTAAGCCACCCCTCCAGTCTAATCCCTGTGTGCCACAATGAAAGATCCCACATGGGGCAAATAAGGCAGGACGCAATAAAGTCAAATAAATAATTAATTAAAACGTAACCGCAAACAAATACAATTGTACAGGTTCATTCATTAAACACATTGCTTCATTTTTTCCCCCAGTTTTCCTTTTCTCTTCTCAAAAAAAAAAAAAACCATCCCCCACCCCACCCCCCCATAAAGTCAACAGCTTACCAAGCTCAGGTGAGCATGCCCTCTTTGTTAAAAGACTCTTTCTGTTGAGCTGAGGTGGATTCTGAAAGAGGCTGACGACCATCCCACAAGGGTGCATGTTGTTTACCAAGAACGGATCACACCTAGGGGGTAAATCTCATAATTCCATGCAGCAGCACATTTCCTCCTTATTGACTTAAATGTTTTTGATTCTAAATAAGTCCTTGGCTTTCCTTTTACAAACCTGAAGCCTCTGCTGAAGCTTCCTCCCACCCCTAAAGAGAAGAGAGGAAGGGAGGGAGAGAGGACTAGGGAAGGTGAGAGGCTCAAAGACGAGAGAGAGTGCCCCTGATCCTAAGAATCTGAGATCGAGTATGGGTCTTCTAAAACATTCTAGAACAGGTCAGCTAAAATGGTAGCCCCTCTTCAGGGCAATACTTTGGCTACCTGATGCGAAGAGCTGAATCATTGGAAAAGACCCTGATGCTGGGAAAGATTGAAGGCAGGAGAAGGGGACGACAGAGGATGAGATGGTTGGATGGCATCACCAACTCGATGGACAGGAATTTGGGTAAACTCCAGGAGCTGGTGGTGATGGATAGGCAGTCCTGGCGTGCTGTGATTCATGGGGTCGCAAAGAGTCAGACACGACTGAGTGACTGAACTGAACCGAATTGAACTTCAGGGCAAATCCGTAGAGGCGCAGAAAGGCCAGACGGCTGTGTCTGGAGCCCCGCCCTCTCACCCCCACCCCCCCACCCCGCGAGCCCCGGGTCCCTCATCTGCGGCCAGCCGGCCTTGCAGTTGCAGCCCTTGTCCCGCAGGGGGAGCACTAGCCCCAAAGGTGACCAGCTCCGGGAGCAGAGGCGGCTAGAACTGTCCGACCGGGTCACCCCACTACCAGCTGAGAATCAGCTCTCTACTGCCAATGCCAGATCTGTGGGTTGGTGGATGAGGAAGGGGCCGGCCTCGCCAAGGTTAGCGTTTGTTTTATTTCCAAAAGAAACAGTTTCAACAGCAGGAAGCAGAACTGAGGTTATGCAATCAGAGGTCTGGCCAAGTGGGGAATGGGTGAAAGTGGTGGGGATGGAGAAAGGGAGGGAGTGGCGAGGAGGACGCGGAAAGGGAGGAGGGGGAAGGAAGAGGACGCTGCTTTCAGCCCTGAACTCGAGAATTCTCCAGCCCCAGTTCTGGCGTCTCCTCTGGAACGCTTCCCTAGCCTGCTGTCTTTTTAATTGTCTTTAAGTGAATATTTATTGAGTCCCCTCTCAAGGGGTGGGGACACTTCAAAGACTGAGATGATTCAGTGGGAGCGACAGCTGCCTGGGAACAGTGACAGTCAAGAATCATTTCCCAGCCCCAAATCCACCCAAGGGCCAGGCACCAGACAACCAGGTCAGCCCATGTGACCCAAAGCCCAGTCCTACACTCTTGACTCTGTCCTGCCTCTCCCAGTGAAGACCCAGGTCTGCACGTTCCTCTCATTCCTTTCTGCCTCTCGACCAGCGCTGCTACCTTTTCCTGTGGCCCTGTGTGTGGGGCCTCACGTTCCTGGGGATGTGGCCAACATTCAGTTTTTCTAGTATGGCTTTGACCTCTCCCTCCATGTTATCCCTCAGTTACCTCCATCAGTTGGAATCCTGTGAGTACAAATGAGACAACCCCCCACCCCAGAGGCTGGGAATCTTGTCACAGTGCTGAGCCTGGTCCATCACTCCAGGCCTGGAGATGGGGGGACAGGAACGCACAGGCTCAGGTGACCTGCAGGGCAGAGCGGCGAACAGCAGGGGCTGAGCCACAGAGGTGAGTTTGATCATGACCCTGCCATCATCCAGCACTGTGAATTTGAACGAGTTTCTTAAGCTCTCTGTCCCACTTTCTCCATCCAGAACCCCTTAAGTGAGTTAATATATGGAGCATGGGGCATCTAGTGGCCTGTGGGGAGCGTGATACATGGGTGAGGTGTCATTACTGATCAATGGGGGTTTAGTGAGCACATATGTCTTAGTCGCTCAGTCATGTCCAATCATGTCCAACTCTTTGCAGCCCCGTGGACTATAGACTGCAAGGGTCCTCTGCCCATGGAATTCTCCAGGCAAGAATACTGGAGTGGGTTGCCATTCCCTTCTCCAGGGGATCTTCCCGAACCACGGATCGAACCCAGGTCTCCTGCCTTGCAGGCAGATTCTTTACCGTGTTTACCTTCCCAAAGAAGTTTAGTAAGCACGTGTGACCTGTTAATGTAGGCGCAAGGGCTCTAGCAAATAACATGAAAATCCAAGTCTGTCTCTCTCCTCTTGGAATTGTTAACTTCTAGAAGATGAGACTGACTTAAAGCAGACAGCATCGGAATAGACAACAAGAGGACCTCTGCCAGTGATAAATGGTACCAAGCAAATTAAATGAGGAAACAGGATCGATAGTGACTGGCAGGGGCTGCTTCACACTGGGTGGTCAGAGAGGGCTTCTTGGAGGAGGTGACTTCTGAGAGTCGGCCATGGGAAGCCCTGGGGAGACATGTTCCTAGCAGAGGGAGTGGCAGAAACAATGGCCTTGAGGTGAGAGCGAGCTTGACAGACTCCAGGAGCTATCAGACGTTGCCTCTGACAATGAGTCTTCCTACCCAAGGGACAGCTCTGAGAGGAGAAGGACTTACTGATTTTTTGTTGTTGTTATTGCTATTATTTGCTTTGTTTCCTATCGATCCTTCATCCTCCAGAACTGCCTGGCACATAATAGGGTTCATAATAACCATGCATGCGTGGTACGTCTCTTCCATCACGTCTGACTCTTTGTGACCGTATGGACTGTAACCTGCCAGGTTCCTCTGTCTATGGGATTCTGCAGGCAAGAATACTGGAGTAGGTTGCCACACCCTCATCCTCCAGGGGATCTTCCCAACCCAGGGATTGAACCTGCATCTTTTATGTCTCCTGCATTGGCAGGTGGGTTCTTACCACCAGAGCTATGTGGGAAACCCTCATAATAACCACATGCGAAATAAATAAGAGTTGGCTGTCCAGTGGTTAAGACTCCCTGCTTCACTGCATGTGGCACCAGTTCGATCCCTGGTCCAGGAACTAAGATCCCATGTGCCTTAAAAACAAACAAACAAACAAACAAAAAAACAGCTGTATCTTCCAGGGATCCAAAATACTTGCGCATCATTTCTCCAAGTGGGCATGATGTCCACGTTGCACAGTCATTTCAGGGCATCCATGGTCTCTTGCTATCAATCTTTGGATTCCAGGTAAAGAACCCCCTCTTTTCTCCAAATTTGGAGGGCCCACATCCTTAGGGACTTCCCAAGTGGCACTAGTGGTAAAGAACCCGCCTGCCAATGCAGAAGACATAAGAGATGTAGGTTTGATCCCTGGGTGGGGAAGACCCCCTGGAAGAGGGCATGGTAACCCACTCCAGTAGTCTTGCCTGGAGAATTCCATGGACAGAAGAGCCTGGTGGGCTACAGTCCGTGGGGTCACATAGACTCAGACACGACTGAACCGACTTAGCATGCACTTAGCAAGCCAATCCTTAGAGTCCCCAGCTATTTCTCTGTTGAGAGTGGAGGTATTGAAACAAGGGACTGGATTGGAGCCAGGTTGCCTGGGCGCTGCCTCCTGGCTACTAGCTGGCAACCCTGAGAAGTGACTTTATGCCTCTGAATGCCCTCATCTCCCCGTCCATAAAATGGAGATAATATCTGCACTTACCACATAGGGTGTTATGAGACCAGGTGAGAAATGTGCAAAGGATTAAGAACATGCGTGGGACATAGTACCAAGTGCTAGCTGAAATCATCATCAGGGCTTGTTACGGGGATTAAAAGATTAGGTGTGTCAGAGCCTGACACCCAAGACAGGCTAGAAAAGTATTGACTGAGCTGGCTGCTCACAAAGCTCGGTCAGGCCACCTAACTTTTGATTAGATTGTATCTCTCCTCTCTGTTGTGCCTGTTCCTATCTCAGGCAGATCTGTGTCCATCACTGGACTGTTTCTCCTTTTCTTTCCGTCTCTCCGTCCCTCTCTCAGACTTTGAATCCCAGTCCTTCGGTATTTCTCTGGCTTTCTTCTCTGAATCTCTGTGTCTTGCTTCTCTAGACCCCTCTTGTGCTTCCTGTCTTCACCTCTGTCTGCAGCGGTCTCCGTCCCTGCGTCCACATCTCTGAGTGTGTGTCTCCCTCTCGCTGTGGCTCTTCTTTTCTCTGTGTGTCTCTCCGTCTCTGGCTCTGTCCTCTCCCTCTGTGTCCTGTGTCATCTTCTGTTGCTGCTCTTCCTGCGTCCCTGCGTGCATGTGTGCCCTTCAGGCTCCTCTGTCCATGGGATTCTCCAGGTGAGAATACTGGGGTGGGTTGCCATGTCCTCCTCCAGGGGATCTTCCCGACCCAGGGACTGAACTCACATCTCCTGTGGCTCCTGCATTGGCGGGTGGATACTCTACCACTGTGATACAGAGTTTCTCTGTGCCCTAGTTAATCATTGGCTCCCACCTCCCTGCCTCACCTCCCACCCCCCACCCCCCCACCCCCACTTCTCTCTTTTCATCTGACACTGTCTCTTTCTCTCTCTCCTCGGCTCTTTTACTCTCTCTCATCCTCTTGCTCCCTCACTGTCCCCTCTCTGCCCACTTCCCCTCTTTCTTTCTCTTGCCTTCTGTCGCTCTGAAATCACTCTCACTCCCTTCTTAATTACGCGTGGGTTTTTGTTTGTTTTTGCATTTTTGCCCAGCTAAATCCCCATCTGTCTCAATGCCCACGGGAGGGAATAAGATGGAGCTGATTATGTAACCATTCGTTATGAATTCAAAGGGCTGAGGGAGGAGGAGGTAGCGGCTGGGAAGGAGCATTTTTTCCTTCTCACCTTTCTTAGCCCACTCCTTTGTCCTCAGCCCAGCAACCTGGCCTCAGACACGCCTCCCCGCCTCTCCTCTCCGAGCTCCACAGAGATCAGATTACTGGCCCCCTCACCTGGGGACAACCAGAGAGTAAACAGTACACAGACTGGAGGGAGGGGAGGGTGAGGGAGACTCGGGAGGCTGCAGGCGAAAGAGCTTCCCACGAAAGACAGGCAGGCACTCGGGCTCTCCTCTGGCCCCTAGGAACGGTACAAAGTCACAGAAACAGGTGTGGATGGAAATTTGGGGGAACCATCCAGTGCAGCTGGCTGAGATCTGGGACATCCAGTTCTGAGAGCAGAGACCGAGACCTCTGAGGACAGAAGGAGGGAGGCCTGGCTCCTCCCCACCCCACTGGTTTGGGGCTTCAACAATCGAGAAAATGCTTTGCTATTTACCCCCTTCCTGGGCTTCCCTGGTTGCCTAGCCAGTAAAGAATCTGCCAGCAATGCAGAAGACCTGGGTTCTATCCTGGGTCAGAAAGATCCCCTGGAGAAGGAAATGGCAACCCACTCCAGTAGTCTTGCCTGGAGAATCCCATGGACTGAGGAGTGTGGTGGGCTACAGCCCATGAGGTTGCAAGAGTCGGACACGACTGAGCAACTAACACACTGGAAATTCTTGGTCTGCATGGTGCTGCTGAAAATTCTGGAGGTCACCGCCCCCACCCACCAGAGGAATATATCAGGCCCCTTACAACAACTACGGTTAAGCAAGCACCTCACTCACAGTCTCACTGCTTCTTGCCCCTTCTGATACACATCAGCTGGTCCCATCCATTTCCCCCACGCCCAGTGCAGCCCAGGGAAAGGAGCCCTAGGCAAGTCGCAGGTGGAAGAGACTTCCTGAGGACCAAACTGGTGGGCTAATCCTAACCCTGCCTCTTGAGAGCCCAGTGACCTTGGGCGAGTCTCAGTTTGTTCCAGTGTGTAATGGGGATGACCACAAAGATGTGAAGATCCATGGGACTGGATCTTGGGCACGGAGGCGTCCCTGGCAGTCCAGGGGTTAAGAATCCACCTTGCAATGCAGGGGATGCAGGTTTGATCCCTGGTCAGGAAACTGAGATCTCACATGCCTCAGAGCGACTGAGCCCATGAGCTGCAACTACTGAGGCCCTCACTGCAACTAGAGTCCGGGTGCCGCAAGGAAATTTTCCACATGGTACAACAAAGATCCGGCACGAGACAACTAAGATGCAATGTAACCAAATCAATCAATAAAATAAAACAACTTAGCACAAAGCTGGAGCTGAGAAGAGGTTCAGGAACATGCAATGTCCCACTCTTCTTTTCTGCCTCCCCTGCTGGTCCAGCACCCAACTGACAGTCTACGCTGTTGTCTGTCCACTCCCCACCATCAGCCCCAGTCTGTGCTCAGCCCTGCTCTAGCCATCAGCCCTACTTATGGCAAATTCCTCCGCGAGGACAGATTTGAAAGTGCTGAGGATAGGTTGTTGAGTGATAGTTATGACACCATGCTCATAGATTTCACTACATTTAATCCATACAACAACTTTTTGAGGGAGGTGGTTTTTTTTTTTTTAATGGCTGCACCACTTGTCTTGTGGGATCTTAATTCCCCGACCAGGGATTGGACCCAGACCCCAGCAGTGAAAGAGCCAATTCCAAGACCACCAGGGAAGTCTCAGGGAGGTACTTTTATTGGTATTCTCATTTTTCAGAAATGAAAACAGAGATACAAAGAAATGAGGTGTCTTGTTCAAGATCACACGCACCAGGGAAGTTGCAGAGATGGGACTTCCTTGGTGGTCCAGTGTTTAAGATTCTGCCCTTCCAACGTAGGGAGCATGGGTTCAATCCCTGGTCAAAGAACTAAGATCCCATATGCCCTGTGGCACAGCAAAGAAAAGAAAGAACGTCGTAGAGGCTGGACTTGAACCTGGTTCTTCCTGACTCTACAAAGATCCTGGGACTCAGCTTCCAAAACTCAGACTGTTGTAAAACCTAGAAGAGTGAAAGTGTCAGTCTTTCGGTCACGTCTGAGTTTTTGTGACCCCAATGGATTGTAGCCTGCCAGGCTCCTCTGTCCATGGGATTCTCCAAGCAAGAATACTAGAGTGGGTTGCCATTCCCTCCTCCAGGGGATCTTCCCAACTCAGGGATCAAACCTGGGTCTCCTGCATCGCAGACAGATATTTTACTGTATGAGCCATCACGGAAGCCCTCCGTGCTCTCAGAGAATAAAGTTGGAGTGTATGGACATGAATGAGGAGGGGACTGAAGGGACAAAGTGGAGAGAGTCACCTCATGAGCTCGGCACTCAATGGTCATTCAGAGGAAGGACTAGAAGTTATAGAAACTCCACAGCATGGCAAGCTCCCAAGTGAGATCCAACCCCCAGGAAATTTAATCTGAAGGTGTTTGGGTTACTAAAGAAGCTGAGTCCCAGGATCTTTGTAGCCAGGGCCCATGGCCAAGGTAAATTCCTTCTTCCTGGTTACATGGAGATCTGAGAGGTCTACACCCTCTTCCTGTTTGCCACATGTCCATCCCAGTGATCTTTACATTCTGGAAGCACATGAACAAAAGTGTCAAGATACCCAGAAGTATCTGTCTCTGCTATGTCTGGCACTGGGACCCCACCCCCTCCATCCCAGGCTTTCATAATGAGGAGTGCATTAGCTAGATATCAACTCTGCTCTTTGCAGAGTGCTTTCCTTTGTTTCATTATCAGCCCCGAGTCAATCCCTATGATAGACACTGTTAGTTGTTCCTGTAAGTTCTTCCCTCCTTTCTTTGGTGATAGAATATTAAATCTGAGCTCAGCCCAAGATCATCCAAAATGTGTATTTCTCTGGTGTCCAGTGGTTAAGACTCCACCTTGCCAGTGCAGAGGGTGTGTGTTTGATCCCTGGTCCGGGGACTAAGATCCTACATACTGTACGGTGTGACCAAAATATTTGAAAAAAGTTTTCTTATCTTTTAGGACTTCCCTGGGAGTCCAGTTAAGACTCCAAGCTCCTAATGCAAAGGCTTGGGCTCGATGCCTTAAGATCCCACTTGCTACTTGGCCAAAGGAAAGAAATGAAAAGGAAAAAGATTATCCAAAATAAAGACTATATTTCCCAGACTCCCTTGCAGCTAGGCAGACACTGAGACTGGGAGCAAATAAGATCTGAGGGCAAGCCATGTCTACCACTTCCAGGATGTGGCTTCTATTCCAGTCCAATGTCCCATCACCCCACTGGTTGGAACACAGACCCAGCACATGAGCTGGTAAGCCGTCCTTAACCATGAGGACCAGGGCAATGCCCTGGGAAACCGTGGCACTAAAGCAGAAGAGATCTGTGTTCTTGGTACTGGAACTGCCATATCAACCGCTGAATGCTTGCACTCAGATTGACACTTTGGAGATAAACTGTTATTTTTCCGAAGCCACTGTTGTTCTGAGATCTCTGATACAATCAGATACAACATCCTGTCCCCTTATGACTTCCTAATTGAACACTCCTCCCAATCGAAAGTCTATAGGAACTAACCTCACAGAGACGTGCCAGTCTCAAATTCATCCATTCATCACCAACTACCCATGTATCAATTTCAAAAAGCCCTCTCTCTCCAGGGTGGTTCAATCAACCTTTCCTTCTTCGGTCTATCATTCAGGCATTCTTTCAACTATTTACATATAACCAGGCAATTATCTCAAATTCTAGTTATGTACCCTTCTGAAGGCATCCATCATTTAATCCTTTGTCCTCTGATACATTCATCCATCCCTCCTTCCTACCACACATCCATTTAGCCATCCATTCACTCTTCCATCATTGTGTCCTCTCATCCACTTATCAATACATTTATTTATTCATCCTTCATTCACTAACACATTCAACCTTTCACCCATTTGCCTTCTTCCCATTTATTTATCCACTGATCCATTCTCATCCAATGATTCCTCTTTCTGTTTATCCACCCATGCTGCTATTCATCTATCTATCCTCTCATCTATTAATTTTTCTTTCCATCATTCTATCATGCATCATTCCATTGAGTCCTTACTTTCATCCATATTTACCAGTTTGGACCCTTCTAAACATCCACTTTCCCTCTATCCATGTCATCCTCATCAGGGAATTCCACACTAGTTGATGCATTTTCATTTCTTCCTAGCCTAACTTTTTCAATAAGTTCTGCTCTATTAATTTCTTTTTAAGAAACAAGAGGTTGGGATCTGGTCTCCTTGTCCAACTTAAGAAGAAAAGGGGAAAGGAGGAGAGGAACAATGAACTGGGCCCTTATGGGGAGAGAAAATAGCAGGAAGCCTCAGGAATGGACTTCCATGCAGTTCCAGATTTTGTTATATTTAGAACTGAGTACTTACATTTTCTGGGTGCTAACTTACATATTCTTTAAAATTTTTTGAGATTCAAATTTTTCATTGCTGTTATATAAACATACATTTGACTTCTGTATGTTGACATTATAGTCTGTGACCTTGCAAAATACACTTATTAGCTCCAGTTTTTGTGTAAGTTGAGGATTTTCTACAGAGACATTCATATCATCTGTAAATAAGGATAGTTGTATTTCTTCCTTTTCAATCTATATGATTTTTTTTTCTTGCCTTATTGCACAAAGTAGACAACAGGTACATGAAAAGATGCTCAGCACCACTATTCATCAGAGAAATGCATATCAAAATCACAATGAGCTATCACATTACATCTGTCAGAATGACTGGCATCAAAAAGTCTACAAATAACAAATGTTAGAGGGGATGTGAAGAAAAGAGAACCCTTGTACACTTTTGGTGGGAAAACGGAGTGGAGGTTCCTAAAAACTGAAAAATAGAACTACTATAGGGCCCAGCAGTCCCACTCCATAGGCATGTATTTAAAGAAGATGAAAATATTCATTTGAAAAGACATATGCATCCCAGTGTTCACAGCAGCATTATTTATAATAGCCAAGATATGTAAGCAACCTAAGTGGCCATCAACAGATAAATGGATCAAGAAGCTGTGGCATATATACACAATGGAATATTACTCAGCCTTAAAAAGAATGAAATTCTACCATTTCAACAATATGAATGGACCTAGAAGGTATTGTACTTAGTGAAGTAAGTCAGAGACAAACACTCTTTGATATCACTTTTATGTGAAATCTAAACATAAAACGAATAAGTATAAAAAAACAGAAACAGACTCCCAGGTACAGAGAACAGAGTAGTAGTTACCAGAGAAGGAAGAGGGTGGGGGCAAAGTAGGGGTAAGGGATTAAGAAATACAAACTGCTATGTATAAAATAAAGAAAAACAAGGATATCTTATATAGCACAGGGAAATATAGCTATTATTATGTAATAACTGTAAGTGGAGTATAATCTCTACAAATATTGAATTACTATTGTACTTCTGAAACTAATATAATATTGTAAACCAAATACACTTTAATTTAAAAAGAGAGAAAAAGCAAACAAGAAAGAGATATGAATGGACTAAGCCACAGAGAGAGGAGACCTTCAGTTTAGAAAGGAGTTGGGCCCTCCCTGGTGACCCAGGGGTTAAGACTCTGTGCTTCCTCTGCAGGGGACATGGGTTGATCCTTGGTCCTGTAACTAAGATCCCACATGTCATGTGGTATGGCTTAAAAAAAAAAATTTTAAAGTGAGGAGTCCCTAATGATTGCTGTGATGTGCTTAGTCACCCAGTCGTGTTTGATTCTTTATGACCCCAGGGACTGTAGCCTGCCAGGCTCCTCTGTTCTTGGGAATGCTCTAGGCAAGAATACTGGGATGGATTGCCATGCCTTCCTCCAGGGGATCTTCCCAACACAGGGATCAAACCCAGGTTTGACCAGCAGGCAGATTCTTTACAAGCTGAGCCACCAAGGAAGCCCAAGAATACTGGAGTTGGTGGCCTATCCCTCCTCCAGGGGAACTTTCTGACCGAGCCAAGAGTCAAACCAAGGTCTCCTGCATTGCAAGCAGATTCTTTACCAGCTGAGCTACCCAGGAAGCCCCCTAATGATTCGTCGTGAAGTCTCTCAGTCGTGTCCAACTCTGCGACCCCATGGACTGTAGCCTACCAGGCTCCTCTGTCCATGGGATTTTCCAGGCAATAGTCCTGGAGTGGATTGCCATTTCCTTCTCCAGGGGTCTTCCCAACCCAGGGATTGAACCCGGGTCTCCCGCATTGTAGACAGATGCTTTACTGTCTGAGCCACCAGGGAAGTCCCATGCAAAAATATCCACACATTTTTTTTAACAGGGAGCTGATAATAAAATTATCAAGCTTATCTGTATTGGAGATGATCACAATAGAATGCCAGATAATTCTGAGAGCCGTAAACACATTTGTGACGCTGTAACTAGACCTGTTCAGATCTGAATCATGTACTGTGACAAATGTAGCCTTGGACAGGGAAGATATTTGGAGTTCTCTGGGATTAGTAGATGTGATGAAATGTTGTGAGAATATGATAATTAAATTCCTGTGTATATATTGAAGCATGGGTCGTACAGACCTGTGAAGCTGAGTAGGGGAGGTAGGTGAATGTTCAATAGACGGGGATTCTCCTGTCAGGAGTATCTGTGTCAGGAGAGTCTGGGCATGGGGACCAACTATGTGGACATACTGAAAGCAGAACAGTTGTAATTAGAGAAAGAGGGTCTCTGATCATTGGTGTGTGAGGGCATATCCAGGTAATACATAGACTCAATATTTTTCCTTCAAGAGAAGCATGCTTAGGAATTTGAAATTTGGAGAATACAGATCTAAGTTTAAATTTTAGCCGTGTCATTTTATAGCCAAGTTTTTTGTTTTTTTTTAATAAAGATGTTTGAACCTAAACAACAAACAAAAAATTTTTGTAAAATTTGTTTTGTGGAGCTGAACTCCTTAACTTTTGCTTATTTCTAAAATTTTTGCTCTCTCCATAAACTCTGAATGAAAGCCTTGCTGGGCAGAGTATTCTTGGTTGTAGGTTTTTCCTTTTCATCACTTTAACTATATCATGCCTCTCCCTTCCGTCCTGCAGGGTATCCGCCAAAAGTCAGCTGATAGCTTTACAAGAGTTCCTTGTAATTTGTTGCTTTTCCTTTGATGCTTTTAATATTCTATCTTTATTTTTTTATTTTTACCATTTTAATTAGAATGTGTCTTGTTGTGGTCCTATTTGGGTTAATCCTGTTTAGGACTCTCTGTGTTTCCTGGATCTGGATATCTGTTTCTTTATCCAGGTTAGGGAAATTTTCTGCCCTCAAATATGTTCTCTGCCCCTTTCTCACTCCTTTCTTCTGGGACCCTTATAATGCAAATATTAGTACATTTGATGTTGTCCTAGAGGTCTCTTCAACTGTCCTCAATTTTTAAAATTTTCTGTTCAGCTTCAGTGATTTCCACCGCTCTGTCTTCCAATTTGCTGATCCGTTCCTCTGTATCATCTAATCTACTGTTGACTCCTTTTAGTGAATTTTTAACTTCAGTTATTGTACTATTCAGCTCTCTTTGGCTTTTTTTATATTTCTTAATTTTGTTTAAAATTTCTAGCTTCTCTCTCTGTTCATCCAGTCTTCTCTTGAGTTCTTCAACCACCTTTATCATCACTGACATAAACACTTCACTGGTAGATTCCGTATCTCCACTTCACTTAGTTCTTCTAGGATTTTATCTTGTTCTTTCACTTGGAATATATTCCTCTGTCACCTCATTTTGCCTAACATGCTGTTTTTTATTTCAATGTACTTGGTAGGTAGGTTATGTTTCCCAGCCTTGGAAAAGTCTTTTGGGGGAGAGATCCTATGCATCCCAGCAAGATACTCCCCTGTGGTCACCAGTACTGTATGACCTAGGGTGCTGGCGAGTACCATTCTGAAACCCTCCCTCTAGTTTATTAGCTCCAGAACCCAGATCTGCCTCCTGCCCATCAGACTTTAGGCACCATTACTGGGACTTCCCACATGACACAAATAATCGGGTGGGGAAACAGCCCACTACTTTGAGGAATATTTCCACTGTCCCAAGAAGAAGAACATTTCTTCTTCTTCTGGTATTCAGTTGTGCACGTTACGCCATTTGATAGTAACATAACTCATCTTAGGGTAACCACTAAGAAGTTTCTTCTATCCCTATGGAAGAAAGGAGAGGATAAAGGAGGGAGGAGAGAGGAAAAAGGGAAGTAGTGGTGGGGGGAGGTGAGAGGGAAAGAATGAAGGAAGAAAAAAAGGAAGACATTGAAGGGAGAGTCTTTGAAAGAGGGAAGTGAGGGAAAGAGAGAGAAAAGGAATATAGAAAGAAACAGATGAGGAGAAAAGAAAAGGGAAATGGAAGGAGGGGGAAGGAGAAGGGAGTTAGGAAAGAAGAAAGAAGAGGAGGGAAATTTTTAAAGATAATTCTCAAAATACGTGCTGCACATGTGTCAAGATTATTTAATTCATTAATAAGGGAACTAGGTGTAAAGAAAGCTAGTCCATCTAGAGAAGGAAATGGCCACCCACTCCAGTATTCTTGCCTGCAAAATTCCATGCACAGAGGAACCTGGTGGGCTACTGTTCATGGGATCACAAAGAGTCAGACACGACTGAGCAGCCAAGCATGCGTGCATATCCCACAGACACACTTACATATATGCTCTGCAAATGTTTCGCATTGTTTGCAACAGTAAAAATAGAAAACAAAAATGCCTACCAACAGAGAACTGGTTTAATAGACTATGTATCTACACAGTATGCTGCTGCTGCTAAGTCGCTTTAGTCATATCTAACTCCGTGCGACCCCATTGACGGCAGCCCGCCAGGCTCACCCGTCGTGGGATTCTCCAGGCAAGAACACTGGAGTGGGTTGCCATTTCCCTCTCCAATGCATGAAAGTGAAAAGTGAAGGTGAAGTCGCTCAGTCGTGTCCAACTCTTAGCGACCCCA
The DNA here is from genome assembly GCA_917880005.1 of Nanger dama. NCBI lineage: Eukaryota > Metazoa > Chordata > Mammalia > Artiodactyla > Bovidae > Nanger > Nanger dama. The sequence goes on along the minus strand of CAKJTW010000012.1, from coordinate 49,706,558 downwards.
TGGACTGCAGCCCACCAGGCTTCTCCGTCCATGAGATTTTCCAGGCAAGAGTACTGGAGTGGGGGTGCCACTGCCTTCTCCATCTACACAATATAGTATGCAGAAATAGTATGCAGCTAGGTGGCTCAGACGGTAAAGCATCTGCCTGCAATGCGGGAGACCCGGGTTCGATTCCTGGGTAGGGAAGATCCCCTGGGAAAGAAAATGGCAATCCACTCCAGCACTCTTGCCTGGAAAATCCCATGGACGGAGGAGCCTGATAGGCTACAGTCCATGGGGTCGCTAAGAGCCGGACAGGACTGAGCGACTTCACTTCATAATAAAAAGGAAGGGAAAATTTCCATATTGAAATGGCAATACTAATATCCCCAAGATACATTATTAAATGAAAAATGCAAGGTGAAGAACAATATGTGTCTATATATAAATATAAATTTTGTAAAAATATATAATGAATTTCATGTAAGAAGGAGAATGAGAATATCCGTATTTGCTTATATTTGCATAATGTCACACTGGAAGGATAAAACAGAGGATTTAAAAAAACAGTTGTCTGGGGAATACAGGTGAAAGTGAGGCTTTTTGTGTTTTTCTTCTTTTTTGCATTTCTAAGAGTTTTGTTTTGAATATTCTACCTATTTTTAAAATAATAATACCCAATGTTGTTTTAGCATTTATTGATATCATAAAATTTATTTCTCTATTAATTTATTTTGATTATTTTAATTAAATGTTTTATATGTTAAAAAAAAAAAAGAAAGCTAGTCCCCAAGACAAATGAAACACTAGGATTTTTATAGTCCAAAAGATGGGAAAGAAATACTGAGTTAACTACAAAACCGGGGACTTTTCCTGGTGGTCCAGAATCTGCCTGCCAATGCACTGGACACGGGTTCAGTCCCTGGTCCAGGAAGATACCCACATTCCTCAAGGCAGCAAAAGAAGCCACCACAATAAGCCTGCACACTGCAGCTAGAGAGTAGCCCCTGCTCTCTGCAGCTAGAGAAAATTTGTGCACAGCTGTGAAGACCTCGCACAGTCAAAAATAAAATTAAAAAAAAATAACTACAAAACCTGCTAATGTATAATTTTATTGCATTTTTTTAAATCTGGGGGGGATGTCACCTTCTCTAACAAACAAAAGATAGTCATCATGAGCTTACAGTTTTGTAGAATTGTAAAATGCTTAGACATCGATCAACTATGTAAACAAAATGACATCCTATTTTGAAATGAGATTATCTTTAAATGGACCTGTAAGAAAATGAAAAAGCCCCATAATTTTTTTTTTTTTAATTTCCATGTTTTGGATAATTTTCTCAGCGGAAGGGAAGAAATTCAGAGGCCCCATTCACTGTGCTTTTCACTCTCCAATAGAAAAATGACCCCTATATCAAACTCAGTCCTTAGATTTTGGTTCCTTTAAGTTTGGAGGGGTTTTGGTTTTGGTTGGTTGGTTGGTTGGTTGGTTTTGGAACTGGGAGAAAGAGCTATGCACTACTGGCTGTACCTTCTTATCCCACTAAAAACATCTAAGAGGAGGTAAAAGATTGAAGGCAGGAGAAGGGGGTGACAGAGGATGAGATGGTTGGATGGCACCAACGACTCAATGGATGTGAGTTTGAGCAAGCTCCGGGAGATGGTGAAGGACAGGGAAGCCTGGCATGCTGCAGCCATGGGGTCACAAAGAGTCAGACATGACTGAGTGACTGAACTGAACTGAAAGGACATTCTGCCCTTCTCCCCATAGCTCCCAACTTTCTTAATGCTGATCCCCACTCTCCACTGGAAGAATCCATCAGTTCAGTCGCTCAGTCGCGTCTGACTCTTTGCGACCCCATGAATCGCAGCATGCCAGGCCTCCCTGTCCATCACCAACTCCCGGAGTTCACTCAGACTCACATCCTTCGAGTCCGTGATGCCATCCAGCCGTCTCATCCTCGGTCATCCCCTTCTCCTCCTGCACCCAATCCCTCCCAGCATCAGAGTCTTTTCCAGTGAGTCAACTCTTCGCATAGAGCACTGAAAGCTTGTGTGTATTAGTCACTCATCGTATCTGACTCTTTGCAACCCCATGGACTGTAGCCCTCCAGGCTCCTCTGTCCATGGGATTCTCCAGGCAAAAATACTGGCTTGGTTTGCTGTTTCCTCCACGGGATCTTTCTGACCAAGGGATTGATCCTGGATCTCCTGCATTGCAGGCAGATTCTTTACCATCTGAGATGGCTCAGATTGAAATTTTAATTATAGAATTCTGGAATCCTCAAACATTACAACAACAGATTTGGAGAACCACAGAATCTTAGAAAAATGACAGCTTGGAGAAGCCACTTGGCTCAGTCTTGGAACTTAGTCTTTAGCTCACCCTTCATAGCATAAAACACCTTTTATAATGAGTCTTCTTAGACTGTGCACAAAAATCTCCCAGACTCACTTATCTTGCCTCCCTAGGGAAAACAACAACAACACAATTCTAGCTATCCTCCCTTCTGCTGAAGCCAACCTGTCTGAATGGGAGGACCAAACTCACAACCGTCACCATCACAGATGATTAAGAGTCTAGAGACTTCCCTGGTGGTCCAGTGGTTAAGAGCCCATGTTCCCAGTGCTGGGGTTCCGGGTTTGGCCCTGGCCAGGAGACTATATCCCACATGCTGCAACTAAAGGTCCTGCAGCTCTTGCTGCAAATAAGAACCAGTGCAGCCAAATAAAAATTTTCTTTTAGTATCTAAGCCTGAGTGGGTGTAAGTGTGTGCATTGGGAGGTGGTCAGACTGGAAAAAGAGGCCAAAGATGTGAGAGTTGAAAGAAGCAGCCTATAGCTTACTCTTACTCCGTGAAAGCAGCAGATTCTAGCAGCAGATCCAAGATGGAGAAAGTGGAGCTGTGTGAATCGTTCCGTTTTCCCAGAGTTCCTACCATTGTGATCACAGGACACCTCAGCCTAGATGGCCAAGCCTTAATCCAAATCTACAGGCTTCCTAGGAGATTCAATTTCCAAGCCTGAGAATCAATATACAGGAGAAGGGCTTTTGAGTTGTGTTTAATAACATGTGTAGGTACAATATAATTCCCAGGAATTTTGTTTCAGGTCAGTAAAGAAGATTTATAAATATTTGGTGCAAAAAGGATGGAAAACCATTATGTAGAGTATTACAAAGAGCAGTCACTCAGCCATGTCTCTAGAGATGATGAGACTGGAGCTCAGAGGTGGTTCCTATGTCTCAAACTTGGAAAATGAATACACACACACCAATAAAGTTCTGATAAAGCAACACAGGTAAACTTTGGTTATTATTATTTAATATTATCTTGAGTAAAAACAGTAGAACTTGTTGAATTAAACCCTTTCAATTGTTTCTTTTACGGTTCTAAATCTTCATCTTTCTCTCTTCTTTTACCAAAAAAAAACCCCTAGTTAATTAGAGTCTAGCAAAGAGAGAGGGGGCTTCCCTGGTGGCTCAGATGGTAAAGAATCTGCCTGCAATGTGGAAGACCTAGGTTCGATCCTTGGGTTGGGAAGATTCCCTGGAGGAGGACATGGCAAACCACTCCAATATTCTTGCCTGGAGAATCCCCATGGACAGAGGAGACTGGTGGGCTACAGTCCATGGGGCAGCAAAGAGTTGGACACAACTGAGTGAGTAAGAACACAGAGAGAGGAGCCATCTCTGTTTTTCATCAAGACTTTCTAAAACTGTATGTTTACCCTATTTGACAGACAGGGAAACTGAGCCCAAGAGAGTTATGTGACTCACCTAATGGAGAAAAGATGGAACTCAGATTGTATGGTCCCTAAATGAAATAGCCTTAAAAATGATGTTCAACTGCTTCCCATGTCCTACCAAGACAAGCTTAACTGGAAGCTGCGCTGAGAGAGAACTGAGAGACTGGAAATAAGGAGAAAGGGAATGTCCCCAGTAGATCTCCCTGGGTGAATTCAATCCACCTTTTTACAGGTGGGAGATTATAGGTTATATAACCACCCCCCAGATAAAGCAATCTCTTCCCTCATGACATCTGTACCCGGAAAACTTGAATCCCAGGGTGTTCAGATTTCGACACAGTCCATTTCCCAGAATGTATTTAGGTAGGATCTGGTGCCCTGGGCACAGTCCTTCGGCCTGGTGCCATGGAGCTGGGAGGGGCCTTCACCATCTTTCTAGCCCTCTGTTTGTCTTGTCTTCTCATCCTCATCGCCTGGAAACGGATGAGCAAAGGGGGAAAGCTGCCGCCTGGCCCCACACCGATACCTTTCCTGGGGAACGTGTTGCAAGTTCGTACCGATGCCACTTTTCAATCTTTCATGAAGGTGAGTCTGTCTACTTTCGCACAGCTGGAAGCAACTAATTCTATAGACAGTGTAGAAATTTCTGAATTCTATAACAAAGGCTCTTGGAAACTTAACCTTAGATTTCTGGAATTCCAGAATCTTAAACTCCTGGAAACACAGACTCCTAGCACACTGAAACTTAAGACCTTCAGGACTTTGGAATAACAGTACCTTCTTTAAAAAGAAAAATATGTTGCACTGCACTACTTGTTAAAGTTTTTTTTTTTTTTAATGTGGGCCATTTTTAAAGTCATTGTTGAATTTATTATAATATTGATTCTGTTTTTCTATTTTAGTTTTCTGGCCACAAGGCATGTGGGATCCTAGTTCCCTGAACAGGGATCAAATCCCCACCCCTTGCAGGTTAAGGTAAAGTCTTGACCACGGGGCCTCCAGGGCAGTGCCTAGAATAAACAGTTACTTTCTATCCTTATACAAGAACTCTTGCACTCTGTTGGTCTTCAGACTTTGACTGGGTATCATGAAATCTTAGGATTCTAGAAAGTTAGCCCTTCAGAGCGAGACACATGGATCTTGGAATTCTATCTCATCTAGGTCCACCATTTTACAGATGCGGAAACCAAGGCTTGTAGCAGCAATGGGGGATCTTGCCCAGGATCACAGAAGCCAAGACTTCTGTGTCTCTTTATCAGCAGTCTTTCCAAGCTCAGGACTCAATTTTATCTGTTATTCCCACGCTCCTTGAAATCGCCATCTCCTAAAATCCTTGACTGGTTGTCACTTGATGCTACACTCAGCCCCCTCCTCTTATGTCTTCCTTCACTCAGCTCAAGGAGAAATACGGTCCAGTCTTCACCGTGTACATGGGGCCCCGGCCAGTGGTTGTTTTATGTGGACATGAAGCAGTGAAGGAGGCCCTGGTAGACCGAGCAGATGAGTTCAGTGGCCGTGGAGAACTGGCTTCAATAGAGCGAAACTTCCAAGGTCATGGTAGGTAACAAAAACAAAAATAAAAACAAAATGTAATCACAAAGTGTAACGTACTTCTACATCCCCGGTTCTTTGATAAGCACTCTAAATGAATTACTGCTGTGACTTCTCTGAGAGCTATTAATGTCTTCCTAATTTTGCAAATGAGGAATCTGAGAATGAGAAACATCCGTAGTAACAGTCAGTGGTAGAATCGTTTTACTTTGAACCCAAACCGTCTGACTCTAGAGGATCATCTGTGTAACCTGTTATTATTTTTGATGGACGAGTGGCACTCTTGTAATTCACCAAGCTCTCATAGCCAAGCTTACTGTTTATCCTCCTATACACACACAGACCCAACCCTTAGGTCTCTGCATCCTCCACAGATATCTTTCTAATGTTCCCTACACATCAATCTCTAATGCCCCGGAGGCAGAATTCCAGAATTCTTTCCTGGAGAATCCCATGGACAGAGGAGCCTGGAGGGCTACAGTCCATAGCATTATAAACAGTCAGACACAACTGAAGCAACTTAGCATGCACACACATCTCTAACTGCCCACATCATTCAATTCCAAGCAGCCTCACACCATTTCTTGATACTTTCACTCACTCACCTATCCCTATGCCTTTCCTTCCATTCATCCATTTTTCCATTGATCCATACAGCCACCAAAAAATTCATTAGACTTTCTATACAAATATCAGTATCTTTCCAACAAATTGATCTGTACATCATCTATTAATTAACTTCTCATTTACCGATCTAATCATCCTTTCATCCATCCATTCATTTTTCCTTCCATCATTCATCCACCTATTAATCAGTCATCCATACATCCTTCCAACCATTTACCCATACATCTCCAACCATCCATCCATTAGCCCTTTACCCATCCAGAAGTCTTTAATCCATCCATTCGTCAGTCATTCCAGTCACAAACACTTCCTTCCATTCAGTGATCTATCAAAATCATTTCATCAAATTTCCAAACATTAATTCACTGATGTATGCACATCTGGAAACTTCTAAATACTGTTTACTACATGGTAACTCCTTTTGTGTGGGTGTATTAGTATACAGGTATGATCTTCTGTGGACACTTACATGTATGTCTAGAGAATACAAGTAGAACATAGAATATAGAAGAAGTCTCCCCATTCCAACATACTCTATATGACATTCTATCTATGCTTATATACTAAACTTGCTTCACTCATGTCCACCTCTTTACGACCCTGTGGACTCTAGCCCACCAGGCTCCTCTGTCCATGGGATTCTCCAGGCAAGAATACTAGAATGTGTTGCCATGCTCTCCTCTAGGGGATCTTTCTGACCCAGGGACAGAACTCGCATCTCCTGTGGCTCCTGCACTGCACACAGATTCTTTACCGCTGGGCAACCAGGGAAGCCCATTCTATCTATAAAGAAAGTGAAAGTGAAGTCACTCAGTCATGTCCGACTCTTTGCGACCCCATGGACAGTAGCTTGAACAAGGCTCCTCCATCCACGGGATTTTCTAGGCAAGAGTACTGGAGTGGGTTGCCATTTCCTTCTCCAGGGAATCTTCCCAACCCAGGGATCAAACCCAGGTCTCCCGCATTGTAGACAGACGCTTTACCATCTGAGCCACCAGGGAAGTCCCATTCTATCTATATCTCCCCCATATTCCTAGGCATCCATCCATGATATGCATTTATCCAGTTCCAGGTCTCTAGCCTGTAAGAAACTCTCCATAATCTCCCACAGTCATTATTAGCCTGATTTCTTTTCCTTCGTCTCAGTCCTGGGCTGTTTTGGGGAGTCCAGAAGGGAGGGAACTTTAGTTTCCCCATTAAGTCTGGAAGGTTGAAAGAGGCATCCCCAAGGGGAAAGTTTACAGCTGTCATATCCTGGCACCCTCCCAGTCCAGCACAGAGCTGGGCACAAACAAGAGGGGAGACAGGAGCTTGACCCCGAAATCCTGGCAGGTGTAGCTCTGGCTAACGGAGAACGATGGAGGATTCTCCGACGCTTCTCCCTGACCATTCTTCGGGACTTCGGGATGGGAAAGAGGAGCATTGAGGAGCGGATCCAGGAGGAGGCCGGCTTCCTACTAGTGGAATTACGCAAGACCAAAGGTATGTGTGACATCAGCCGGGAGGGCTACAAGGGGACTTGGTGGAGGAGGTGGGAGTGTAGAGAGCTCAGTCACGAGAAGATGGGCTTTAGTGGGAGAAAGTTTGGGAGTGGGAAAGGATGAAGAAGATGAAGAATTTACTGAGATTTCTAGCCAGATTCCATGTTAAAAGCTAACATGAAAGACCCTTAGAGATCCCTTGTCCAGGGACTTGAGTCAGTGGATCTTAAGGAGTTTTTGAGCTCCTCGTATCATGTACAGACTTTGGCAATATGTGAGTTTATGCCTTTTTGTGGCAGTAGGATTAAATTTATCTATCTAACTAGGTATGCATTCACACATACACATACAAAAACACGTAATTTGGGTAAAAAGCATATAATGCAAAAATTTGCCACTCTAACTATTTCTGAGGGCATGAGAGGATGAAATGGTTGCATGGCATCACTGACGCAATGGACATGAACGTGGGCCAAGTCCAGGAGATGATGAGGGACAGGAAAGCCTGGTGTGCTGCAGTCCACGGGGTCCTAAAAGTTGGACATGACTGGCCACTCAACAACAAACTGTTCTAAGTGTACAGTTCAGTTGTGTTACATATATTTACATTGTTGTGAAAGATTTTTAGAACTTTTTCAACTTGCGAATCTGAAACATTACACCATTTCATTACATTTTTAAAGGGATCCATGATGCACCCCAAAATAAGATCTGGAATGTCTGGGGTCTAATGGAAAAAGACACAGAGGCTGAGAAATAAAGGGATGAATAGATTAGATATTGAAGCAGAGACAAATTTCTCTACATTAGACTCCTCCCTTGGGCTCCATGGGTGCCAAATGGTCTGCATAAAGACTCTGTATACTCAGGAACCCCTAGAAATTATTTGCAAAGCTAACTGTGATTATATGCATTGCTTTAGGGAAATTGTCCCCATACCCACTGGCCTGACCAGCATCTCATTTTATAGATGGTGCAGCTGAGGCCAGGGAAGAATTTTATTTTAAATAGTGCAGATGGAATCATTGGTAGAGATAGACCGAATCAAGCCATTCTTTACTATTTTTTTTAATGCATCCCTTACCTCCACTTCTTTCTAAAATCTGTGACTCTCCAAGACAGTTAACTTCTTTTTCTTCTTTTTTTAATCTTTGTGGCTGCACTGGTTCTTCATTTCTGTGCAGGCTGTCTCTAGTTGCAGCAAGCAGGCATTACTCTTCGTTGTGGTGTGCGGGCTTCTCATTGCAGAGCACAGGCTCTTGACGAGAGGGCTTCAGTAGTTGCTGCGTGCAGGATCAGTGGTTGTAGCTCTCAGGCTCTAGCGCACTCAGGCTCAGTAGTTGTGGTGCACTGGCTTAGCGGCTCCTGAGCATGTGCAATCTTCCCAGATCAGGGATCGAACTCGCATCCCCTGCATTGGCAGGCAGATTCTTATCCACTGTACCACAAGGGAAGTCCCAGTACAATTAACTTCTAATAACAAAAAATAAGGATTCAGCTCCACCAGCATCTCTCACATGTTTATTACGTGTCAGGCACTGTGCTAAGTATTTTACGTGGATAATTAACATTGAATTTTCATGAACCAATGAGGTGGCTATTTTTTTTAATCTTCACATATTTTTATGTATTTATTTGGCTGCACCAGGTCTTAGCTGAGGCACACAGGATCTTTAGTGGCAGCATGTGGGATCTAGTTCCCAAACCAGGAATTGAACTCAGGCCTCCTGCAATGGGAGCGTGGAGTCTCAGCCACTGGGCCACCAGGGAAGTCCCTCAGGTGCTTATTAAACCAACCTGATGTCACATTCCATGTTCCTACTCATGGCCTCCAACTTCCATTATTCAGGGGCTCGCATCGAACCTACTTTCTTCCTGAGCCGCACTGTCTCCAACGTCATCAGTTCTGTCGTCTTTGGAAGCCGCTTTGACTATGAGGACAAGCAGTTCCTGAAGTTGCTGCAAATGATCAACCAGAGTTTCATAGAAATGAGCACATCCTGGGCCCAGGTGCCCATCAGTCACCTCTATGTCCACCCCCAACCTCTGTTAACTAAGCCCCTGCCTCCTCCTCACTAACTCCTCCCCCACAATCCTGGGAGGCAAGAATCAAGATGCCCTGGGTCTCCAAGAAGCAAATGGCCTCATGCAATTCTCAGACCCCATGCTGGATGCTAAGCCCAGCTATTGGACTCCAGACTCAGCCCAGGCTGGCCTCTGGTGCCCATTGCTAAAAAACATCCTTTGCTTATTCCCCACAGTTATATGACATGTATTCTGGAATCATGCAATATTTGCCAGGAAGACACAATCGCATCTACTACTTGATAGAAGAGCTCAAGGACTTCATTGCCTCCAGGGTCAAGACCAACGAAGCATCGCTTGACCCCCAGAACCCTCGGGACTTCATTGATTGCTTCCTCATCAAGATGCACCAGGTACCTCTTCCTCTGCCCCCAGTCCTTTCCTCTCATCTCCCTGATCCCTAGCACCTACAACTTTAGACTCATCTGTAAGCATATTGATGACAGTATGTCAAGGGCCAAGCATTGTTTCACCAGGTTGATTTTTATTTATAGATGAGACATAGAAACTGTTAAGATATAAACTCTTACACTCTTAAACTTTGAAGCTAAAACTTCTAAGAACATGGAAACTTAAACTCGTACACCTTTCTAATCCGATACACCAGAGACTTACAAATATAGAAAAGTAGAATGCATTTTTAGAGTCTTAGAATTTGCCGAACTGAAACATTTAAAGTCTAAGCTTTGGAGTTTAAACTTCAAAATTAAAAGTTTAATGTCTTCCCAGCTTCCAATGCAGGGGTGTGGTTTCTACCCCTGGTTGGGGAACTAAGATTCCATATGCCACGTGGTGTGGCTAAGAAATCAATTTTCACCTTTTTCTAAAGTGTAGATGGAACCTTTTCCAGGATAGATCACATCCTGGGCCATAAATCTAGCCTTGGTAAATTTTAAAAATTGAAATCATTCCAAGAATCTTTTCTGACCATGATGCAGTAAGATTAGTTCTCAATTACAAGAGAAAAACTATTAAAAATTCCAACATATGGAGGCTGAACAACATGCTGCTGAATAACCAACAAATCACAGAAAAAAAATCAAAAAAGAAATCAAAATATGCATAGAAATGAATGAAAATGAAAACACAACAACCCAAAACCTATGGGACACTGTAAAAGCAGTGCTAAGGGGAAGGTTCATAGCAATACAGGCTTACCTCAAGAAACAAGAAAAAGTCAAATAAATAACCTAACTCTACACCTAAAGCAACTAGAAAAGGAAGAAATGAAGAACCTCAGGTTAGTAGAAGGAAAGAAATCATAAAAATTAGGGCAGAAATAAATGCAAAAGAAACAAAAGGGACCATAGCAAAAATCAACAAAGCCAAAAGCTGGTTCTTTGAGAAGTTAAATAAAATTGACAAACCATTAGCCAGACTCATCAAGAAACAAAGGTAGAAAAATCAAATCAACAAAATTAGAAATGAAAATGGAGAGATCACAACAGACAACGCAGAAATACAAAGAATCATAAGAGACGACTATCAGCAACTATATGCCAATAAAATGGACAACTTGGAAGAAATGGAAAAATTCTTAGAAAAGTACAACTTTCCAAAACTGAACCAGGAAAAAAATGGAAAATCTTAACAGACCCATCACAAGTATGGAAATTGAAACTGTAATCAGAAATCTTCTAGCAAACAAAAGCCTAGGACCAGATGGCTTCACAGCTGAATTCTACCAAAAATTTAGAGGAGAGCTAACACCTATACTACTCAAACTCTTCCAGAAAATTGCAAGAGGAAGATAAACTTCCAAACTCATTCTATGAGGCCACCATCACCCTAATACCAAAACCTGACAAAGATGCCACAAAAAAAAAAACTACAGGCCAATATCACTGATGAACATAGATGCAAAAACCCTTAACAAAATTCTAGCAGACAGACTCCAACAACATATTAAAAAGATCATACATCATGACCAAGTGGGCTTTATCCCAGGGATGCAAGGATTCTTCAATACCCACAAATCAACCAATGTAATACACCACATTAACAAATTGAAAAATAAAAACCATATGATTATCCCAATAGATACAGAGAAAGCCTTTGACAAAATTCAACATCCATTTATGATAAAAACTCTCCAGAAAGCAGGAATAGAAGGAACATACCTCAACATAATAAAAGCTATATATGACAAACCCACAGCAAACATCCTCAATGGTGAAAATTTTTTTTCAAAAATTTTTAAAAGTTTAAAGTCTTAGAAATACAGCAATTTAGAAGCTTAGTAACTCTGCATCATGGATTTTTAGGATTTTATAAACTTACACATTTCTATTTTTCTACTGTAGAACCTCTGTACTCAGCAGGTTTTGTGTGTGTGTGTGTGTGTGTGTGTTTACAGATATTTGATTGAAATTTGACTTTTATTTATTTTTTATTCATTGGTTTGGCTGCGTTGGGTCTTAGTTGCAGCATGTGCACGAGAGCTCAGTAGCTCCAAGGCACGTGGGATCTTACTTCCTTGACCAGGGATTGAACCTGCAACCCCTGAATTGCAAGGCAGATTCCTCACCACTGGACCACCAGTGAAGTCCTTCAGCAGTTTGAAATCATGTACCCTAATGTCTTAGAACTTTCAAACCTGACAAGGCAGTCTCCACTTCCCTCTGCCTCATTCTCCCCATTGTTCACTACACTCCAACTATCCTGGCAGCCACACTGGCCTCCTCTTGGTCGTTCCTCACTAGACACACCTCTGCCTCAGGACCTTTGCTCTGACTGTTTCCTCTCCCAGATACTCACCTGGTTCACCCATCTGTTGTGTTTTCACAAAGCCCTACATTATACACAGGGAGAAAAGGAGATGAAGGCAGAAAATGGTGAGTCTATTTATCATCTCTCTCATTTTCAGGATAAAACAACCCCCACACAGAATTCAACCTCAAGAATTTGGTCCTGACAACCCTCAACCTCTTTTTTGCTGGCACCGAGACAGTGAGCTCTACCCTCCGCTATGGATTGCTGCTCATGATGAAGCATCCTGAGGTGGAAGGTGAGTGTCCACCTGAGCCTCACCTGGCAGACCTCACTCCCCACAGGAAAAAGACACCATCCTGAAACTGTAGAATCCCGCAGCTTTCAACTCCTCATACTTTAGAACCTCAGGATGTGGAATCTCAGGACCTCCAGCTTGGAAAGTCATTTAATTTCATCTTCTGCTTGGTGCCTGTCATGGTTTCTTATCCAATACTTTGGCCACCTGAAGCAAAGACCCTGATGCTGGCAAAGATAGAAGGCAAAAGGAGAAGGGGGCGGCAGAGGATGAGATGGTTATAGATAGCATCAGTGACACAATGGACACGAATCTGAGCAAATTCTGGGAGACGGTGAAGGACAGGGAAGCCTGGCGTGTTATAGTCCATGAGGTGGCAAAGAGTCAGACACGACTTAATGACTGAATTACAACAAGATAGATTCTTATATGGTTAGTTATGAGAAACTTAGTAGCTTAAAGCCACAATAATCTATTATTTTACAGTTCTGGACTTCAGAAGTTCAAATAGGCTTTCACTGGGTCAAACCAGGGTTGATCTGACTCCTTGCCTTTTCCAACCTCTAGAACTGTATTTCTTGCATTCCTGGGCTCCATTTCCAAAGCCAGCAGCATTGCATCTTCAAATCTCCCTTTGTATCCATTGTCACATCTCCTTCTCTGACTCTGACCTTTCTGCCTCCTTCTTATACAAACACCTGTGGTTACTTTTAGAGCCAATATGGATTATTCAGAATAATCTCCCCGTCTCAAAACCCTTAAGTTAATTATATCTGCAAAGTGTCCTTGGTCATGTAACATATCCAGGTTCCAGGGATTAGGAGGTAGTATCTTTGATGGCCATTATTTGGCCAACTATAGTGGCAGAATCAAATAGAATCCATCGCCAGTAAACTGTAATCTGGTCTGGTTGGGTAACTCCAGTAATGAGAAACTCATTTATTCACCAAAGGAAAATTCCCAGTTTTGGCCCCTCTCCCTTCTAATGTGGCTTTCCCAGTGAATCAGTGGTAACGAATCTACCTGCAATGCGATGTGAGTTCGATCCCTGAGTCAGGAAGATCCCCTGGAGGAGGGAATGGCAACCCACCCTAGTATTCTTGCCTGGAGAATCCCATGAACAGAGGAGCCTGGCAGACTATATATAGTCCGTAGGGTCACAAAGAGTTGGACACAGCTGAGGACTTGAGCACACCTTCTAATATAATTCAAAACAAACTAACAGATTTCTCTTGTTACAGACAATGGGAGACACTAACATTTCCATTCAGACTCATCTAGTTTCTCCTTCATTGTCTGAGTTGTCTTTTACTAATCTAAATCATCTAATATCTAGTGGACACCTCAGTTACTTGCATACTGCATTACATGTGCAATTTGCAATGCCATGGACTTTATGCATTGTTGTTGTTCAGTCACTAAGTTGTGTCTGACTCTCTGCAACCCATGGACTGCAGCACACCAGGTTTCTCTATCCTTCAGTATCTCCAGACATGTCTTTCCAGAGTTTGCTCAGACTCACCATTGAATCAGTGATGCAATCCAACCATCTCATCCTCTGTTGCCCCCTTCTCCTCTTGCCTTCAATCTTTCCCAGCATCGGGGTCTTTTCCAAAGAATCGGCTCTTTGCATCAGGTGGCCAAAGTATCAGAGCTTCACCGTCAGCATCAGTTCTTCCAGTGAATATGCAGGGTTGGTCTCCTTCAGGAATGACTGGTTTGATCTTCTTGCTGTCCAAGGGACTCTCAAGAGTCTTCAGCACCACAATTCAAAAGCATCGATTCTTTGGCACTAAGCCTTCTTTATGGTCCAACTCTCACATCCGTACATGACTACTGGAAAGAGTGTTTATTAGCCCCACCAATGTGTCAGGAGTTAAGAATAAAGAGACAGTCCAAATACATATGGAGCTGAAGACACAAACCTATGACCCAATCCTGGCCTCCAGAAACACCTCCTGCATCTTTGTCTGCTGTGTGTTCTGTTTTTTTCCAGCCAAGATCCACGAAGAGATTGACCAGGTGATTGGACCGTACCGGATCCCAAGTGTCGATGACCGGGCCAAGATGCCCTACACAGATGCCGTGATCCATGAGATCCAGAGACTCACAGATATCGTGCCCATGGGCGTCCCCCATAATGTCATCCGGGACACTCATTTCCGAGGCTACCTTCTGCCCAAGGTGGAGCTGCACCTCCTTTCTCATCCCTCCCTCCACTGTACCCCACTGTACCCCACTCCTCCTGGGTCCCTACCATTCTCCATACTCCAACACTGATTTCTCCTAACTGAGCCCATCTTCACCCCAGGGCACCGATGTCTTTCCTCTTCTTGGCTCCGTCCTCAAAGACCCCAAGTACTTCCGCTACCCAGATGCCTTCTATCCACAACACTTCCTGGACGAGCAGGGCCACTTCAAGAAGAATGAAGCCTTTGTGCCTTTTTCCTCTGGTAGGTGTCTATGGTCTGAGTCCCCCCACCCCCACCAGCTCTGCAGAAACACTCTAGATGTGTCCCCCAATCATTGGTCTGTATTTGACATTCAGGTTTGAATGGGAAGCTGGGTGCTATTTCATAGACTCATACAATACTAGAATCCCAGAATTTCAGAATGCTGGAATATCAGGACCATGG
Organism: Nanger dama; assembly: GCA_917880005.1. Lineage (NCBI taxonomy): Eukaryota > Metazoa > Chordata > Mammalia > Artiodactyla > Bovidae > Nanger > Nanger dama. Next base: position 49,691,445 of record CAKJTW010000012.1, on the reverse strand, counting down.
ACTCTGATAATTAGAAAAGTAATTGCACTAAATAGAGGCCAGCATGTTTTTTCTAAGGGCCAAAATATAGAATATGTTAGGTTTCGCTGGTCTTTGTCTGAACTATGCAGTCTACACCATTGTACTGTGAACGCACTCACAGACATTCATAAACAATGATGCTGATACTGAGTCGTGTCCGACTCTTTGCAACCCCATGAGCTGTTGCCCACCAGGCTCATCTGTCTGTGGGATTTTCCAGGCCAGACTACTGGAGTGGGTTGCCGTTTCCTCCTCCAGGCAATCTTTCCGTCCCAGGGATTGAACCCATGTCTCCTGTGTCGCAGGCAGGTTCTTTACCTGCTGAGCCATCCTGGGGAATTCCCTGGTGATCCAGTTGTTAGGACTCCAAGCTTCCACAGCTTGGGGCCCAGGTTCAATCCCTGGTGGGGAATATAAGATCCTGAAAGCCGCATGGCATGGCCAAAAAACAATAAAGAGAAAAAAGCATGTCTGCGATGGATAAAAAAAAAACAACTATGCACATTAACACTTGAATTTTAATTTTCACATGTCACAAAATGTTATTTTTCTCCTGATTTTTTAACCACTTAAAAATGTTAAAAGATTCTTATTTTGCAGACAGTATAAAACAGGCAGCAGGAAAGATTTACCCAATAAACAGCAGCTTAGTTAACTCATAATACAATATCTTTGAAAAATCGTATTTTAAGTGTAAGCTATATTGAACCTGGTGTCAGTGCAGCACACTCTGCCACTCAAAACACCATCAGTGGGGCCATGAACGAGTTACTTCAGCTCCCTGTCTGTAAAATGGAGATTAATCTCTCCAAAGCATTGGAAGAGTGATTGACAAACAGCAAGCACTATTTTTTTTTAATTTGTGTTGGAGTATAGTTGATTTACAAGGTAGTGTTAGTATTTGTTGTACAGCAAAGTGAATCAGTCACACATATATATGCATTCTCTTATTTTTTGTAGATCAAGCACTATTTAAGTGTGAGCTTTTGTTTTCCCTCACCAGTGTCTGGCACCTTGTAGGCACTTCCTAAACCTTTAAAAGAACGAGAAATGAAAAGACTTTAAATGCATGGATCCTTTACAACCATTTTGTCTTAGAATCTGTTGGAATTTGCGCCGTCAGAGAAATAGCTTCCATGTGTTGAGCCCCCTACACGTGGAAAATCCTAAACTCACTGCATCTTTATGATAACCCTAAAAGTGGATATTATCATGACCCCAGAGATGCAGAGGAGGCAGCTGAGGCTGAGCGGTGGTGAGACCGGAATTCTCTCCATGCTTCCGTTAACTCGCGCGGGTCTGCCTCTCCCCACTATTCCCCCCGCCCCTTCTCCCCACTATTCCCCCGCCCCTTCTCCCCTCTGTGCCCACAGGAAAGCGCATCTGCCTGGGCGAGGCCATGGCCCGCATGGAACTCTTCCTCTACTTCACCTCCATCCTTCAGAACTTCTCCCTACGTTCTCTGGTGCCACCTGCTGACATCGACATCACACCCAAGGTCTCAGGCTTTGGCAACATCCCTCCGACCTACGAGCTCTGCTTCATGGTCCGCTGAGCGCCCCTATTGAGGTGGAAGGAGCCGTCGGAGAACAGAGCTCTGCCCAAGTGTCCCGGCGCACCAAACCTCTTCATTCCCCTTCAGTTCTTACAACAATCCTAAGAAAAGGCATTATTACACTGTCACGGGACACAGGTCAGCAGGGGTCACCCCAAAATATGGAGCTGTATATCTTCTACATCCAGCAGAAAAGCAATGCCCTGGCCAAGACTTTGGCAAAAGCTTGCAGATTTTAAGTTCATTTGTTCACCTCCCCTTGGGTTTCTATCTGTACCAAATTCTTACTGTAGACCTCCATGTCTTTATGCTGTTCCGTTGACCTTTCCCCAGTAATGACCAAAGGTAGATAATGAAGAATAAACATAATAAAATTTTTAAATGGTGTGGTGCATTAGAAAAGCAAAGTAGGGATTTCCCTGGTAGTTCAATGGCTAAGACTCTGAGCTCCCAGTGCAGGGGAGCTAGGTTCAATCTCTGATCAGGAAACTAAATCCCACAAGCTACAACTAAGAGCTTGCATGCCACAACTAAGACCTGGTGCAGCCAAATAAATAATTTCTCAAAAAAAGGGAGAAAAGAAAAAGAATTCCAGAGTTGGAATTTTAAATCAGTGGCATGGGTGGTTTCACAAGACCATAAGGAGCAAGCTGTTCAGGTATCTGGGGAGGGAACGTTCCTGGCAGAACAATTAAAAGGGGAGAGCCATAAGACAAAGAGTGGGTGTGTGCTCACGAACCCACAAAGCAGACAGGTATGGCTGGAGGAGAGGAGGAAGGGAGAGCAAAGGAGTGAGTGAAATGAGGGCAAGGGGTTAAAAGGCCGGATTATGTGGGGCCTTGGTGAGGACTTGAGTATAATGGAGGCCTTTGGGAAGGTTGGAGAACATAGGATGACATGTATTGACATGTTTTAAATGGCTTGTGCTAGCTGTTATTCAATGAATAAACTGAGGGAGGGAGCAAGGACCAACTAGGAAGTTACGACAAGCAGCAACGTTGACTCAGACACAGTAAAACCGGTGGAGGAGGGGGAGAAGATGACAGAGTTGGAATTTATTATGGTGCACCAGACTGCAGGGCCTTCCCAGATGGCTCAGTGATGAAGAATCCACCTGCCAACGCAGGAGACACAGGAGATGCAGATTTGGTCCCTGGGTCGGGAAGATCCCCTGGAGAAGGAAATGGCCACCCACCCCAGTGTTCTTGCCTGGAGAATCCCATGGCCCAAGGAGCCTGGGGGCTACAGTCCACGGGGTCGCAAAGAGTCGGACACGACTGAGAGACTAAACGAAAACATGAGAGTGCGTTTGCTACTGTATTGAAGGTGGGGCATGAGAGAAAGAGGGGGTTCGAGCATCACCCTAGGGATAACAGCTCATCCTTTACAACTTCCTTCTCACCACGACACCCCCCGCCGGAGACTCCCAAGTCCCCTAACAGCCAAGGTTCCTATTTTTAATCAACATCAAATGTCATTGGCTCTTTTAGGTAAAAAGTCTGCTGGCTATTGGAAGATGATTGGTTCGCTCACAGAATCTATGTGAATTCTGGAAAGCCAGGCTAAGAATATGAGTAGCAAAAAAAAAAAAAAAAAAAAAAAAAACACAGCTGGGTCAGGAGAACATTACCCAAAGGAATGACCAGAATCATCTGGCAAGGGACTGCTGCCGCCATTGCCACCACCCAGGCCCCAGGCACTGAACTGCCTTGGAACTCTTGACCCGTGAAACCACTGTGGACAACTTCCTAATTGTGTCTGTCTTTCTGTGTCACTTCCTCCAGCAAGAGTCAAAGTTCCCAGCAGGATGATCCAGTTAGCCGAGCCACAGGATGTGGCGAGGAAGAATTCATGGTACCCATTCAGCTGCTATGGTGGGGAGGCAAAGACTTTCCTCTGATAAAGAGGCATCCAATAGGAGGTTTTCTCAAAACTGAAAGAGAGTTTTGAGACAGGGTAGCGTGCTGCGATTCATGGGGTCGCAAAGAGTCGGACATGACTGAGCGACTGAACTGAACTGAATTGAAAGGCTTCCCAGGTGGTACTAGTGGTAAAGAACCTGTCTGCCAATGCAGGAGACAAAAGAGAGATGGGTTTAGTTCCTGGGTCAGGGAGATCCCCTGGAGGAGGGCATGACAACCCACTCCAGTATTCTTGCCTGGGAAATTCCATGGACAGAGGAGCCTGGAGGGCTACAGTCCATGGGGATGCAAAGAGTCAGACATGACTGAAGCGACTTAGCACGCATGCACACACACATGACAGAGAACAAACGCCGTGATGCACAGGAGGTAAACTGAGTCCTCTGGGAAAACTGAGGTTTAGACACAGCTGCATCATTTTATTGGAGGGCAATGTGTGTGAAAGACAAAAGAGGAAGAAAGTAGATCGGGTCAGGAAAAGTCTTCAGACCAGGATACAGATCTGACATCCATGAAAGGAAAGATGGGAGGAAGAACAGCTGGGGGGTAAGAGACTAAAGCCACCAGTTACCGGAAGGGTAACTTTGCTCCACCTTGCTTCGAGACAAGGTGGATCCTGAAGGTGCTGCAGGTAGAGGCAGTCAGCTCACTGCACTCCTTGCAGCTAAATGGCAAGTTCTTTCTTGAAGGGGCATCTTAATGGCTCATCTCCATGACCGCCACAGACACGCAAACACACATCATTAAAGCTTTGGTCCATCTTTGATGAACATGGAACTTCAGAGCTACAAATACCCTTATAAGCATACAGGCCAATGGTCATCTAACATTCTTAGTTGTGAAAAATCTTGCTCAACTTATGTACAAGTTTAATACATGAAGCAAAGCAGAGAACTGCTGGACTTTCTCTGGGAAGAACTCAAGACCCTTAAGAGGGCTCATTTATTGATGAGGAGCGTCAAATTAGAAACTTCCTAGAAATTCCAAGGGCTATTCATTCAACATTCAACACACATCCCTATTCTAAATAGGGCCCTGTAGAAGGGCCTGATTACATAATGATGACAAGGTTACATTCACTCCGTGACCACACGGGGCTCACAGTCCAGTGAGACAGACTGACTTATTTCGGGACAATAACAGCCAGAGTGGCCAGGACTCGGATGAAAGGACAGGATAGTGTCAAAGGTTATGATGTAAGAAGAGAAGCCCAAGGGTTTGGGGTGACACCAGGTAGTATGAATAAGGTTTGAGAGGGGACATCCCTGGAAATCCAGTAGTTAGATCACGCTTCCAACGCAGGGGACGAGGGTTCCATCCCTGGTCAGGGAACTAAGATCCCATATGCAAAACGGTATCAGTTCAGTTCAGTCATGAATGGCAAACCACTTCAGTATTCTTGTCTTGCCTTGAGAACCCCATGAACAGTATGAAAAGGCCAAGCAGTATGGGCTAAAATTTAAAAAAAAAAAAAAAAAGATTGGAGAGTTGATGTATCTTTTATTTCCTTGGAGTAAATTCCTCTCAGAAATTAGGTGAATCAATTGTCTTTATATGTCACTGGTAGGAAGAACCAATCAGGATATATGAGTCAGAGCAAACATTTTCTTTGCCTTTTTTTGGGGGGTCTGAGAAGTTGTTTTTTTTTCCTTCTCTTTTCTAAAATTTATTTTTGGTTGTGCTGAGTCTTCAATGCTGTGTGTGGGCTTTCTCTAGTTGCGGTGAGCAGGAGCCGTTCTACATTGAGGCATGTGGGATTCTCGCTGCAGTGGCCTGTTTCGTCCCAGGGCACAGCCTCTAGACACACAGGCTTCAGCAGCTGCAGCGTGCGGGCTCAGTGGCTGCAGCCTCTAGACACACAGGCTTCAGCAGCTGCAGCATGTGGGCTCAGTAGCTGCAGCTTGAGGGTGCTAGGCCTTGGGCTCAGTAGTTATGGCACATGGGCTTAGTTGCCCTGTGGCCTGTGAAATCTTTCCAGACCAGGGATGGAAACTTCATCCCCTGCTTTGGCAGGCAGATTCTTATCCACTGTACCACTTTAGGGAAGTCCTGAAAGGTTTTACTGAGATATTCACAGGTCATAAAAATCCACCCACTTAAAGTGTACAACTGAATGTTCTTTGATACATTCATAGATAGATGCAATCATCACCACAGTCGATTTTAGAACATTTTCATCACCTCAGCAATAAGGAACTCCCTGCTGGTCCAGTGGTTAATACTCTTTGCTTCCACTGCAGGGGGCACAGGTTCGATCCCTAGTCCAGAAACTTAATATCCCACATGCCTGCCTCACAATGTGGCAAAATAATAAACTTCATACCTTCTAGATGTCACTCCCCTATTCTGTCACCCCACTCCCCATCTTAAGCAACAATTAATCTGCTTTCTATCTCTATAGGTTCTCTACTCTTGACTTTCATGTAAATGGAATCATACAATCATGTGATCGTTTGTGTGGCTGGCTTCTTTAGCCTAGCATAATGTTTTCAAGTTTCCTGCTAGTGATAGTATGGAACAGTACTTTATTCCTTTTCATAGCTGAATAAAATTCAATTGTGTGGGTATACCATAGTTTTCTTATCCATTTTTCTGTTAATGGATATATTAACTTACTAAGCCTGGTAGCTTCCTGGTGTAAACAGAGTTGGTCACTCAGCTGTGTCCAACTCTTTGTGACCCCATGGACTGTAGCCCACCTGGCTCCTCTGTTCATGGAATTCTCCAGGGAAGAATAGTGGAGCAGGTGGCCATTTCCTTCCTCAGGGGATCTTCCCAACTCAGGGCTCGAACCTAGGTCTCCTGCATTGCAGGCAGATTCTTTACTGTCTGAACCGCCAGGGAAGCCCAAGGAACCAGTGGAAAAGCTTCCTAGGTACCAAGTCAAAGTATCACAAACTGGGTGACTTAAAAGAAACCCAAAAACTTTGGCCATGGCTCATGACTTGAAGTAACCTACACTGGCCTTCAAAGTCAAACATTCTGGGGGCTCATCTTCCTGCTGCTGGACTTCCTGTTGGGCAGTTTGAGGTTTGGAACCCATTGGTCCTTGGTAAGCATCTCTACAATTGTGGGTTGCCCACCTGGGGATATAGGTCTTGACTGCACTACATTTCTGCCTCTCCTACCCACCTCATTGTGGTTCCTTCTTTATACTTGTAGCTGAAGACCTTTTCTGCTAGTCTTCAGGCCTTTCTTATCAATTGTTGCTCTGTAAACAGTTGTAATTTTCGTGTGTCTGTAGAAGAAGGTATGCTCAGGGTCTTCCTGCTCTCCCATCCTGGCCACTTCAGCAGGTGTTCTATGAACAGTTGCTTAATAAATGAACCATTTGTCCAAATTTTCTCTCCATTTCCCAGTCCTACACCGAATAGTCTCTCAAGAGCCCAGCTCTTTTTTTTAATACTCTCTCCAATGCAAGTTACTCATTCAACCACTTTCAAAGAGTTTCAGGATCAGAATTAGAGTCAATACCTCTTGTATCTCAACACCATTTTGACATTCTTGAGCATAGACATAACAGGTGTTTTTTAAGTTTTGTCTGCTAAACTCCAAAATTAGGGTCATGCTAGTGTTATTCTCCATCAATTGCCTTTTCTCTTGAGTATGGTTATATTTTCCTATATCTTCATATGCCTAGTAATTTTGGATTTTATCCTGAATGTTGCAAGTGATACATTGTAGAGACTCTGGGTTCTGTGATGTTCTGCTGAAGAATATTGATTTGTTTCATTTTCAGGGAGCAGTTACCTTGGCTGAGTTCAAATGTTCAGCACTGAAATCTTATTTCAGTTCTTTTAGTCTTAGCTGATACCACTTGGAATTTTCCGGCACATAAATAGTTCAAAAAGCAGTCAGAAATTTGGACAGTGGGCTCCCCCTCTCTGTCTCTCTCCTCTTTCAATATTTTGCCATCACTACCATCAGATGTTATAATTACCCTAAACTCTGTTCCTTGGTCCTTCAAGTCAGAAAAATTCCAATGTTTCTATCTGGGTTTTATCTGCCTCCATGGCACCTTCCAGGGCACCTGCTTTCAGGCCCATATGTGTGTGTGTGTATATACACACAGAAAACACGAAATTATCTTCCTCTGGCCCCCTTCAGTATCTGCCTACTTTATTCACTATCCAGAAATTTCAGGGAATTGGGTTTTTTTAACATTTTATTCTGAATTTATAGTTGTTATTTTCAGGATGCTTGATCCTATGTGTGTGCTCAGTCACTCAGTCGTGTCCAACTCTGTGTGACCCCATGGACTGCAGCCCGCCGGGCTCCTCTGTCCATGGAATTCTCCAGGCATGAATACTGGAGTGGGTTGCCATTTCCTTCTCCAAAGGATCCTCCCAACCCAGGCATTAAAGCCATCTCTCTCGTGTCGCCTGCACTGGCAGGTAGGTTCTTTACCACTAGCGTCACCTGGGAAGCCCTGTTTGATCCCATAGAAGCTGTTCAACCATTACTAGAATCAGGAACTCCTCAGAGCACTTCCAAAGTATGACCACTCAATCCACTTGTAAATTTTGTTTTTCCTTTTGCGAGTCTGCCTCCTTCATCCCTGTTGTCATCTGGCAAACTTTTCCCTTCTCTCTACTCCAAGACCTGCCATTCTTCTGCAAAGGAGGCATTTCGGTGGCCACAGGTATGAGCTGTCCAAACAAACGAAAAAAACCTTGACTTTCTTTGACCTTCTCTTTCACTGCATTCCAACCAACATTCCTGTTCAACCCACCCTAATTCCTGTCATCACTGAAATCTGAAACACAAACATTTCACTCCCTGACCAAAGCCTCTTATTCTCCAGGCTCACTTACCATTTCACTGCTCATGGCTTGGATGGTAACACTGGTTGACCAAGTCTTTGGTTAATATCCCAAAGAATGCAAACTTGATAGAATGTTAAGTATCTTTCCTATTAAGATACCTTTTAAACATATTTCTTAACATTTTTTTCAATCTTAGCGGAAGTTTTTTTAAAATGACAGGCTATCAGGGGCAGGGGCAGTTTTTTGATCATTCATAAAGAAAAAAGATGGGGTTTGGCAGTCTAGAGTGGTGGTGAAGAGTATGAAATTTAGAATCACACAAAACCATATCCAGACTCTATCTTTATTGGCGATAAAACCCAAAGCAACTCACTTCCAACTCTTTGGGTCTTACTTGGCTCATTTGCAAAATGGGAATGACAAAACCAACACCACAGGCTTGCTAGGAGGACTGTAATAAGATCAGACTCATTAAAAATGTCATACATTAAGTGATAAGTTCAATGAATGATAACATTATCACAGCACTGGTATTTAACATTTAAAACAAGAAGGCTCACTTAAGCTTCTTTTGGGGGAACTCCCTGGTGGTCCAGTGCTTAGGATTCCGTGCTTTCACTGCTGAGGGTGGAGGTTCAATCCCTGGTCAGGGAACTAAAATCCCATAGGCCACTCAGAGCGGCCCCTCAAAAGAAGAGAAAACAAAACAAGACTCATTTGGAACTCGTTAGAAGCGGTGGTTTCTCAATCCTGTACTGTCCCAAGTGCCGCTGAAATGTTTGCTGGAAAGGGTTCATTTTATGTTCTGCACATTTCACTTCAACTTTAAAAAAAGATTCCCTTGCAGGCATGAGCCAGGTTTTTCCTAAGAGTTTTGGGTCAGGCTAGCAGGTAGAGGATGGAAAGTTGATGGATACGGTTGGGAGAAGAGCAAGAGGAGTGTTGCTGTCAAATACATCTGTTTTGCTCCATCTATCTCACACGTCCAAGACCCAGCTTGGACCACCCCGCTCTCGCTTGGACCACCTGGTTCTCTTCCCTTATTGTGAACTCATCCCACAAGACCCAGTTTAAATGACATCTTCTCTATCAAGCCTTCCCAATCCTCAACCCTAAGTGGCAATTTATTACTAAAATTACTAACTAATCCTAATGGCATCATTGAGGACTTTAGTTTATCCAGGTCTGCTCTCCCACTAGTCTAAGAAATCCCTAAGCACAGGGACTATGCCATGGTTCAACACTGCAAAGTTGAGCTCGTTTTTCTCTTGCCTCAAGACCTGTTCTTGACCTGTCTCCCCAAAGCAATAAATAACACTACCATCTCTCCCCCACAACAGACTCTTCCCTCAGCCTCACTCCAGTACAAAAACACAGAATCAAGGAAAAAATAGTTCTTCCTTCTGTATCTCTCTCCATCCCATTCCTCTCTCTCCACCCTCATAGTGCTGTCCTCTCTCACCTGGCTGCCCGTATGAGCCACTTCCTCATCTCTTGGCTTGTGGTCTCATCTCCAAAAATCTGAAAAATCTTTCTAAAACACAAATCTGACCATTTTGTTCCTCTGCTTAAAAGCCTTCTGTGACCCTCTGCAGCTTCAGGACAGAGTCCAAACTTCCCACCCCCACACCCCATCCCCAGATTCAACTCCTGCTCATGGCTCCAGACTCATCAGTGAACACAGCCCCGATCTCTGTGCTCTTAACAGCTCTCATTCACACTCCATAGGCCTCTGGCCTTTATATAAGCTGACTCTGCCAGCAACTCTCCCTCCCAATTCTCCCTATCCTCCCATTGAAAAGTCCCTACTGAGGCCTCTAGGGGCTAACCCAGAACCTACAAGGTTGAATCAAGTGCCATTTCTGGACTCAGACAGACACCTCTGCCTCCTTCATCCCGGCCCTGACCCCTCTGCCTATGTCTCCATCTTGACTCCTCTGCCTATGTCCCCCATCTTGACCTTGACCCTTCTGCCTGTGCCCCCATCTTGACCTTGACCCCTCTGCCTGAGCCCCCTGTCGTGGCCTTGACCCCTCTAGCTGTTCCTCCTCCTCCCAGCACTATTCATTCTGATCTGTCATTGTCTGGCGACTGATCTGTCTCCCCTTCTGGAGAAAAATCCCCATGAAGGCAGGACCCAGGGCTGTCTTGGCCACCCCTGTGCCCTGAGCATCAGCCAGCATAGGCTGGCATGAAACAGTGGCTTCTGTGAACACTGGTCATATGCCTCTGTTAAAAGGCTAATTAGGAGCCTGGGGATAATACCGTGGGAAGGTGAATTTCCCGAGAAGCTGATCAAATGGGAGTAACCTACCTCAGAATGATCTCAGGAAACACACCTGTCCTATGGAGGCTTTTTCTACCCAATATGATCTTTTAAAACTGAAGGAAGTAATAGCCTGAAAAATAAGGGAACTGTTTGTTTGCTTTTTAAGAAAAGAAATGGAGCTGGGCCAGGGCTCTTGGAATCCAAACACAGAGAAGCACAACCAGAGCTGACATTCCCAGGTTTGCAATGTGGCTCACATGCTTACATACACCAGAAAACACACACAAATCCACACACTCATGTATGGTCACGAGTTCTACAAGCACAGATGTGCACACACAGTCACACATCAAGCTGGACCCAGAGACACACATGTAAATATCCCCTATCAGACATATCCCAAAGCAGGCACTCATGTTACCCACAGACAGATGCAGAGACCTGCGTGCATTCAGCCATACTGGCAATAGACACGTGCACACCCGGTCATGCACTCACACACATAAACACATATGGATACTCACTTATGCACAAACACACACTCCACAAAGGTGCATAAAGTCATACATCAATTCAGACACACTGAAACATACATGCACACACATGCACAGACACCTCAAGCATTCACCCAGAAATACACACACAGTCATATGTATACATGAGGAGACATCAGAAAAGCTTCATAGAACATTCCACAATATATCTGACCAGTCCTCATTTAAATTACCAAGGGCATCAAAAACAAAGAAACCAGAAATGTCTGAGAAACTTACAACCAAAAAGAGCTGAAGGAGACATGACAATCAAATGTAATGTGGTATCGTAGAGGAAAAAAGGGGCATTAGGTAAAGGAAAGAAATCTGAATAAAGCATGGACTTTAATAATAATAATGTATTGGCTTATACTTTTAATACAAAACATACTAACCAGACTTCCCAGGTGGCTCAGTGGTAAAGAAGCCGCCTGCAATGCAGGAGACACGGGTGAGATCCCTGGGTTGGGAAGATCCTCTGGAGAAGGAAATGGCAACCCACTCCAGTACTCTGGCCTGGGAAATCCCATGGACAGAGGAGCCTGGAGGGCTACATTCCATGCGGTCACAAAAAGAGGTGGACATGACTTAGCAACTAAACAGCAACAACCATACTAATCATACTAATGTAAAATATTCAATAATTGGAGAAACTGTGTATTGCGGGAAGGTGTAACATGGGAATGCTCAATTTTTCTGTGATATAAAATTCTTTTAAATAGTCTTTTTAACTTCTTTCAGTGCTTATCTTTTTATATAATACAAAACTTTACCAACCACTCAATACTTTTGGAGAAGGCAATGGCACCCCACTCCAGTACTCTTGCCTGGAAAATCCCATGGGTGGAGGAGCCTGGTGGGCTGCAGTCCATGGGGTCTTTGAGAGTCGGACACAACTGAGCGACTTCACTTTCACTTTTCACTTTCATGCCTTGGAGAAGGAAATGGCAACCCACTTCAGTGTTCTTGCTTGGAGGATCCCAGGGGCGGGGTGGGGGTGCCGTCTATGGGGTCGCACAGAGTCGGACACGACTAAAGCGACTTAGCAGCAGCAGCAGCAATACTTTTACCAAAAAAGGATGGAAATGTCCTGGCCTTGACTTACAGAATTCTTTCCATTGTAGTACAGTGTAACTAACCTCCCCTTCCATCTAGACTGAGGATCCCAACTGCCTGCATCTCAGAGGTACAAAATAAAAGTCTATTAATTCAACTAAAAGATATGTCTCTAAATAAATAAATAAGGAGAAAAATGCCTGAGGCATCTAGGAAAGCCCACTGGACAAAACGACACAAATATAAACAGATCCAGAAGTACACAAGAGGGTTGAAGGGCAGGGTGACCTGCAGGGGAGGAGAAAGAGCAAGACACACAGAAAGTCAGAAATGGGGGAGAAAGACAAAGCACAAAGCTGGGCAAAGCCCTGGGCAGAGCTCCACGCCTGTCCAGCGGGTCTAATCCTGACGCACTCTTCCTCAGACACTGCTTAACCATCATCCCTCCAGGAGGTGCCTAAGAGATCCACTTCCTCGCACAGCTCCAGGAGGTACAGTTTTCCTTTCTTTGTTTTTAAGAAGAGACGTCTTTATCTTATGTTTTTGGTGGTGCTGGCTCTTAGCTGCTGCGCGGGCTTTCTCTAGTTGAGGCGCGCGGGGGCCAGTCTTCTCACTATGCGCGGTCTTCTCATCATGGCGGCTCCTCCTGCCGCAGAGCGCGGGCTCTGCGCACGCGGGCTTCCGCAGCTGTGGCTCTCGGGCTCGAGAGCGCAGGCTCGGTAGTCGGTGCGCCGGCTTGGTTGCCCTGCAGCAGGTGGGACCTTCTTAGACCCCAGGGATCGAACCTGTGTCTCCTGCACTGGCAGGCAGATTCTTTACCACTGAGCCACCAGGGACCTCCAGGGAATACAGTTCTGCTGTCTGGAGGAAGAAATGGGGAGGAGGTTCCCCCAAAACTTTCTCTGTCTCCTTTTCCAAAGGAAAAACTTTCAAGACTTTGTGCCCGAGAATGTAAAATAGAGAGAAATGCTTCAGTTCAGTTCGGTCGCTCAGTCGTGTCCGACTCTTTGCGACTCTTTCCGCAGCATGCCAGAGGAATGCTTAGAGAACTACTTATCTGTGGCCTTCATTCCATGGATTAATGGTAAGAATGGATAATATTGACTGAGTGCTTACTGCCATGCAGCTCAAATGCATTAACCTACTGATTCCTTACCAAAAGAAGCTAAGAGTTGGGTACCATCATTGGCCCCATAAGGTCCAGAGAGGTGAGGTTATCTGTTCCTGACACAACCACAGAAGGGATTCCAATCTGTCTTCATCTTGCTCTTTAACCACTGTTCCATCGTCCTGAAAGGGACACTGAGACCCAGCAAGAAGAAAGGATTTCCCCAGGTTCACCACTAGCTTCTCTTTAAACTGTTGTTGTTGTTAACTTTTTTCAGTGCTTTTTATTTTTTTATATTATACAAAACTTTACCAACCACTCAATATTTTACCAAAAGAGGATGGAAATGGCCTGGCCTCGCCTTACAGACGTTTTTCCCATTGTAGTACAGTGGAACTAATTAACCTCATTTTCCATCTGGACTGACGATCCCAACTGTCTGCATCTCAGATATACAAAAATAAAGTCTATTAATTGATTATGGGCTACTATTCTAGAATCCCATATCCAGGCCACCACAGGCTAGCACGTGTCCTGCCTGCCTCCAGGAGATACAACACGTGATGCTGGACAGTAACCTCTTGCTCCATGTTCCAGGGCCAACATCAAAGTCAAATTCACTTGACCTCACTGTCCCCCAAGTGCTTCTCCTGCCCACCCAGTTCGCAGCAGCCTGCTGGAACACTCAGTGAGTGCCCTCGCTGGTGCCAATCTCATTGAAAAACAAACTCCCCAAATTTCTACCTCCCTTCTTGTCATGGAATTAGGGGAAGAGGCGGACCTAGGTGCGGGGCCAACCCAGGTGCAGCTGGCGATCAGGATTAGGGAGACTGATACCTGCCAAGCCAGAGCTAATCCTCTTGTCCTCCTCTTCCCCCTCCAAAACCAACAAACAACTTTCATCTCTCTGCTTTGTTCTCTGCCCTTTGTCCCCTCCCCGAAGGACTCAGAGCTCAGCAGCCTAGAATGACCTAGCAAGATGCCAGCACCAGGAGTACCAGCCTCACCCACCTGTTCTTGTCCAAGGTTAGAGGTGGCACCTGAGCAGGGTTGTCCAACTTTCAGAGCCTGTCTGGGGTCCATCTGGGGCCCCCTCTCAGGCCCACAGAGGATCCATCTCAGCACCCACGGGATGTTCATATCAGAACCCACTGGGACCAACCTCTGGATCTCTACGGTGCCACCTTTATGCTGTCCTGAATGCAGCCCCAAGGGCTACCTGTGCCTACCCTCAGAGCCCTCTTGATACTACAAGTGGCTCTATTACTGTTTTCCTGGCATCAGGTTCAATGTCAACTTTAATCCTAGTGTCCACCTCAGGGCAGGCTCAGTGCCAACAGGATACCCTGCCTCCCCAGGGCTACCTAATGCCAAAAGCAGAACCTAATGTAATCCCTGTGTCTAAGGCTGATGCCAATGTCAGCACTCACCTGCCTCCAACCTTGACTCTCACGTGGCCCCCAGGGTGGCTAGGCCAGTCCGTGGAAGGAGAACCAGGAGAGAGCTCCAGTTCCAGCTCCCTCACCTACTCCCTGTGTGACCTCCAGCAAGTGGCTTTATAGAGTCCCAGGCTACTCAACTGCCAAGTGAAGACAATAATGAACCAGCCCTGCTGTTACAGAGAGTCAGTAAGATCATGAGGATGTGAACGTAATCTTCACAGTTAGTACTATGATGAGGTTAAGTGTCATTATGAAGGAAAAATGTCAGTGAAGGGAAGACATAGGACCACTCCTCTTTTCTCTTCCCCTACTTTCAGAATCCCAGGATTTCTCTCTGTTTCTGACACTGGAGTTTACCCAAATCTCTCCTGACATAGTCTCCTCTGCCTGCTAACAGAAAGCCCTGACACACCAGGAATCACCTCTAAAGGGGACTTTACACACCCTCCAGCACAACCTTCTCTTCCAAACACTCCCTTTGCACTGGTGCTTGTGTGCTAAGTCCCTTCAGACGTGTCCAGCTCTGTGTGACCCTATGGACTGTAGCCCTCGGGCTCCTCTGTCCATGGGATTCTCCAGTCAAGAATACTGGAGTGGGTTGCCATGCCCTCCAGGGAGTTGAATCTGTGTCTCTTACATCTCCTGCATTGGCAGGCGGGTTCTTTACAAACTGGCACCCTCTGGGAAGTGGGGAAACCCAATTCCAGAAAGAGGAAATAAGTGCCAAGCAGGAGACAGAGGGGTAACATGCGTGCCTCTTACCCACTCTCTCTCTTCTGTCCTCATTATACTCACATGAAAAATGGGAAACGTTAACAATAATAGAAATGATATAGTCAACATAGTGGACTTCCCTAAGGATCTGGGATGCTGTGTGAATTCTAACCCTTGAAACATTTGGGATTTTTTTTCGGTATCAGATTGATGGTTATTACTACTTCTCAAGCCCTGGCCAGTTCCTCTACCCACTGAGACTGTGAGTTACTATTTTCCAGTTTTGTGGAACTTTCCACAGAAACAGCTCTGGTCTTCCACCTCTTGCCCAACCACAGATGGTCAGTTCTATGACCCCCACTGTGACCTCGCTTTGAGGTTCCGATGAAGCTTCTGGTATCAAGAGTGAGCAACATGTCCAAAATAAAAGCAAGTCAACATCTGGGATCAGATGCTGTGTCCAGACCCAGCTGGACTCTGCTCTCAGGAACCCCACAACCACAGCAGGGGTTCTTTCTCACCTCAAGACCCTCAAATCCATTCCCTGGAATTCCCACCACCACCACGAGACCCTTCAACCTACATCCCTCCTCACCAAAAGACCCCCAAATCCACAGCCACACATCCTGTCCATTCTAATACTCTTACATCCAGATCTGTGATTTTCACTTTCCCAGGACCTCCAAATCCACAACTTTGCGGGTCCCTTCTCACTCTGAGGGGCTTCCCTGGTGGCTCAGAGGTTAAAACATCTGCCTCCAATGTGGGAGACCTGGGTTCGATCCCTGGGTTGGGAAGATCCCCTGGAGAAGGAAATGGTAACCCACTCCAGTATTCTTGCCTGGAGAATCCCATGGATGGAGAAGCCTGGTAGGCGAGTCCACGGAGTTGCAAAGAGTCGGACACAACTGAACGACTTCACCTTCACCTTCTCACTCTGAGATCCAAGTCCAAAGCTCAGGGGCTCCCCCAAATCTTCAGTTTTGGAATGTATCTACTGTGTCCTCCTAAGTCCACAGCCCTACGGCAGTCTCTCCCCACAGACCACAAATTCCACCATGGGGCCCTCTCTTTGTTAACCTGACCCAAGGCCCCCGCCCTCCTTCCTGGTTGGCTGGGTCCCAAGCTAGGCAGGGAGCATAGTGGGGAGTGTACACGAGAGGTGAAACAAGACAATTATATAATCAGGACCAAAGTCTGTCCTGCTTTCCCAGGTAGTATAAAAGCCAACCATCTCAGACATCACTACCTAGCCATCACTCCCAGTTGCCACCATGCTGGCCTCAGGACTGCTCCTCGTGGCTTTGCTGGCCTGTCTGACTATCATGGTCTTGATGTCTGTCTGGCGGCAAAGGAACCTCAAAGGGAAATTGCCTCCAGGGCCCACTCCTCTGCCCTTCATCGGGAACTACCTGCAGCTGAACACCGAGCAGATGTACAACTCTCTCATGAAGGTGTCATGGGGCAGAGATGGGTGGAAAGGGATGAGGAGGGGCGGCCTGGCCAGTTCGTCTGGGGCTTTATGGCAGGGGATGGGCAAGGTTGGGCAAGAGTCTTAGGAAAGAAGAAGGGAATTTTAAAGATCCAATACCAGGGTCCTGGGGCTTCCCTGGTGGCTCAAAGGTAAAGAACTCATCTGCCGATTCAGGAGACTCGAGTTTGATCCCTGCACTGGGAAGATGCCCCAGAGAAGGGAATAGCAATCCACTCCAGTATTCTTGCATAGGAAATCCCATGGACATAGGAGCCTGGCAGGCTACAGTCCATAGGGTCACAAAGAGTCAGACATGACTGAGCAACTCAACAACAACAATTGGGGTCCTAGCCAGGAAAAACCGTATCTTGAGATGTCCAGCTCCTTAATACTCAGAACCTGTGACAAAATGCATCCCAGTATGTGAGGTCTGAGTACAGGGCCAGTTCAGAATAGGGGCTACCCCCACTAACTAACTCCCACTCACCTCTATCAGATCAGCGAGCGCTATGGCCCTGTGTTCACGGTCCACCTGGGGACCCGGCAGATCGTGGTGCTGTGTGGCTATGATGCTGTGAAGGAGGCTCTGGTGGACCAGGCTGAAGAATTCAGTGGGCGAGGCGAGCAGGCTACCTTTGACTGGCTCTTCAAAGGCTATGGTGAGGGAGACTGAGGGGAAGGGGGCACGGTCAGACAGACTCCGGGGTCCCCAGCTTTTTCTCCTGACTGCCTCTGCTGTTCCTGTCTCCACTCCTGTGCATTGCTGCCTGCCCATGCTCTATCTTGCCTTAGTTTCTGCACCTCTGTTTCTCCCTGCTTCTCTCTGCCCCTGTTCCCTTTCACTCGATGTCTCTTCTTTGTATTTCTTAGAGCCTCTTGGGATTTCTGCTTTGGAACCCCAGTCCTCTATCTCCATATGCCTTTTGGTCTTTTTTTTCTTTCCAGCTCTGGGCTTCCCCGGTTTCTCTCTCCCTCCCTCTCTCTTTCTTCTTCCTTTGTCTTAGAATCTCCCATTACCTCTGCTTCAAAATCTCCATGCCTCCATCTCTTAGTAACAGTCTCTCTTTCCCCCAGGGCCTCTCTCCCTATTGCTTTCTCCCTATTTTTCTCTCTTCTTTTTCGTGTGTCTGTTAGTCACTCAGTCGCTTCCAGTTCTTTGTGACCCCATGGACTGTACCCAGCCAGGCTCCTCTGTCCATGGGATTCTCCAGGCAAGAATACTGGAGTGGGTTGCCATTTCCTCCTCCAGGGATCTTCCCAACCCAGGGATCGAACCAAGGTCACCTGCATTGCAGGTAAATTCTTTACCATCTGAGCCACCAGAGAAGTCCTTTAGAATTTGCCATGGTTATGTCTACCTCCCAGATCTCCATGCATCTTACTTCCCCTCCTTCCCTCCTCTGTCTCCTCTTCCCCTGAGTGTCTGTGTCTCTTGGCATATCTGTCTTGCCTCATTCTTTTCCGATTCTGTTCTTTGCACTAGGTCTTTCTTTCTGCATTTCTCTGAGTCTGCGTTGTCTGTCTCTGTCTCTGTCTCTTTACCCCCTTTCCTCCCTCTCCCCTTGCTCTGGCCCACCCTCTGTCCCTCCTTCCCTCTGCACCCTACTCTGGCTCTCTACCCTCCTTTCCCCCCACCCTTGCTCTCTCTGTCCACCCCTTCTCTCTCTAGGGAGCCCGGGAGCCCGGGAGCCCGGGGCTGGTCTGGGCCCTGCCTCGCTCTGCCCTCGTCCAACTCCCCGCGCTGCCTCCGCAGGCGTGGCGTTCAGCAACGGGGAGCGCGCCAAGCAGCTCCGGCGCTTCTCCATTACGACGCTGCGGGACTTCGGCGTGGGCAAGCGCGGCATCGAAGAGCGCATCCAGGAGGAGGCGGGCTTCCTCATCGAGGCCTTCCGGGGCACTCGCGGTGAGCCGGGGGACCCTGCGGTGTGCGAGGAGGAGGAGGGAAACACGCGACGCGGCCACAGCGTTCTGGCCCGGGAAGGGGGGCCACGTTGGGGGAAGGGTCCAGGGTCGGGTGCTGGAAGTATAGTTCAGCACTGCCGTGCCCTCCTTCACGTCTCCGACCGCATCAGACCGCCGAGCTGACTCTCCGCTAAATCCCTGTCTCTCCCCAACCCCCTCCGCTCTCATGCCCCCAGGCGCCTTCATCGATCCCACCTTCTTCCTGAGCCGAACGGTCTCCAATGTCATCAGCTCCATTGTCTTCGGGGACCGCTTTGACTACGAGGACAAAGAGTTCCTGTCACTACTGCGAATGATGCTGGGAAGCTTCCAGTTCACCGCTACGTCTACCGGGCAGGTAACCCGAGTCGACCTGGCTCTACCCTGCCACTAAGGCAACCTGCCGACTCCTCACCCCACCCCACCCCACCCCCACACACACATGAGACAGGTGCCCCAAACTCCCATCCTCCCCCAGACAGGGTCTCCTCAAAACCAGACCACCACTCTTGGACAACTCAACAGTTGCACCAGAGCCCAATACTCAGTCTCCAAGGACACCTGGATGTCTCAAAAGATGCACCCTCCACCAAAAAGAAAAAGAAAAAAAACCCTGCAGAAAAGATACATGTCCTCAACCCAGCTTTCTTACAAGACAGGTGTCCTCATCCCAGCTTATCTTACTCTCTAACAAGTGGCCCCTTTTTAGACACTCCATCTCAAAAAAGGGGAGGGGGCCTCTTGGTGGTCCAGTGGTTCCGACTCTGTGCTTCCACTGCAGAAGCCATGGGTTCAATCCCTGGTCGGGGAACTAAGATCCTGCATGCTGCTTGGCGTGGCAAAAAAAAAAAAATATTTTCTTTCCATCTGAATTTCTTAACACCTGGCAAGTGGTCACCTCAGCCTACTTCCTGACTACCTGGACACCTGGTGCTTCAAAATTCAGCCTACCAAAATCACTGGTTATCCACACAGATGTCCCAAACCAGCCCACTGGAATCTCCAGAGAGTGCCCTCTCCCCAGTTCACTTAAATAGCTGAACATGTAGATAGGTCCCCCAACCAAGACCCCTAAATGCATAAACACCTAGGTAGATTGTTCCCCACACACCCAAATAAGTGTCCCCTGATCCAGCTCATTTGCAGCACCTACAGAAGTGCCCTCCATTGGCCCATTTGAATATCTGAACACCTGAACAGGTATCTCCCCACCTTAATACCTGCACCCCAACCCCACTTTAGTACCTCAACACCTGCACAGAAACCCCAACCCAGACCCCCTAAACACCTGGACAGTTGTGTCCAACTGAGACCACACCACTGCCTAAACACTTAGGCAGGTGACCACCATCCATACAAGTCCCGCCTAAATAGCTAAACACCTGGACAGGTTTCTCCCAACCCAACCTCATCTGAATATATGAACCCCGGGTGTGTTTCTCCAATCCAACATCATCTGAATATCTGAATATGCATCCCAGTCCACCTCACTTTATTCCTTGGACTGGGGCCCTCAAACGTAACTCATTGTGAAAAAACATTCCCATCCAGCCTCATCAAAATATGTAAACATCTGGGCAGACACCTGTAACCCAGTACCTGCCTTCCCTGAGACAGGGCCCACTCCCACCAGGTCCTGCACACTGACAGCTGTCCTTTCCTCCCCTTCTCCCCTCCCCATCGTCAGCTCTACGAGATGTTCTACTCAGTGATGAAATATCTGCCAGGGCCACAGCAACAGGCCTTCAAGGAGCTGCAGGGACTGGAGGACTTCATAGCTAAGAAGGTGGAACAAAACCAGCGCACGCTGGACCCC
The DNA here is from genome assembly GCA_917880005.1 of Nanger dama. NCBI lineage: Eukaryota > Metazoa > Chordata > Mammalia > Artiodactyla > Bovidae > Nanger > Nanger dama. The sequence continues at coordinate 49,670,828 of CAKJTW010000012.1, read as the reverse complement.
AACTCCCCACGGGACTTCATCGACTCCTTCCTCATCCGCATGCAGGAGGTACACCTTCACAGTCAGGACGAAGAGGTCCAGAGCCAGGCAGAGGGAAATCAAGCAGGGGCTGGAGGAGAACAGAGGCCCATCGAAATCAGCCCTCCCCCAACCTATTAATAACTCACCGACTCTATGGACAGTTTGAGTAAGCTCTGGGAGTTGGCGATGGACAGGAAGCTTGGCATGCGGCCATCCATGCGGTCGCAGAGTTGGACGCGACTCAGTCACTGAACTGAACTAACAATCTTCACAACTGAACTAATAATCTAACTAAATAACTAATAATTTAAATAACTAACTGAACTAGTAATCTTCACAATCCCAGTGATAATTAGCCATCACTCTTCCACTACTGGCATTCCCAGGTGGCACCAGTGGCAAAGAACCCACCTGCCAATGCAAGAGATAATAAGAGATGCGAGTTTGATCCCTGTGTCGGGAAGATCCCCTGGAGGAGGACACGGCAATCCACTCCAGTATTCCTGCCTGGAGAATCCCATGGGCAGAGGAGCCTGGCGGGCTACAGTCCATGGGGTCGCACGGAGTCAGACACGACTGAAATGACTTAGCACAGCACACACTCCACCTATTAAGCCGTTCTGTCCACAGGCAGGACTTATGAATGCGAATCGCGATAGCAAACATTTCTGTAAAACTACCGTGCACAACGTTTCCCAGGGTGTGTGAGTGGTAAAGAACCCACCTGCCAATGCAGGAGACAGAAGAGACGTGGGTTCGATCTCCTGAAAAAGGGCATAGCAACCCAGTATTTCTGCCTGGAGAATCCCATGGACAGAGGGAGCCTGGTGGGCTACAGCCCATGGAGTCACAAGGAGGTAGAGACCACTGAAGTGACTTAGCATGCTGGCCCCAGTGGTTAGCACTCTGCACTCTCACTGCCAAGGGCCCGGGGTTTAATCCCTGGTCAGGGGAAGATCCTGCAAGTCACATTGCACAGCTCCCCCCAAAAAGGGGGAGTTTGATTTGAAAAGGTAGTAGAATAGTGTTGTTACTCGCTCAGTCGTGTCTGACAGTTTGCGACCCCATGGACTGTAGCCCACCAAGCTCCTCAGTTCATGCACGGGATTCTCCAGGCAGGAATAGTGGAGTGGGTAACTATTCCTTTCTCCACGGGATCTTCCTGATCCAGGGATTGAACCCGAGGCTCCTGCATTGCAGGCAGATTCTGTCTGAGCCACCGGGAAGCCTCTATAAAATAAACAGGTCCAAAGGGAAAACCCGAGAAGGGCCCTGAGAGCACAGGGCTGCAGCTGAAGCCCTCTGTCCATGCAGGAGAAGGAGAATCCCAACACGGAGTTCTTCAGGAAGAACCTGGTGCTAACAACACTGAACCTCTTCTTTGCGGGCACCGAGACGGTCAGCACGACCATGCGGTATGGCTTCCTGCTGCTCATGAAGCACCCAGATGTGGAGGGTAAGGCTGGAGAGGGCAGGGAAGCGGGCACCACGGACCCCTCCCCCAAATTCCTCTAGCCTGCTGCATCTCTCTCGGGTCCAAGGACCCTCAGACACACTCTGCTCTCTAGAGACTAGGTGATCTTTGGCTGATAAGCACCAGCCAAGTCTCACCAGCTGTTAAAATATTGAAAATATCTGAACTGATTGGTATACAGTTCCTGCAGCTGACCCAACCAAGTGCCCACCGCCCCCTCCTCCAGACATTCCCCAGGACTCTTCCTTTGCGCCTCCCCTGTGATTCCCATAGGACCAGGTAAACAAGGTGGGCTTTCCTGGTGGCTCAGTGATAAAGAACCTGCCTGCCAGTGCAGGAGATGCAGGCTCAATCCCTGGTTCAGGAAGATCCCCTGGAGAAGGAAATGGCAACCCACTCCAATATTTCTGCCTGGGAAAGCCTGTGGACAGAGGAGCCCAGCAGGCAGTCCATGGGGTCACAAACAGTCAGACACAACTGAAGCAACTAAACAGCAACAAAGCGGAACAAGACCCTGCACCAACAGTGTCTACAGCCGACGTCTGATCGGAATGGTCTGCATCCACATCACACATGGATGTCATGCATGTTGTACATATTTGGATTTTCATTCCTGCCCCAGGTCCCCTCAAGAGGTAAATATGTTCTCCCCCCTCCCCTAGCCAAAATCCATGAGGAGATTGACCGCGTGATCGGCAAGAACCGTCAGCCCAAGTTTGAGGACCGGGCCAAGATGCCCTACACAGAGGCTGTGATCCACGAGATCCAGAGATTCGGAGACATGATCCCCATGGGCCTGGCCCGCAGAGTCACCAAGGATACCAAGTTTCGAGACTTCCTCCTCCCCAAGGTGCTGCCCCACCCAGCCCGTTCCCTGTGACCCTAAACCCCGTTCCCCTTAGAACCTTCCCAGCTCATGACCCATGGGACCCACTCCCCTAATCATAGACTTTCCCCACTACCGTGTCCCTGCCACCTTCCCCCTTGGAGACTCCTGAATTCCAGACCTCCCCAGACCTCTTGCCTCAAGGAATATGAACCCTGTATGCCCCCCAAATTCCTGTCTCAAGAGAAATGAACCTCATTTCCCCTAGACCTTCAAAGACATGATCTCATGTCCCCCAGGCATCCTGCCTAGAGGGACACGAGCCCCATGTCTCCCAAAATTCCTTTCTCAGGAAATATGACCCTCCCACCCCCTCAACCTCCTGCCATAGGAGGCATGAACTATGTGCCCCCGAAACCATCTGCTCCAGGAGACACAGAACCTGTGCTGTTCAAAATTCCCTTCTCAGGGGACATAAGCCCCATGTCAGCCAAACTTGCTGTCTCGAGGACATGAATGTCATGTCCCCCAAAGCACCTCCTTCAGAGGACTCCAACTCTCATGCCTTCCCTTGTCCCTAGGGCACCCAAATTCCCCTTTGGGTGTCCCTAGGGCACCCAAATTCCCCCTCTGCCCACAATGTGCTTTCGTCATACCCATCCCTTACTCCACCTTATCAAAGTCCCCTCCCTCCTCTCAACCAGGGCACCGAAGTGTTCCCTATGCTGGGTTCCGTGCTAAGAGACCCCAAGTTCTTCTCCAACCCCCGAGATTTCAATCCCCAGCACTTCCTGGACGAGAAGGGGCAATTTAAGAAGAGTGATGCTTTTGTGCCCTTCTCCATCGGTAAGAGACACTGCCAAATCAACACCCACAGGGGCCTCCTTCATCTCTAAGGCTTAACCTAGCTGCTTTCTCCAGCTTGGAAGTCCTTCTTACCATATACCCTGGGGCCAATCAGCAATCTCCATAACTACCAAGAGCCTGGGCCAAAGCGAAAGAAAAGGAATGATCGTACCCCTTTCAGAGATGGGGGAAAATCAAGGCCCAGAGTGAGAAATTTAACTCCAAGTTCATTTAAATCCTTCAGATTCTTAGAAAGGCGATGACAGCAGTAGCCATACTTGAGTGTGTATTTATGGGCAAGGGGCATCCAAAGTTCCAATTGCTACAGTCTGGGCTCATTCCACCAAAAGTTCTAGGGAAACAGGCTCAGAGCGGAGTAGCAACTTCTCTGCAAGTCTCTCCAGCGTTGATATTCCAGCCCTTCTTCCCTGAGAGGACGCAGCTGGGGGTCGGTAAAGGGGGTCAGGCAATGGTGAGAACAGGCCTCACCTCCATGCCTCCCACTCTGGTCCTTCAGGAAAGCGGTACTGTTTTGGAGAAGGCCTCGCCAGAATGGAGCTCTTCCTCTTCTTCACCACCATCATGCAGAACTTCCGCTTCAAGTCCCCACAGTCGCCCCAGGACATCAACGTGTCTCCCAAACTCGTGGGCTTTGCCACTATTCCTCCAAACTACACCATGAGCTTCCTGCCCCGTTGAGTCAAGGATGTGCCCGGTGGGGCTGGTGGGAGGAGCAAATGGGGGAGGGAAAGGCCTGGGCGGGGTTATGAGGGAGGGGAGGGGCTAAGGATCCGGAAAGGAGGGGGTATGGGAGCGGAGGGGAGGGGCTAGGGGCGGGGTTAGGGAAGGGGGGCCTGTTGATGAGGAGAGGTGGAGGGTGGGGAGGAAAGGGGAAGGTGGATAGGAGAGAAAAGAAACAGAGCAACTCTTTGTTCAGCTTGCTAGAGATGAGATGAGAGGAAAAGAAACCTTATGTTATAGTTTGAATAGTAACAATAGCAGATATTATTTATTGAGCAAGTATTCTGTGTCAGTTCTAGCTTAGTGTCTTAAACTCACCTCACTGAATGCTCACAAACCTACCATGTTAGGGAACAGTATCTATGCCCATTTTACAGATAACAAAGATGAGGACCAGAAAGTTTAAGTCTATCTGAGGTCCCACAGAACACAAGTCAGTCAGTACTCAGCAAGTACATGAATACAGATGGCCATACTTAACCCACAGTCCTTGGATAGCATGCCTTCCTCAAGTGAAAACACAACAACTTATATTATTACACAACTGAACAGCTCTTTCCAGGGGACTTTTCCAGAGTCCTGACAGGCAGCTCACCTGGCTTCACTACACACTTGCCCACGCTCTTCCCAACTCGGGCACACTTTGGATGACAGAGCATATTTTGTGCCTACCACCGGATAAGGCTATTGCGTCTGACAGGAGTCAGACTGTTGTTGGTGTTGTTTTCTGGGTGTGCTAGGCCTCCATTGCTGCACGCAGGCTTTTCTCTAGTTGCAGCAAGCAAGGGCTACTCTTCATCGCAGGGCTTGGACGTCTCATTGTGGTGGCCTCTCTTGTAGCGGAGCGCGGGCTCTAGGGGCACGGGTTTCAGTAGCTGTGATGCACCGGTTTAGTTGCCCCATAAGCAAACGGGATCTTCCCCGGACCAGGCATGGAAACTGTATCTCCTGCACCGCAAGACAGATTCTTAGCCACTGGATTACCAGGGAAGCCCTAGAAATCAGACTTCTTAATAAAATGGATGGGAGAGAGAAGCTGTTTCAGAGAAACGCCAGAAGTTTGGTAGCGGCGCAGCCATGTCTGTGTGTGTGTGTGTGTGTGTGTGTGTGTCCTATGAGTTTCTGAAGCTGGGGCTCTCTCTGATGGATCTGAGATCTGTGGTGCGTCTCTGAACCACCTGCTTACTCTCAGATAAGTTTGTGTATGTCCCCTTGGAAGTGGCATCCTTCAGCACTGCACAGCCTGAAAATTCATAATACATCTGTTGCCCTAATGGTCTGGGAGTGAGCAACGAGAATGAAGACAAAACACAAAATCTGGTGCAATCGGTCAGGGGACCTGCAGCCTCTGTGGGACTGAGGTGCAGAGTCCACTCTGAGTCCAGCTTTTATTCCTAATCACAGACTACAAGACTTTCTCAGATCTTATCTTTCTCAAGACACATGCTGTGTTAATCACGTACTCCTACATGTCAAGGACTACACTGACATAGTCCAGATCTCCTTGTGTTTACCCCAGGCTGTTCCCTCCTGGGCTAGTCTCGGGAACAGTCAGCAAGTGCACAGGCAGCGTTCATGTCTGGCACCGACCTGGTGTCCCAAGGTCCATGCTTTCATGATCCCAGTCATACTCCCTTCTAGGGGTTTGTAACAAGGTGATTATTCTTAAGAAAAACACGCAAGATAATCACTAACACAGGTTCTTAATATATGCTGTTTTTCCAGGTGTTATTTCTGTGGAATTTCTGAAAGTTGTCAAAGTACATTATTAGGAATTCCCACTACACACATCAGCTTTAGATCTTTGTATTAGACCACTGGTTAGTTCTAACCTTAGATCTAAATGCTACACAAGTGTTGCCTCCACAAAACTTGCCATACTTGAAGGGCCAGTGATTTGAGATCAAGTGAGAGGAAATCTGGTCCTTTGAACCCTACAAGTTTCCTAACAGGCTGATTCTCAGGATTTTCAATTTCCATTGTCTGTGTTTGACCACTTGGGTTCCATGAATTGGCTGCTTCATGCTCATTGGGAGGAGCTAAGAATCCACAGTGTCACATTCTTTATTATTACAAGCACACTATTTAACAATTCAGTGAAGTGAAAAGTGAAAGTGTTAGTCATGTCCAACTCCCTGCGACCCCATAGGCTGTAACCTGCCAGGCTCCTCTGTCCATAGGATATCCCAGGCAAGAATACTGGAGTGGGTTGCCATTTCCTTCTCCAGGGGATCTTCCTGACCCAGGAATCAAACCCAGGTATGTACCTTGCAGGCAGATTGTTTACCATCTGAGCCACCAGGGAAGTCCCTAGCAATCCAGAGTCAGAATCAAACCTTATCCATCCGTATACGTGTCACTTTAAGAGGCTTCCAGAAACCACACCTGGGGGAAATCTCAGAATTGTGGCTTAACTAAACTGTTGAATCTTGGAACAGCAGAGTCCACAATCATAATTGTGGGATCTCAGGTTCCCACAACCTTAGAATGTTTGAATCACTGATGCTTGGAATTCTTGAAGCTCAGAATTTTAGCATGAGTTTCCCCTGCCCACATCCTTGGGAACTTCATTCTTAGTCCCTCTGGTGGCGAATGTTCTCCAAGTTGAAAGTTCCTTCTGAGAAAGAGTTAAGAGAGAAAAGGAAGGGCTGGAGCTAGCTGGGTTCTGACAATGAATGAGGCACAGCTCCAGGGAAAGGTAGAGTGGCTAGCAGGTCCTTGTCTAGCAAGAAGGGAGACGAGAGGGAAGAGAGAACAAGTATTCATCTCCAGAATCCTCAAACTTACACTTGAAAAGGGAAAAGCGGGAATCCATCAAGGCATCACCAAAGGTGCCAGGACAAGTCACATTCTAGCCACCAGTCCATCCATCTCACCTGACCAGATAGATGCTCCCAGCTTTGTCGCTCTGGAAGGGCCAGTGACCCAACCCAGAAAAGAGACAGTGCTGGGGTGAAGGTGTGAACAGAGGCCCTGGATCCTGGTCCAAGCTTTGTTGCTATTAATAAGTTCTTGGGTCTTCCTGAGGCTCTCTCTGGCCTCTCTTTCTCATCTGACTCCTTCTTCACAAGAATTATTTGAAGATTGAAATATGGTGTAGTGCTGAACTTTAAAACTCAATGGCTGCAGGGATGAGAGGATGAGAGTAGTGATGTTTCTGTGTAGCTTGGTTTTCGCTGTTGTCTTCTGCCAAGCCAAGAATCCTGACACCTGTTGTTGCCATAAAGACAACCACAAGTAGCATGTTGAGTGCCTGCTATGTGCCAAGCTCTGTGCTGAGCCCCTTGTATGAGTATCACAAGCTGGGCTTAAGTCAACAGAAATGTATCATCTCACAGTTCTGCAACCTAAACCCCAAGTCAAGGTCAGCCGGATCATGACCCCTCTGAACCCATTGGGGAATCCTTCCTTGCCTCTTCTTAGCTCTCAGTGGCTTGCAACAGTCTTTGGCGTTGCTTGGCTTGCAGCTGTATAATTGCGAACTCTGCCTTTGTCACGACAGAGGCAGTGTTTGTGTTTGTCTCTCTTCACATGGCCATCTTTTGTAACGATACCAGTCATACTCCAGGATGACTTTATCTTTACTGATTCTATCTTCAGTGATTCTTTTTCCAAATAAGATCACACTCTTAGGTACTGGGAGTTCAGACTTCAGCATAGCTTCTTGACACAGTTTAATCCATAACACCACTTACACATGCATTCATTCAAACCAGACATCTTACAAGTGTCTGCAAGGTGAGACTATAATGATCTCATGCTACAAATGAGCAGAGGGACTCAGAGGAAGGTTAAGGAATCTGCCCAGGGACTTCCCTAGCAGCCCAGTAGGACCAATGCAAGGAATGTGGGTTTGATCCCTGGTCTGGGAACTGAGGTCTCACATGCTAAGGAGTGACTAAGCCCACATACCTCAACCAGAGAATTTGTGTGATACCACGAAAGAACCCACGTGGCACAGCAAAGATCTTGAGTGCCACAACCAAGGATTGACAGAACCAAATAAATAAATAAATATATTTTTAAAGAATCTGCATAAAGTAACACAGGACACAACAAAGGCAGACAGTTGGGTTCCAGTGCGCCTCTCTGGAGGGTCCAATGATGATTTAGATGGACCTCCTGCCCCCAGAGGAATTATGAAAGAGGGGAATGGTGCTTGGAAGAAATGTTTTGGAGAAAGGAGGTAGAAGGATGAAAATGCAGATGTCATATCACCCCTGACTCAGATGCCTGCTATGCCACCTGTGGCTCTTCCCAGGACGCACGCAAACCTGTATAAACGTGCACAGAGATACCTGTATAACTGAAGCGGTACTTTTCTTATTCACGAGAGGCATGCTGATATTTTGTACTGTCTTCTGTTTACTTTTTAATGCTGGTGACAACCTCTCAAGCTGCTTTTATGAATCATCAGTTTGATTCAAACTGCAGTTTGAAGAGAGGAAGCTTAAACGATAAATTCCAAACTTGCTGAGTTAGTCTCCAAGATCCTTTCCAGCCTGGGTTCTGCCCTCCTCTCCTAGGCTCATTTCATGGCATCCGTCCCATGACACTAAACAGATCCTATTCCCCAAGCTCACCAGACTTGTATTACTGTGGGTGGTTTCGTCACATCTGCAAGTATTTGAATCGACTGTTCCCTCTGCCTAGAATGCCATTCCTGCCCTCTCTGCTGAAGGGAAGGACTGTTGTGGTGGTGATATTGGCGGGAATAACAAGCCAACAGGAAGGAAAGAATCCTTTCTTCTTCTACCAGGGACATTCCATTCTCCTCTTAATGGTCCAGCAGGATCCAGCAGGAAATGGAGGGGGAAAAAATGGTTCCCAGGATTTCCAAAGAAGTACCACAAAGGAAAGTATCAAAACATGGCTTTGATGTGTAATTTTTCAGACAATGTTGGCTATGATGGCTACTTAGCATCCTTCTCCATGATCTCTTGCAGAAAACAGAAAATAAGGAAATACTTCTCAACTTGATTAGGAGGCCAATATTCCCCGAATGCCAAAGTGAGACAATGATAGTATGAAATGGGAAGTTACAGACCAATATCCCTCATAAATACAGATACAAAAATTGTCAACAAAATATTAGCAAATCAAACCCATCAACATTTTTTTTAAGAGCAATATAGCCAGTGAGGTTTATTCCCAGGGTAAAGGCTGGATCAACATTCAAAAATGAATGTTGACCAAGGAACAGATGCAATTCAACCAAGAAAGTACAGTCTTTTCAACAAATGATGCCAGAACAGTTGAATATCCACATGGATAAAAGAAATGAATCTAGACACAGCCCTGACACTGTCTACAAAAATCAATTCAAAATTGATCAAGGATCTAAACATAGAATGGAAAAGAAAACTTTTAGAAGATAACATAGAAAATCTAGGTGTCCTTGGGTCTGACAATGACTTCTGAGACACAACACCAAATGTACAATCCAATTGATAAATGGACTGCAATAAAAATAAAAACTTCTGTTCTGTAAAGGACCGTTAAGAGAATGAAAAATACAAGCTACAGACTGGGAACAAATGCTTGCAAAGCACATATCTGATAAATGACTTGTATCCAAAATATTCCAATATAAAAAGACATAAAATTGGACAGTAAGATAAAAACAACCCAGGGACTTTCCTAGTGGTCCAGTGGCCAAGACTCCGTGCTCCCAATGCAGAGCACATGTTCCATCCCTTGTCAGGGAACTATATTCCACATGCTGCAATTTAAAAAGATTCTTCATGGTGCAACTAAGATCCAGCACAGCTAAATAAACAAATGTTTCTTGAAAAAAAAAAAAAAAAAAAGGAAAAAAGCAACCCAGTTTTTAAATGGGCGAAAATTCTGAACAGACCCCACACCAAAGAAGATGTACACATAGCTAATAAGCGTAAGGAACAACACTTGACATCATATTTCATTAGGGAATTAACAAATCTTGAAAATACTGAGCTATCCAGGATACATATCTACTGAACAGCTGAAATCCAAAACACTGACAAGACCGAGGGCTGGCAAGGATGTGGCACTACAGGTACTCTCACAGATTGCTGGTGGGAATGCAAAATGGTTCAGCCACTTTGGAAGACAATTTGGCAGCTTCTTATAAAGCTAAACATTGTCTATCATGTGACCCAGCAAATATGCTCTTTGGTATTTACACAAATGGGTCAATGAATTCCTATTCTTAAATTTCCTTGAACTCAAGACCCAGCTCCTTTTGCTTAATATCCCTTTCCTCAATTTATCTCTGCCCGCTCTCATTTTACTATAAGTAGTAAGAAGAAAAAGAAGAGCAAGCCGTTCAGTCTTGTCCAACTCTGAGACCCCATGGACCCACCAGGCTCCTCTGTCCATGGGATTCTCCAGGCAAGAACACTGAAGTGGGTTGCCTTCAGCAGTAAAAAGTAACCAGATCACACCTTCAATGTTACGCTTGGAAATATCTTCAGCTAAATATCCACGTTCATTGTTTACAAGTTCTGCTTCCCATACAACTGTAATACCCAGTTGAGCTAAGATTTCTGCCACAATATATTTCCTCCAATTTCAAAGCACATTCCGCATTTCCTTCCTTCTGAGTCCTCACCAACAGTGAGGACTTTAACATATATATTTCTACCAACAATTTATTTAAGGCAATCAAGACACTTTTCATCATGTGCCTCAAAATTCTTCCAGCCTCTACTCTTTATACAATTCCAAAGACACCCACATTTTAGGTATTTGTAACAGTGGCACCCCACTTTTTAGCATTCTACTTCACAGGCTTCCCAGGTGGTAGTAAAAAAATCTGCCTGCCAATGCAGGAGATGCAAGAGATGCAAGTTCCATCTCTGGGGAGGGTAAGACCCTCTGGAATAGGAAATGGCAACCCATTCCAGTGTCCTTGCCTGGAAAATTCCATGGACAGAGGAGCCTGGTGGGCTACAGTCCATGAGGTTGCAAAGAGTCAGACACGACTGAAGCAACTTAGCAGGCACACACAGAGGAAGAAATGTATAAATATGATCAGATTAGAGGTAACTACCCCTTCCTCTGAAGTATATCCAATGATGAAAGAAAAAAAGAAGGAAGGAAAAAAAAGGAATGAGGGGGAGAGAGAGAGAGGGGATGCCACGGAAGAGAGAGAAAGAGAGCTCTGGATACAGGAAGAGAAAACAAAAACAAAAACTGGAGGGATTTCCCTGGTGGTCCAGTGGCTAAGACTCCATGCTCCCAATGCAGAGGGCCTGGGTTCAATCCCTGATCAGGGAACAAGATCCCTCATGCCACAACTAAAGATCTCACATGCCCCAGCGAAGATGGAAGATTCCATGTGTCACAACTAAGACCCAGAGCAGCTAAATAAATGAATAAATAAACTGGAGAAAAAAAATCCCAATTTGATCTAAGTGGAAGACCAAGATTTATAGAGAGAATTTGTACATTCAAAAGATAAAAGAGACTGAATAGTTTTTATGCTTTTACACAACAGGTTCTAAATTAGTGTGCTGAAATGTGCAAATTGGCGAGCCTTTGTGGACGTAATCAATACAGGGCTCAAATTATACTTAAACTTGGAGAGCCCACTAAACTTAAACAAGATACTCCCTATAATTTTAAGGGAGTTACTGAATATAAGTTCATGGCAAATACATCACTTCATGGCAAATAGATGGGGAAACAGTGGAAACAGTGGCTGACTTTATTTTCTTGGGCTCCAAAATCACCGTAGATGGTGACTGTAGCCATGAAATTAAAAGACACTTGCTCCTTGGAAGAAAAGCTATGACCAACCTAGACAGAATGTTAAAAAGCAGAGACATTATTTTGCCAACAAATGTCCATCTTGTCAAAGCTATGTTTTTTCCAGTGGTCATGTATGGATGTGAGAGTTGGACCATAAAGAAAACTGAGTGCCAAAGAATTGAAGCTTTTGAGCTGCAGTGTTGGAGAAGACTCTTGAAAGTCTCTTGGACTGCAAGGAGATCCAACCAGTCAATTCTAAAGGAAATCAGTCCTGAATATTCATTGGAAGGACTGATGCTGAAGCTGAAGCTCCAATACTTTGGCTACCTGATACCAAGAGCCAACTCACTGGAAAAGACCCTAATGCTGGGAAAGACTGAAGGCAGGAGGAGGAGGGGACAACAGAGGACGAGATGGTTGGATGGCATCAATGGACATGAGTTTGAGCAAGCTCTGGGAGTTGCTGATGGACAGAGAAGCCTGGTATGCTGCAGTCCATGGGGTTGCAACGAGACACGACTGAGAGACTGAAAGGAACATAAACTGAACTGAACATACATACCTGAAAGACCAACAGGTATGCCTATATTAGCCACTGGAATGGTTGCCTTGTCTAAGTTCCCCATGGACCTAGCACTCATTACCCTAAAATACGCTATAGTGGGCATAGACACGCAAATATAACAACAATTACACACTAGCAAATTGAATAACCTAAATAAAGGAGACAAATGCCTAGAAACATTCAACCTACCTAGACAGGCTGAATTATGAAGAAACAGAAATATGAACAGATCTACATCTAATAAGGAAATTAGTAACCAAAAAGGTCCCATTAAAGAGAAGCCCAGGACCAGATTGCTTCATTGGTGAATTTTATGGAACATTTAAAGAAGAATCAATGCCCATCTTTCTTAAACTCTTACCAAAAAATTGAAGAGAACATTCTCACAGTGTTTTGAACATCAGTTTTAGCAATATCTTTCTGGATATGTCTCCTCAAGCAAGGGAAACAAAAGCAAAAAAAAAAAAAAAAAAAAAAGACTCTGGGGCTACATAAAACTGAAAAGCTTCTGCACAGTAAAGGAAATTATCACCACAAAAAGACAACCTACTGAATAGGAGAAAATATTTGTAAGTCATACATCTGATTAGGCGTGAAACCCCAGATATATAGAGAATGCATACAATGAACAATAAAAAACAGACAACCCATTACAAGTGAATAGAAGAGCTGAATGGACATTTTTCCAAAGAATACATACATACGGCCAAGAAGCACATGAAAAGTGGAAAACAGTATTACTAATGTTCATGCTGTCTAAAGTGATTTATGGACTCTATGCAATCCTTATCAAAATCTAAATAGCTTTTTTTTACAAGGGCAGAAAAAAGCAAAAATTAATATGGAACCACAGTTCAGTTCAGTTCAGTCGCTCAGTCACGTCCAACTCTTTGTGACCCCATGAATTGCAGCCTCCCTGTCCATCACCAACTCCTGGAGTTTACTCAAACTCACGTCCATCAAGTTGGTAATGCCATCCAGCCATCTCATCCTCTGTCGTCCCCTTCTCCTCCTGCCCCCAACCCCTCTCAGCATCAAAGTCTTTTCCAATGAGTCAGCTCTTCGCATGAGGTGGCCAAAGTATTGGAGTTTCAGCTTCAACATCAGTCCTTCCAATGAACACCCAGGACTGATCTCCTTCAGAATGGACTGGTTGAATCTCCTTGCAGTCCAAGGGACTCTCAAGAGTCTTCTCCAACACCACGGTTCAAAAGCATCAATTCTTCAGTGCTCAGCTTTCTTCACAGTCCAACTCTCACATCCATACATGACCACTGGAAAAACCATAGCCTTGACTAGATGGATATGGAACACAAAGGATCCCCAAATAGCCTAAATAACCTTGAGGGGAGAAAAAAACAAAGCTGGAAGCATCACACTTCCTGATTTCAAAATATGTTACAAATCTACAATAATTAAAGCAGTATGGTACCATTATTGCTGTTGTTGCTTAGTTACTAAGTCATATCTGATTCATTAGGACTCCATGGACTATAGCCTGGCAGGCTCCTCTGTCCATGGAATTTCCCAGGCAAAATACTGGAGTGGGTTGCCATTGCTTTCTCCAGGGGCTCTTCCAGACCCAGAGACTGAACTTGTGTCTCCTGCACTGCAGGAGAATTCTTTACCACTGAGCCACCTGGGAAATTTAAAATAATTTAAGACTTAAATATAGGACATGACACCATAAAGTTGCTAGAAGAGAACACAGACAAAACATTCTCTGACATAATGTATCAATGTCTTTTTTGTTCGCTTGTTTTCCCACACTTCAAGGCTTGTGATCTTAGTTCCCCAACCAGGGGTCAAACCAGGGCCCTCAGCAGTGAAGGTGAAGGCATGAACTCTAACCACTGGACAGTGAAGAATTCCCACCAATGTTTCCTTAGGTCAGTCTCCCACAACAGTAGAAATAAAAGCAAAAATAAACAAATGCGACCCAACAAATTATAAGCTTTTGTACCGCAAAGAAAACTGTAAACAAAATGAAAACTGTGAACAAATGGCTGAGAGAAAACATTTGCATATGATGCAATCAACAAGGGGTTGATTTCCAAAATATACAAACAACTCATACAATTCAACAGCAACAACAAAATAGAAACCAACACAATAAAAAAATGGGCAGGAGAGCTAAATAGGTCAGTTCAGTTCAGTCACTCAGTCGTGTCCGACTCTGCGACCCCATGGACTGCAGCACACCAGGCCTCCCTGTCCATCACCAACTCCCAGAGTTTACCAAAACTCATGTCCATTGAGTCGCTGATGCCATCCAACCATCTCATCCTCTGTCGTCCCCTTCTCCTCCTGCCCTCAATATTTCCCAGCTCAGGGTCTTTTCAAATGAGTTAGCTCTTCGCATGAGGTGGCCAAAATACTGGAGTTTCAGCTTCAACATCAGTCCTTCCAATGAACACCCAGGACTGATCTCCTTTAGGATGCCCTGGTTGGATCTCCTTGCAGTCCAAGCGACTCTCAAGAGTCTTATCCAACACCACAGTTCAAAAGCATCAATTCTTCAGTACTCAGCTTTCTTTATAGTCCAACTCTCACATCCATACATGACTACTGGAAAAACCATAGGCTTGACTAGACAGAACTTTGTTGGCAAAGTAATGTTTCAGTTTTTAATATGCTGTATAGGTTGGTCATAACTTTTCTTCCAAGGAGTAAGCATCTTTAAATTTCATGGCTGCAGTCACCATCTGCAGTGATTTTGCAGCCAAAAACATAAAGTCAGCCACTGTTTCTATTGTTTCCCCATCTATTTGCCATGAAGTGATGGCACCAGGAACCATGATCTTAGTTTTCTGAATGTTGAGCTTTTATATTATTAGAGAAATGCAAATTAAAACTACAATGAGGTATCACCTCACACCAGTCAGAATGGTCATTATTGAAAAGTCTACAAAGAACAAATGCTGGAGAGAGTTTGAAGAAAAGGGAGCCCTCCCTCGTTGGTGGGAATGTGAGCTGGTACAGCCACTGTGGAAAACAGTATGGAGGTTCCTCAGAAAACCAGAAATAGAGGTACCATATGATCCACCAATCCCACTCTTTGACATATATCTGAACCCACCAGAGTTCAAAAAAATACAAAATGCACACACTCATATATTCATAGCAGCACTATTTACAATAGCCAAGACATGAAACAACTTAAATCTTCATCAATGGATAAATGGATAAAGAAGATGCGGCGCATATGCCCAAAGTGATACTATTTAGTCATAAAAAGACTAAGTGTTGCCATTTGCAGCAACATGGATGGACCCAGAGATTATCACACAAAGTGAAGTCAGAAGAGAAAGGCACATACCACATGATCACTTATATGTGAAATCTAAAATATGAGACAAGTGAACTTATCTATGCAACAGAAGCAGTCTCACAGATCCAGAGGAGACTTGCAATTGTCAAGGGGGAGAAGGGTGGGGAGAGATGAACTGGGAGTTTGCGATTAGCAGATGCAAACTGTTATACATAAAATGGATAAACATGGTCTTACTGAAGAGCATGGGAACTATACTCAATATCCTATGATAAACCATAATGAACAAGAATACAAAAAGAATATACACATATATGTATAACTGAATCACTTTGCTGTACAGCAGAAACTAACTCAACCTTGTAAATCAACTATATATCAATAAAATAAATTAGGAAAGAGAGAGAGAGAGAGAGACTGTTGGCTACTTAGCTGGTTAATATAATCACCAGTAAAATCACAGGGCTCTTTAGGTTCTGTTCTATAGTTGGTGACTCACTTAATCCTCTCAACAATCCTCTCTGAAGCAGATACAGTTATGACGTCTATCTCACAGGTCAGTAAGCTACATCCCAGAGAGGCTGAGTTTTTTGTCTAAATTCACACAGAGAACAAGAAGCAGAGCTAGGATCCCAGCTCAGCTCAGGGCTGTGCACTTAACTAACATATTCAGCTGCCTCTCTGTGAACAACAGTGACATTCCATGTTTGGGCTTCTACTTCATGTCATGTGTTCATACGTGGTTCCTGAGTCATGATGATGGGAACAGGGAGACTGAGTGTGAAGCCTGTCCTAAACTCAGACTTTAACTCTGCAATGCTTCAATGCATCAGAAGCAGTCACTGTAGTCCATTTCTATCATTACTGTTATTGTTATTATTATTCCCATTTTTCAGGTGAAAAAACTGAGTCTCAGACTTGAATGACATACCCACAGTTACATAGCTAAAAATAGCAGTGCCCAGACTTGAACCCAATCTATTTGAGTCTTTCTTGCCCTTCCCAATCTGGACAGGCCAAAAAAAAGTAAATGTGAAATAATTTAACCTCTAGAGCCTTGTGTGTTTCACAATACCATAGTTATTGAGTTTCAAATGTCTTCAGATTTGTTTTATTAGCTTAGATTCCAGTTTGGGCTGCTTTCCACAGTCTAAGGGAAAGGATAAAGAGTGGCTATTAGGAAACCCAAAAACCAAATGGCTTGTTTTCTAACAAACACTAATGTGCCCATTCAGACTATTACCATCCATGTGCACAATCTCCTGGGAGGAAGCTGAAAATCTCTGACTCACACTATCTGTGTTGTTTGTTATCAAGATTTATGAAATCTTGGAACCACAGTCTCAAAACCAAAGGCTTAAAACATTATAATCATTATACACTGAATCAAAGTCCGTTTAAAATGTTGCTGTAATATGAACCTTTAAAATTTTCTCCCATTCCTTAAAACACTAGGAATAAAATTGCCATATAACTCAGCAGTTCCACTGCTGGGCATGCACTCAAGGAAACCAGAACTGAAAAAGACATATGGACCCCAATGTTCATTGCAGCACTATTTACGATAGCTAGTACATGGAGGCAACCTAGATGTCCACCAGCAGACCAATGGATAAGGAAGTTGTGGTACATATACACAATGGAATATTACTCACCTATAAAAGGAATGCATTTGAGTCAGCTTTAATGAGGTGGGCAAACCTAGAGCCTGATATACAGAGTGAAATAAGTCAGAAAGAGAAAGACAAATATCGTATATTAATGCATATATATGGAATCTAGAAAGATGGTACTGACTATCCTACATACAGGCAGCAAAGGAGACACAGATGTAAAGAACAGAGTTTTGGACTCAATGGGAGACGGAGAGGGTGGGATGATTTGAGAGAAGAGCATTGAAACATACACATTACCATATGTAAAATAGATAACCAGCGGAGTTTGATGTATGGGGCAGGGCACCCAAAGCCAGTGCTCTATGACAACCTGGAGGGATAGGGTAGGGAGGGATGTGGGAGGAGGGCTCAGGATGGAGGGGACACACATTTACCTGTGGCTGATTCATACTGATATATGGCAAAACCCGTCACAATATTGTAGCTATCCTCCAATTAAAATAAATAAATACAGTTTTTAAAAAATACAAAAAAATTTTTTTCTCCTTAACCACTATGACCAGAGAGTCCAAAATGGTGAAAAAATGCAATCACAGACCTAATTTATTCAATCAACTATTCAGTATACCTGCCTGTTCTTATTTGCCAGAAATCTGGCGTCCTCATCTTGAGAATCCTTCTTACTAGCCTCTACCACAGTTGTCCAAACATTTAAGACTACAGATTTAGTGGAAGGGAGCAGTCTTCACTGTCAGCCAGTATGAGAGGGGCTGTGAACTGGCATAGCCTCTAAACATGATTTGACAACATCAGCCAGAATTATAAAGAAATGTATTATATGACTCAGCAATTCCACATCTAATCATTTCTCCTACAGAAGTACTCAAATGCCTGCAAAGTGACCCATATGTGAGTCTATTTGCTGTGCCATTGTTTAGTAGTGAAAGACTGGAAATGACCCAAGCATTCATCATGAAACAACTGATAAATTGCGGTGGTTGTTGTTTTGCTGTTTAGTCGATAAGTCGTGTCCAGCTCTTTTGCAACTCCACCAGGCTTCTCTGTCCAAAGGATTTTCTAGGCAAGAATACTGGAGTGGGTTGTCATTTCCTGCTCCAGGGGATCCTCCCCACCCAGAGACTGAACCCACATCTCCTGCATTGCCAGGCAGATTGTTTACTGCTGAGCCACCAGGGAAGCCCATCCAAAAAAAAAAAAGTGGTAGATCTATCCAATAGAATTCTGTGTCAGTCAGGATCCCAGCAGAAAAGTAACTCACACACAAGTAAGATAATAGAGCATCTAATAATAGCACTATTTACAAAGTGAGGGGTATCCAATGAGAGATGGTGAAACACCTGTAAACTAGCCACAGAGAGGCTCCGTTACACCCTTATCCTTGAAGGGTCAAAGGGAGAGAGCAGTCCCTGGAAGCTGGTGAAACCCATGGGTACAAAAGAAGGCCAACAGGAGTTACGGCCAAAACAAGTTGCACAACCAAACTCATGAGTGGGGAGGAGGGAAACAAAATCCTCTCCTAAGGAAAGGACCAGTGGGAGGGAAGAAAATATTTTGAAAATAATAAAATCTACCACAGACGAGACTTGCAGCAACTCTCCTACATCCATATGGATAATACTAGACAACAAAAGAGACAAAGAGAGCAGCGAGACTGAGAAAACCAGAGTCCCACTCCAGTATTCTTGCCTGGAGAATCCCAAGGACAGAGGAGTCTGGCAGAGGCTTCCATGGGGTTGCAAGAGTTGGACACAACTTAGTGGCTAAAGTACTACTGCTGCTGAAGACATCATCGCAATAAAAAGGCTGAGCTGAAGAACTGATACCTCCAAACTGTGATGCTGCAGAAGACTCGAGAGTCCTTTGAACAGCAGGGAGATCAAACCAGTCAATCCTAAAGGAAATCAACCCTGAATATTCACCGGTAGGACTGATGCTGAGGCTGAAGCTCCAATACTTTGGCCATCTGATTCAAAGAACTGACTCATTGGAAAAGACCCTGATGCTGGGAAGGATTGAAGGCAGGAGGAGAAAGGGATGACAGAGGATGACATGGTTGGATGGCATCACTGACTTGATGGACATGAGTTGAGCAAACTCTGGGAGATGATCAAGGAGAGGGAAGCCTGGAGTGCTGCAGTCCATGGGATCAAAAGAGTTGGACATGACTGAGCAGCTGAACAACAACAAAGACATCATTTAAAGCCTGAGTCCAGCATGTCTGTCTACCCTTGGCCTGCCCCAGAGCTCCTAAAAATAGATTCCCATTTCTGCCTAAATGAATGTGAGTTAGATTTCCATTGCTTTCAGCAGTAGAACTACATCTTTGGAGGGAAAGGCTTAGTCAAGCTCTGTTACACTCTCCCATCCGTCGTGAGCACTGACTCAACTCCCATCGGTTGAAAATCTCAACCAATGAACTCTCCCAAAGGAATCAACTGTCTCCACTAAGAGACAGAGACCAATAGCATCATAGCTTCCTAACATTTTAGTAGGACAATTTGAAAATATGCAGAAAATTGAATGATTTTTGTACAGTAAGTCACTGCCTCATTTCTGTAACTGGCATTAGTAAATGTTAGTTGCTCAGTCATGTCCAACTCTTTGTGACCCCCTTGGACTTTAGCCCACCAGGCTTCTCTGTCCATGGAATTCTCCAGGCAAGAATAGTGGAGTGGGTTGCCATTCCCTTCTCCAGGGTATCTTCCCAACCCAGGAACTGAACCCGAGTCTCCAACATTGCAGCCAGTCTTTTTACCATCTGAACCACCAGAGAAGCCCCAAACAAATCTGTCCATCTATGTATTTTTCATCCACCCAATCTATCTGGGTGGTGTTTTTTTTTTTTTATTGGCATTTCAAAATAAATGGCAGATATCATTCCTTAATTCACCCCTTAATTCACAAATAGCATCATTTTGTAATCCTTCAAAACAAGACATCCTGTGATACTTAGAAGCACTAGAATAAGAATCTGAGACTCTCAGACTCCCAAAACCTTAGATTCAAGGACACTAAAAATGCAGCACTGGGTGAGATTTCCCTGGCAGTCCAGGGGTTGAGACTCTGTGCTTCCAATGCAGGGGGCATCGATCCTGAGATTCTTCTGCATTCACCTTTACAGATAACATCCACAGCTTCTCCGTGATAGCAAAAATGTCCTGAGAAGGTGAGGTCTCTTTCCATCACTCATCCTAAATCCTTCCTAGTCATAGCTTGTGAGGAAGAGGATGACTGAAACCAGCTTTTCTAACACAAAGTTCCCCCAGGGGAAATAAAAGATTGGAAATAACCCAAGGTTTGAGATTGGCTGAACTGACATATACATGGAAAAATGACAGAGATGGCATGTGGGTTAATTCCTATAATCCCAACACTAGGAAAGGACATGGGTGTGATTGAAAACAGAACAAGAAGCAACAGGAGGAAATAGCTTTCATGCACCAGCTTCTCAGATCTTATTCAAACTGGAGCTGCTCAACCCCACTCCAAACTTTACGGAGGCCACTCCCCATTTAGCAACTAAGCTCAGCTCAGCTCTCAGCTGAAATCCCACCCATCTCTAGGGTTTAGGAGAGGGAAGGGCTCCAGAAGGAAGGAGTCCAGGGTTCTGGCCCAGGCTTTGCCATGACTCCTTGTGTCATCTTGGGTGTGATGATATCCACTTCTCCCACCTTGAAAAGTCTGCGGTAAATGCTAAAGGGGTGACCAGATAGCCAAGAGCTCGGAAAAAGTCAAAGGTTGCAGTGATGGTCAAGCAAGTGCTGAGTGCTCCCCATGTGTCAAACACTGTTCAAAGCACTTTTCACTTTTCAATTGGTTGAATCCTTACAACAGCCCCAAGATTTAGATGCTGTTATTATCCTCATTGTACAGAGGAGGTTAACTAAGGCACAGAGGAATTAAGTAACTCATCCAATGCAGTCTGGTTCTGAGACAGGAGGTAGATGCCCCCCTCCCAGAGTAGATACTCCAAGAAGAGACTAGCAGGACCATTGAGGAAAGAGGCTGAGCCCTATCCAGACAGAAGATAAGAGACCACATATTTCTCATTCTCGAAGTCAGGAGACCTCCCTGACTACCCATGTGCAGAAAGACTCCTTGGAGGTCAAAACAGGAGTGATGCTAAGTGTTGCCAACTACCCATAGGCCTCTTCGGTGGAACACATCTTGGCTAAGAGATGCAGGTGTATACATGGAAGGATCCCTGCTGCTGCTGCTGCTGCTAAGTCACTTCAGTTGTGTCCAACTCTGTGCGACCCCATAGACGGCAGATCCCTAGATAAACTAAATGTGGACTGTGAACCAGGCAAATCAAAATAATTGGTCAAAGGAAAACCAGAAGAAATGCCCCATACAAGTAATTCAAACTGCCACGAGGGTGTTCCTCTCTCTCTCTCTCTCTCTCTCTCTCTCTCTCTCTCTCTCTCTCTCTCTCTCTGTATCTGCCCATGTGTCTATCCACATGTACTATACTCTTTTTCCTCCTATTGAAACACTTTGTTTCACTATTTTACATCTTTATGGGGATTCTGCCTTTCCCTTCTCCAGAGGATCTTCCC
The DNA here is from genome assembly GCA_917880005.1 of Nanger dama. NCBI lineage: Eukaryota > Metazoa > Chordata > Mammalia > Artiodactyla > Bovidae > Nanger > Nanger dama. The sequence continues at coordinate 49,649,154 of CAKJTW010000012.1, read as the reverse complement.
AACCCCCAGGGGTCAAACCCAGGTCTCTCTCGCATTGCAGGCAAATTCTTTATCAACTGAGCCACAAGGGAAGCTCAGGAAAACTGGAGTGGGTAGCCTCTACCATCTCCAGCAGATCTTCCTGACCCAGGAATCAAAGTGGGGTCTCCTGCATGGCAGTAAGATTCTTTACTAACTGACCTAGCAGGGGAGCCCTAAGTCAACTATACTTTAATTTTAAAAATTAAATCTAAAAAAATAACAATAATAAGTAAAAATAGACCATACTTGGCAATTAATAAACTCCCCAATGACCCACACTCAGAGATTGAATTTTTAAAAAATATCATACAAGACACAATAAGGATGAAGATAAATGAATAGGAGAAGGTATTGTGTCAATGTGGCTACAGATACTTTATGAAACAAGATTCACACTATGGAGAAAAAAAAATTATTAAGACTAACAGGAACATGGTGATAAAAGGACCTATGCTCCTGGAAAATAAAACAATCCTGACACATAACAAGATAGCCCTAAGTTACAAGATTTTAGCTTACCCTTATGAGTAACTGATAAACAGATTTTTAAAATACTAAGAGTATAGAATAGTTGAAAAGAGATTTAATTAGAGAGATCCATTTAACAGCTATAGGAAGGACTCTAGACACTTAGAGAATCCTCATTATTGTCAAACACCCATGGAAGTTTTACAAATATTAGCCCCATACCAGGCCAAGATACAAACTTTTAAAAATGCTAAAGGAATAATAGTATAGGCAATACAACCTGTCCACAATGTAAAAAAAAAAAAAAATAGAATTCAATAACAAAAAGAGAAAAACAGACACCAAAATGCTCAGAAATTTTAAAGCATACTTCTATACAATGGACACACTGGTTCTAAATTGGGAAAAGAGTACATCAAAACTGTATATTGTCACCCTGCTTGTTTAACTTCTATGCAGAGTACATCATGAGAAATGCTGGACTGGATGAAGCGCAGCTGGAATCAAGATTGCCGGGAGAAATATCAATAACGTCAGATATGCAGATGACACCACACTTACGGCAGAAAGCAAAGAAGAACTAAAGAGCCTCTTGATGAAAGTGAAAAAGGAGCATGAAAAAGTTGGCTTAAAACTCAACATTCAGAAAACTAAGATCTTGGCGTGCGGTTCCATCACTTCATGGCAAACAGGTGGGGGAAACAATGGAAACAGTGAGAAACTTTATTTCCTTAAGCTCCAAAATCACTGCAGATGGTGACTGAAGCCATGAAATTAAAGATGATTGCTCCTTGGAAGGAAAGTTATGACCATCCTAGACAGCATATTAAAAAGCAGAGACATCACTTTACCAACAAAGTAGTCTAGCTGGACTAGAAAGAAATCTGAGCACTGAAGAATTGATGCCTTTGAACTGTGGTGTTGGAGAAGACTCTTGAAGGTCACTTGGACTGCAAGGAGATCCAACCAGGCCATACTAAAGGAAATCAGTCCTGAATATTCATTGGAAGGACTGATGAAGCTGAAATTCCAATACTTTGTCCACCTGATAGGAAGAACTGACTAATTGGAAAAGACCCTGATGCTGGGAAAGATTGAAGACAGAAAGAGAAGGGGACAACAGAGGATGAGATGGTTGGTTGGCATCACCAACTCAACGGACATGAGTTTGAGTAAGCTCCGGGAGTTGATGATGGACAGGGGAGCCTGGAGTGCTGCAGTCCATGGGTTTGCAAAGAGTCGGACATGACTGAGCAACTGAACTGAACTGAACTGATACAATGGATGGACCAAGTAGAAATCATATTTGATATTTAAAATGTTTAGAATGAATGATGAAATTATTGCATCTCATATCATTAAAGGATACAGACTTCAGAGAGGAGTGCTTATATGAAAACAAGAAAACTGAAAATGAATGAGTTCAGCGTCTAATATAGGGAAAAAAAAGTTTAATAACTGAGCAAGACTTTTAAAAGATCAAAGAAATAACGTAATAGCAGAAATGAATGAACAACAAACACACGAACACAAAAACAAAATAGTAGCAAGCTTCCAAGTTAGGGGACCAGTATGCTTCACTGTGCCAAGTTCCCAGCTCCATGGACAGAAGTACCCACGCCAGGATCTCACTCAGTAATAAGCTGGTAACCGGTAAACTAGTGCTGAAAAAAAAAAGGGAGAATCAACAAGACCAAAAACCACTCCTTTAAGAAGGTAAAAAAAAACTGTTTTAACTTCTTACAATACTTGTGATATGCAGAATTCTTTAACTGATGCCCCATGACCCATACTTTCGTATAATCCCTTCTCTTAAGTGTAGGCGGCATGTGTGAATAGGATGGCATGCTCCCATGACTATGTTACCTTTCATGACAAAGGGAATTTTGAAGACTAATTAGAGCCCCAAATACGTTGATTTTTGAGTTAATCATAAATATGATTATCCTGGGAGGGGCCTGATCCAGTTGGGCAAGCTTTTCAAAAGAACTGGCTCTTCCAACAAAAAGATCAGTGGTCAGACTAAACTATAAACTAATAAGAAAAAAACTAAAAGGTATTAAAAGGCAGTTCACAAAGGACAAAATGGAGTGACTCATACACACAGGAAATGCTCAACTCTGCAGTCATCTGGAGAAGAGTCAATTAAAATGAGATATCATTTCACAACCATCAGATTAGCAAAATTTCATAACTAATAGAAACAAACATTGAAGGACAACACCAGAAATCTTTAGAATGCCATTGGTGGGAGTGTATATTAGTTGAACTAACGTTGCAGGAGAATTTGGTTATGGTTGGCTGAGTTCAAGTAGTACACACACTGAGACCCACAGCAATCCCGCTGCTGGCGATCGACCCAGGAAACTCACAGCTGTCCACAAGGACACAGCCTGACAAGAGTGTCAACTTGGTGAGATCAGGGCTTTATTTTTTTTTTCTTTCCGTTTTATACTTTGTTGTTTCCCCAGTGGCTCAGGGGTAAAGAATCCGCCTTTAGTGCAGGAGACGCAGGAGACTTGAGTTTGATCCCTGGGTGAGGAAGATCCCCTGGAGAAGGGAATGGCAACCCACTCTAGGATTCTTGCCTGTAGAATCCCATGGACAGAGGAGCCTGGCTGGCTGCAGTCCGTGGGGTTGCAGAGAGGAGGGCAAAACTGAGCAACTAGGCACATAGTACCAGCACCCATACAGTTGACTCTGGAACAACGCAGGCTCTGGAGGAGGTGCTTCCTGGCGATGGAAAATCTGCCTATAACTTGACAGCCAGCCCTTCCTATCCTCAGTTTCACATTTGCAGATTCAACTAGATCACGCAGTACTGCAGTAGTACATGTTTCCTGAAAAAAATATTTCAAGTCAGTGAACCCACAACACAGTTCAAACCCATGTTGTTCAAGGGTCAACTGTAGTTAGCTGGCCCTTGATTAATACTTGTTGACTTGATTAATGAATGACATGGTCATACTGAGAAAGATTCCTCTGGTCCCACCTAGGATCCAGTGGTTAAGGCGTCGCCTTTGAAATGCAGGGTGTGTGGGTTCGCCCTGGTCAGGGAGCTAAGATCTCATGTGCCTTAAGGTTAAAAAAAAAAAAACAAAACATAAAGCAGATATTTGGGGGAGAGAGAGAAATTAAGAATTTGAGATTAACATATACACACTACTATGGGGTTTGGGGTTTTTTAATTGAAATATAGTTGATTTACAATGCTGCATTAGTTTCAGGGGTACAATAAAGTGATTCAGTTATACATATACACACTTTTTCAGATTCTTTTCCCTTACAGACTATTATAAAATATTGAGTATAGTTCACTAAATTTTCACTTTCATATATAAAATAGTAACCAACAAGGGCCTACTAAATAGCACAGGGAATTATGCTCAATATCTTATAATAATCTATAAGGGAAAAGAGTCTGAAAAAGTATATATATATGTATAATTGAACCACTTTGTTGTACACATGAAATTAGCACAGCATTGTAAATCAACTGTATTTCAATTAAAAAAAAAACATAACAGATATGCCAGCCTGGATGGAACAGTGTTTGGGGGCAGGATGGATACCTGTATATGTATGGTTGAGTTCTTTCCCTGTTCATTGAAGTGAAGTGAAAGTTGCTCACCCATGTCCAACTCTTTGTGACCCCATGGACTATACAGTCCAGGGAATTCTCCAGGCCAGAATACTGGAGTGGGTAGCCTTTCCCTTCTCCAAGGGATCTTCCCAACCGAGGGATAGAACCGAGGTCTCCTGAATTGCAGGTGGATTCTTTACCAGCTGAGCCACAAGGGAAGCCCTCCCTGTTCATTGAAACTACAACAAAATTGTTAATCAGCTATACTCCAACACAAAATAAAAAGTTTAAAAGTTTGAAAAAATACATAAAACAGAAGCAATATTGCACCAAATTCAATAAAAAAAATGTTTTAATGGTCCACGTCGAAAAAAACTTTTAAAAAAGCAGAGAGAAGGTATGCAGTGATTCAGTGTCCTTGATGGTGGGAAGTGACAGGGTCCTTGATGGTGAAGACTGAGTCAGAGTGAGTGGGTCCCCTACTCATCCACCAACTCCCCAGAAAACATCTCCTTCATCCTCTGAGTACGGACAACATGAAGGTCTCTGATTTCACTCTTCAGCCAGGAGATTCCTAAGTTGGCCTTTACCAGTCAACCAAGAGTTAAATACTGTGGACAGTAAGACTTCCTCAGCACCCTTGTACAGGGACCTAAGAAACAAATTCTGAGCTCCTCAGCCAGGCATTCAGAGCCCTTGAATGCCCAAAGCCCACCCCACTCACGACACTTAAATGTCCCCAGGGACCTAGAAGTAACCAGCAAGTGATTCGGGCCCCCTCTCTGTCTGTCTTCCACTTCCGGGAGTGTCTGTCTTTGCCTGTCCCCGTGTGTGAGAACTCCCTTCCTGCTGTCTTCCTCTGTGTTTTTGATTTTTGGCCCTTCTTCCCCTTTCTCCTCTGAAACGCTACATTTGGACGTCTCTCATTTATGTTCTCCTATACAAGCAGCTTGTCCTCACCGTCCTTCAATAATACTCACCTGGAGTTTGGGATGGACATGTACACAGTGCTGTATTTAAGATGGATAACCAGCAATGACCTGCTGTCGAGCACAGGGAACTCAGCTCAACGTTATTCGACAGCCTGGCTGGAAGAGGAGTCTGGGGAAGAATGGATGCATGTGTATGTAGGGCTGAGTCCCTTCACTGTTCACTGAAACTACCACAACACTGCTAATCAGCTATACCCCAAAACAAAATAAAGAGTTCAAAAGAAACAAATAACACTCCCCGGACTGTCATCTGTTCCACTGAAATGGAACATCTACCATTGCTCGAGCCTGTCTGTAACCTTCTTCCAACGTGTGCTCCTCTCAATTTCTCTTTCATGAATTCTTGTCCAGTCCAGCCACCATTGCTATATAGAGAGGAACTGCTTAACAGGTAGTTAAGTTGCCCACAGCATGAGGGGGAAGTTCCTCTCCTTTAAGTTAAGTGAAGCTTGTTCAGTTATGTCTGACTCTGACCCCATGAACTATACAGTCCATGGAGTTCTCCAGGCCAGAATGCTGGAGTGGGTAGCTGTTCCCTTCTCCAGGGGATCTTCCCAACCCAGGCACCAAACCCAGGTCTTCCACATTAGAGGTGGATTCTTTACCAGCTGAGCCACCGGGGAAACCTTCCTCTCCTTTTTCTCCATTCAAATCCCCAGTTCTTTAAGTCTGTCTTCGCTTCATTAATTCTCCCATCTCTCCTTTCAACCCCAGGTCAACTCTCCAAGTCTGTGACTGAATAAGGAAGCCACATCCCCACTACCCTTGATCCCTCAAATACCAAATGGAGGCTGAGGGGACAATGAGGGGCAGTGCCTCTGAGTCTCTAGGATTGTGATGAAGAAGGCTCGGAGCTGGGGAGAGGATGTGAGCAGTCTTCTCTGCAGGGAGCTTCCTTATGCCCAGGAACGAAGGGAAAGGAAGATAGTACCCCTATGCATCCCAACAGGCAGATGGATCTGAAGTAGAGTCAAGAAAGGATTTGCTGGACACGAGGGCAATATATTCTCTCACTTCTATAGGAATTGCATGTTAGTGCTGGTGTGCCGGTGCAGTGGTAAAGAATTTGTGTGCCAATGCAGGAGACTCAGGAGATGCAGGTTCGATCCCTCAGCCAGGAAGATCCCCTGAAGGAGGAAATGGCAACCCACTCCAGGATTCTTGCCTGGAAAACTGCATGGACAGAGGGGTCTGGTGGGCAACTCTCCATGGGGTCACAGAGAGTCAGACACGTCTGGGCACACACACATGCAGGGGTGTGTTTGGGATTCTCAAGTTCTGGAATTCAGTGATTGAAACCTCTTCTAAAGCTTTCCAGGGATGGCAAGGAGGTCTCAGAGCTGGGCTGGCTGTTGGTAGAACTGGAGTTATCAGTTCTCTCCACCATTTGCCCCACCCTCACTTGCCACTGACTTAGAAGAAAAAGGGTCAGGACTGGTTCACAACTCAAAGTCAAGGCTGTAATCTGACACCACAACAAACCTCCTCAGCCTCTTGTTTGGAATTCTACCTCTCTTTTCATCCATGCCTCTCCCAGGGAGAGGATATCAGAGAACATTTGCCTGGCCTTTGGGAGGCCCCAGGAAGGATTAAGAGCAGTTCTCAGGTACCAGCTGTTTACACTGGCAGGTGCTCTGCTAAGCCTACTTGAGTTCATTGAGTTTCCTCAATAACCTTTTGGTACAAAGACCAGTGTCCCCATTTATCAGACAGGGTCACTGAGGCTCAGAAAGGAGTGGCCACTTATCCAGGACACCCAGAAAAAATGAAGCAGAGCTGGGATTCATGTCAGGGTCTTCCTGATTCCAGAGTCCACGCCTCTATAACATCTACTGAGTCACTGAACAATCCTTCAAGGCCTGAGTCAAGCAATATATGTATAGTGGCAAACAGACATAACAGGTCCTACTGTCTCCCAGCTGACTTTCTGGGAGGGCAGAGAGGCTGTGTGCTCAGTCCTGTCTGACTCTTTGTGACCCTATAGACTGTAGCCCACCAGGCTCCTCTGTCCATGGGATTTCTCAGGCAAGAATATTGGAGTGGGTTGCCATTCCCTTCTCCAAGGGATCTTCCCTACCCAGGGATCAAACCTGCATCTCCTGCATTGGCAGGCAAACTCTTTACCACTGAGCCGCCTGGGAAGCCCACAAATAAACGTCTATTCTATTGTCAGGGATTAGTGAGTGCCTCAGTCACTGACCTCCTAAGCCGGGGCTTGTGAGTTCGGGTCCCATCTGGGGTGATTAGACTTTGGGCTTCCCAGGTGACGCTGGTGGTAAAGAATCTGCCTGCCAATGCAGGAGATGCAAGAGATGTGGATTCAGTCCCTGGCAACCCACTCCAGTATTCTTGCCTGTAAAATTTCATGGACAGAGGAATCTGGTAGGCTACTGTCCATGGGGTCGCAAAGAGCACACACATTCTCATGCCAGGGAGTGGTGAGTGCCTCACAAGAATAACCGCAGGCAACAGCTGCAGAGAAATGTCGGTGGCTGTTCTGATAGTAAGATCAGAGGTTTGTGTGCAGAGTAGACTTTGAGCATAGGTCTGAAGTGAGGCAGTGAGCCACTTCAGAGCCAGGCAGATGAGTTGGGAGAACAGAGAAGATATTCTGTGGAGCTAAAACCCAGCAGGCAGTGTTATTTTTAAGAACACAGATTTAATCTTATAATTTCTCTGCATTTATTTAACATAGCCTATTAATACTTTTGTACAAACTTTCAATATATAATTAATCTACTTACATAAAATCATGCTTAGCTCCAATAAAACTGTAAAAAGATTACTTTTTTAAATGCAATAAATATTTAAAACATTTTGAAATGATAGATAATAAAAGTCAACATGAATCTGGTGACATTTAAAATTATTATGTGGGCTTCCCCTGGTAGCCCAGTGGTTAAGAATCCACCTACCAAGGCAGGAGACACAGAATCGATCCCTGGTCCAGGAAGATTCCCCACGCCATGGGACAACTGAGTTCATACACCGTAAATACTGAGAAGAGAAGCCATCACAATGAGAAGCCTGCATACCAAAACCAGAGAAAGCCCTCAAGCAGTAACGAAGGTCCAGCACAGTCAAAAATAAATAAAAAATAAAATTATCATTCTATTCTCACAAAAGAGATCACTACAAAATAGCTGATATTTTCACTCACAATTTGTGTCTTCAGCTCTAATCTCAGGCAAATATTTTCTTTTAAGACTAATGCTTTACCTATTCCTTGTAAAGACATCCTTGCTTTTGTATATTTAGTTAAATTATTTATGATTGTTCATAATTCTTATTTTTCCAAAATTTCAAGTAAGAATCCTTACACTCATTAATGCAAAATACTCTTAATTTTCCAAATGTCATTATTTCTTTCACTGTTTTTAAGTAGCCAGCCAAAGTGAATGTTTTGTGGATTTAAAAAAAAACAAATACCACTTCCACTTCCTAAGTCGAGGAGGTCTATGCCGCTCACAGTTGTACCAGGTATTAAAACAGTAAGGGTTAAGCCTCACCATCTTTGCGAATTTCCACAAGTTGGGTCAATTGTCCACACCTGCAGTTTATTGTGCCCAGCGCTCAAAGAAGAGCAATGCCACTCAGAGAAACCAGACTCCACATTCATGTCTGTGTCTGTTTTTTTCAACATGTATACTAATTGGTTGTCCAAGTCACAGGCAAAAGGAAAAAAATTTAACCCTAGCAGGGTTGCTAAGGTATTGACACCTATCCAATGCCCTGTAAATACTCTTACTTTGGCAGTGGCCCACAAAGTTAACTTCTAGAGTGTTCAGCCTGATACAACAAAATAACTAATGACAATTAGACCATATAACTTTTTCCTACTTTTGCAACCGAATGTATAGATTAAGACGACATCTGTTTATATCACTTGGAAAATGTCTATACAGTCGGCCCTTCACATTCATGGCTTTTACAGCCACGGATTCAGTCAACCAGGGACAGAAAATATTGCCCCCCAAATTCCAGAAAATTCCAAAAAGCAGCCATTCACATAGCATCTACACTGTATTTCAATTATTTCCACAGCATTTACACTCTATTAGGTAATAGACGTAATCTACAGATGATTTAAAGTAGAGGTAGGTTATATGCAAATACTATGGATGATATTTTGTATTAGAGACTGGACTATCTGACCGGCTGTTAGAGCTCTTGGCATCAGTGCCTGCAGCTGTATACCAACACTGTGGCAGCCTGTAATACGCAAGTCATTTAGAAAACACAGCTGATCACACATGTTCTCTACAGACATGTTCATACAAAGATGGAAATCAACATCTGTGGCGTCGATAGGGTTGATTAGCAAAAACAGGTATAACAGAGTGCCCTTGACTGTAATAATAGGTATGAATAGGCTATGTGGTGAAGTGCAAGCCCCCATCCACCACCAGGACTTGCCCTGTAATGTCCAGAGCCTCTAAAAGAAACACAACTGTGAAAAGATGTTCAACATCACTCATTATCAGAGAAATGCAAATCAAGACCACAATGAGGTACCATTTCACACCAGTCAGAATGGCTGCGATCCAAAAGTCTACAAGCAATAAATGCTGGAGAGGATGTGGAGAAAAGGGAACCCTCTTACACTGCTGGTGGGAATGCAAACTAGTACAGCCATTATGGAAAATAGTGTGGAGATTCCTTAAAAAATTGCAAATAGAACTGCCTTATGACCCAGCAATCCCACTGCTGGGCATACACACCAAGGAAACCAGAATTGAAAGAGACACATGTACCCCAATGTTCATTGTAGCGCTGTTTATAATAGCCAGGACATGGAAGCAACCTAGATGTCCATCAGCAGATGAATGGGTAAGAAAGCTGTGGTACATATACACAATGGAGTACTACTCAGCCCTTAAAAAGAATAAATTTGACTCAGTTCTGATGAGATGGATGAAATTGGAACCGATTATACAGAGTAAAGTAAGCCAGAAAGAAAAACACCAATACAGTATACTGACACATATATATGGAATTTAGAAGATAGTAATGATGACCCTGTATGTGAGACAACAAAAGAGACACAGAGGTATAGAACAGACTTTTGGACTCTGAGGGAGAGGGAAAGGGTGGGATGGTTTGGGAGAATGGCATCGAAACATGTATACTTTCTTGTAAGAAACGAAGCGCCAGTCTATGTTCAATGCAGGATGCAGGATGCATGGGGCTGGTGCACAGGATGATTCAGGTAGAGGATGTGGGGTGGGAGGTGGGAGAGGCTTCGTCATTGGGAGATTGTGTTCACCTGTGGCTGATTCATGTCAATGTATGGCAAAACAAATACAGTATTGTAATTAAATAAATAAATAAAAATTAAAAAAAAAGAAAGAAAGAAAGAAACACAACTGAAGTCTCAGCCGTGGAACGGACTCACTCCCTGGGACCCTTTTCCCAGTTGAGGCTCCAGCTGTGCTGTGACAGGGGATTTCCCAGCACTGTTAAAATCTGGATGTTGCTCAAAACTCAATTTGGTGATGTATTCTCTGCTCTATTTCTCTTTTCTTTTCATGTTAGTATGTTGAAAGTAAGCTACATAATTCTCTAATAAATATCTGTATTATCTATTTGTAAAATAAGTGGCTTCTTTTGTTAACAAATCCTTCGAACCTGAGACGAAAGTGAAAATTTTTGGCAAAACATTAATTGGCACTGTGAGCAGGATTTGTGAGTACAACTGTCACAAATGCCACTCTTTAAGAAAAGAGATTAAGGTTGATGAAGTTTTATTCCCAGATGGGAAGATTCATCTTATTGCTCGTTAGCTAGGGAATGGGAGGATTCACTGGATTATGTGAGAATTGGAACTTTAAGTTAAAGAGGGCTGAACCATTAGAAACTATTGAAGGTTTTCGGCTCACACAGATTGAAAATGGGTAAGAATGTGACACGCTGGGTGAGAGGCTGGATCCTCCTCTCTGCCTACTGTTAGGTACATGAAGCTAATTTAAAATTGTCTGAAGAAAAATTACAATTGGAAAAAAAGAATTATTCGATTTGTGAGTACAACTGTCCATGTCACAATGCCAAGATTGTATTTTAGTTGCTCAAATCTTCACTTCTTAAGTCGGCTCTCCCTTGAGCTGGCACACAGCTCTAACAATGTCCCCCACTCCCCTTTCTTTCTTTTTCCTTTTTCCTGTTGTAGCCTTACACCACCCCCTGCTTCTGCCTCTCTCTCCCTCTCCATCAGCTAACCTCCTTCTAACTTTCTCATCTCTCAGTGGGGGGAAGAAAAGCACAACTTCTTCCACTCTGTCGCCCACTCTAGCATTTTTTTTTTTCTGCCTGTATTCTGAGTCAATTTGAGCACCATTTGGTCTATATTTTGGGCTTCCCTGGTGGCTCAGCTAGTAAAGAATCCGCCTGCAAGGTGGGAGACCTGGGTTCGATCCCTGGGTTGGGAAGATACCTTAGAGAAGGGACCAGCTACCCATTCCAATATTCTGGTCTGGAGAATTCCATGGACTGTACAGTTCATGGAGTCACAAAGAGTCAGATATGACTAACAACTTTCACTTTTCATTTGGTTTGTATTTTTAGCTATAAAACTATGACTACAGAAAGAAAAGGTGACTTTTTGGCACTGGATAGCCATGATATGCTTTAGACATGTTGACTAAAAAGATGTACAACTTGAGAGTTGCAAGTTAAGTTTTCAGTTCAGTTCAGTCGCTCAGCCGTGTCTGACTCTCTGCAACCCCCATGGACTGCAGCACGCCAGGCTTCCCTGTCCATCACCAACTCCCAGAGTTTACTCATGTCCATTGAGTCCGTGATGCCATCCAACCATCTCATCCTCTGTTGCACCCTTCTCCCCCTGCCTTCAGTCTTTCCCAGCATCAGGGTAGTATTGGAGTTTCACCTGTAGCATCAGTCCTTCCAATGAGTACGCAGGACTGATTTCCTTTAGGATAGACTGGTTGGATCTCCTCAGTCCAAGGGACTCTCAAGAGTCTTCTCCAACACCACAGTTCAAAAGCATCAATTCTTCAACCCTCAGCTTTCTTTATAGCCCAGCACCCATATCCATCCATACATGACTACTGGAAAAACCATAGCTTGGAGTAGATGGACCTTGTCGGCAAAGTAATGTCTCTGCTTTTTAATATGCTAAGCTGGTGATAACTTTTCTTCCAAGGAGCAAGCGTCTTTTAATTTCATGGCTGCAGTCACCATCTGCAGTGATTTTGGAGCTCGAGAAAATAAAGTCTGTCACTGTTTCCATTGTTTCCCCACCTATTTGCCATGAAGTGATTGGGGCAAAATGAGGACTGTACCCAGGGAGGCAGCATTTCAGATAGCTCTGAGATACTGCTCCAAAGTGGCAGTGGAAGAAGGACAATATATAAGGTTTTGGTGAAGGGCAGAGTTCAATACCATTAAGCATTCATTTACAGAAAGTTTTCTGTTGGTCAACAGGATCTGATGTGACCATTAAGGGATTTATTGCTTCTCTAGATATGAGGAGATGCAAGGATTGAGATCATAAAATCTGCTCTTAAAAACATCCAGCTATCTAAAGATCTGTCCCAGCAGATTCCCTGCAGCACAGAGTGCCTCACCCCACCCTGAACTCTCTCAGGCTTGTTGAAGGTCAACAGCTATAGCAGCATGGGGCTCAATCTTTGTAAAAAGTGAAGTCACTCAGTCGTGTCCGACTCTTGGCCACCCCATGGACTGTAGCCCACTAGGCTTCTCCGTCCATGGGCTTTTCCAGGCAAGAATACTGGAGTGGGTTGCCATTTCCTTCTCCAGGAGATCTTCCCATCCCAAAGACTGAACCCAGGTCTCCCGCATTGTAGGCACACACTTTTACTGTCTGAGCCACCAGGAAGTTAGAACAATCTCCACAGATGCAGATGGCAAATGCCTCTGTTATCCAGTCTTTGACAAAGCTCTTGTTAAGTGCCAAATTGTAACTGACAGACTCCGGAGAAAACTGGTTAAAATGATTTTTTTTTTCTTCCTTTGAAACTATAAAACCAGTTCTTTTTGCATATGCAATTTAAAACAGCTAGATTTTTACAAAGGTCTGCCTAGAAAAAAGCTTGAAGTTCACCTTTGCCTAGGCTTTCCAGATGGTGCTAGTGGTAGAGACTCTGTCTGCCAGTGCAGGATAAGAGATGTGGGTTCAATTCCTGGTTTGGGAAGATTCCCTGGAGGCAGGCATAGCGCCCCACTCTAGTATTCTTGCCTAAAGGATCCCATGGACAGAGGAGCCTGGTAGTCCATTGACTTGCAAAGAGCTGGACTTGACTGAAGCAACTTAGTATAGCAGGCTACTTGAAATACAGAGCCCAATTTGCCTGAGACCTTAACCTTGGGCAAATTAGAATTTCAAGCAAAGGGGAAAAAAGAGAGAGAGAGAAAAGAGTCAAAGAGACATTCTAAATCTGATCTCTGTCTGTCTGAATTTACCTTGTCTCAATGTGTATCTTAGTCAGTTGGCTTTAAAGAAAAGCAAGCACTTATGAATCAAACAACTACAAGAGAAATTAACCTAAATGAATTTCAGGTTCACGTGAACTGGGAAATATTCAATATTAAATATCTAATATTAATGATCGCTTCTGTTGACCTTTGAAATCTTCTGTTAACTTTGGCTAAGCAAATGACTATTGTTTCACAATGATTGATATAATCCTGTTGGACTGAGTGTTATAAACCTGCTGATATTTTCGGCAAAACTTCCTAACATTAAAATCTAATGAAGTTTTTTTTTACCTCTAGCTGACTTTGGGATGCTTCAGAGGGCCCTGAGACATCCCAAAGAGAGGTATTAAACTACATGGGTTCATTTGATATGTTAAATTACTTGGGAAGTATTGTTGGAAAAGTGATAAATCTCAGGTTATATGTATGGTTAGTGTTACTAATATAGATATCCTAACAATTATGTGGAAATCATAAAGATCCGATATGTCTTGATAAAATGTTGTCAACTATAATTCCAGTTACCATATTAAAGTGTTACATGTCACACCAATGGCCAGGTTGCTTTGTCAATTGCAATATAGTTATATTTTAAACATGCCGTCTATGGTTTCACTCTCATGCGCTTAGAAGAATATTGTTACTTCTTCAAGATTTATGGAAAAGACTTTATAAGATTAACTAGATAAACACATTTTACACATTTTATTTTTAACAGTAAACTGGTACCAGACTGGAATTTGGTTTTCTCTCTCTGTTAAAAGAACAAAGTTTTCTTATAAGGCAGCTTTTGATAACAGATTGTGAATTTCTTTGCCTTTAAGTGATTTATATTTGCTTGTAAAATCTTTTGTTACTTTCATAAAGTTTTACAACCCCATGGACTGTAGTTCACCAGGCTCCTCTGTCCATGAGGTTCTCCAGGCAAGAATACCGGAGTGGGTTGCCATTTCCTTCTCCAGGAAAGTAAATAAGTATTATTTCACAATGATCTATGGTACATGTAGATAAAGCTCCTTCTGCTTCTACAAATTAACCCCTCACTTGACCTCCTGGTGGCTCAGACAGTAAAGCATCTGCCTGCAATGCAGGAGACCTGGGTTTGATCCTTGGGTTGGTAAGATCCCCTGGAGAAGGAAATGGCAACCCACTCCAATACTCTTGCCTGGAAAACTCCATGGACGGAGGAGACTGGTAGGCTACAGTCCATGGGGTCACAAAGAGTCGGACATGACTGAGCAACTTCACTTTCATTAAACTATTGCTATCTGATCACCCTAAAACATGGCAATAGTCTACTCTTAAAATTTGGAAATTTAAAATGGGTAAGCTATAGCTGTAAATCTGTCTGGGTTATAGGAAATCCAAGATAGCCCCTTGGCTTTTCCTGACTCCCTGACAAACCTCACTTTTATTTGATTGGATAAAGCCTTCCCCGGCTGCAGGGTTACTGCCCTCACAATGAAAAGTATTTGTGTTTCACTGAACATTAAATTCTAGTTTTAGTACTCACTTCTGAGATAGTTCCTTGTTGTTATATTATTAAAATTTTAATCAAATTTTTTAAAGGACACTCTAATTTTGTTTATAAAGCTTATATCTGGACTGGAATGCAAAAGTAGGAAGTCAAGAGATACCTGGAGTAACAGGCAAATTTGACCTTGTAGTACAAAACAAAGCAGGTCAAAGGCTAACAGAGTTTTTCCAAGAGAACACACTGGTCATAGCAAACACCCTCTTCAAACAACACAAGAGAAGACTCTGCACATGGACATCACCAGAGGGTCAACACTGAAATCAGACTGATTATATTCTTTGCAGTCAAAGATGGAGAAGCTCTATACAGTCAGCAAAAAGAAGACTGGGAGCTGACTGTGGCTCAGACCATGAACTCCTTAATGCCAAATTCAGACTTAAATTGAAGAAAGTGGGGAAAACCACTAGACCATTCAGGTATGACCTAAATCAAATCCCTTATGATTATACAGTGGGAGTCACAAATATATTCAAGAGATTAGATCAAATAGACAGAGTGCCTGAAGAACTATGGACAGAAGCTTGTGACATTGTACAGCAGGCAGTGATCAAGACCATCCTCAAGAAAAAGAAATGCAAAAAGGCAAAATGGTTGCCTGAGGAGGCTTTACAAATAGCTGAGAAAAGAAAGAAGCTAAAGGCAAAGGAGAAAAGGAAAGGTATACCCATCTGAATGCAGAGTTCCAAAGAATAGCAAGGAGAGATAAGAAAGCATTCTTCAGCGATCAATGCAAAGAAATAGAGGAAAACAATAGAATGGAAAAGACTAGAGACCTCTTCAAGAAAATTAAAGGTACCAAGGGAACATTTCATGCAAAGATGGACACAATAAAAGACAGAAACATATGGACCTAACAGAAGCAGAAGATATTAACAAGAGATGGTAAGAATACACAGGAGATCTATACAAAAAGATCTTCATGGCCCAGATAACCACGATGATATGATCACTCACCTAGAGCCAGACATCCTGGAATGTGAAGTCAAGAGGGCCTTAGGAAGCATCACTACGAACAAAGCTAGTGGAGATAATGTAATTCCAGTTGAGCTATTTCAAATCGTAAAAGATGATGCTCTGAAAGTGCTGCACTCAATATGCCAGCAAATTTGGAAAACTCATCAGTGGCCTCAAGACTGGAAAAAGTCAGTTTTCAATCCAATCTTAAAGAAAGGCAATGCCAAAGAATGTTCAAACTACTGGACAATTGCACTCATCTCACACGCTAGTAAAGTAATGCTCAAAATTCTCCAAGCCAGGCTTCAAAAGTATGTGAATTATGAACTTCCAGATGTTCAAGCTGGTTTTAGAAAAGGCAGAGGAACCAGAGATCAAATTGCCAACATCTGCTGGATCATCAAAAAAGCAAGAGGGTTCCAGAAAAAACATCTATTTCTGCTTTATTGACTATGCCAAAGCCTTTGACTCTGTGGATTGCAACAAAACATGGAAGATTCTTAAAGAGATGAGAATACCAGACCACCTTACTCACCTCCTGAGAGATCTGTATGCAGGTCAAGAAGCAATAGTTAGAAATGGACATGGAATAATAGACGGGTTCCAAATTGGGAAAGGAGTACATCAAGGTTGTATATTGTCATCCTGCTTATTTAATTTATATACAGAGTGAAGTCGTTCTGTCGTGTCCAACTCTTTGTGCCCCGTGGACTATAGCCCACCAGGCTCCTCTGTCCATGGGATTCTCCAGGCAAGAATACTGGAGTGGGTTGCCATTTCCTTCTCCAGAGTACATCATGAGAAATGCCGGAATGGATGAAGCTCAAGCTGGAATCAAGATTGCTGGAAGAAATATCAATAACCTCAGATACGCAGATGACACCACACTTATGGCAGAAAAGAAGAACTAAAGAGCCTCTTGATGAAAGTGAAAGTGAAGTGTAAAATGAAAGTGTAAAAGCTGGCTTAAAGCTCAACATTCAGAAAACTAAGATCATGACATCTGGTCCCATCACTTCATGGCAAAAAGACGGGGAAACAGTGGAAACAGTGACAGACTATTTTAGGGGCCTGCAAAATCACTGTGGATGGTGACTGCATACATGAAATTAAAAGACACTTGCTCCTTGGAAGAAAAGTTATCACCAACCTAGACAGCATATTAAAAAGCAGAGACATTACTTTGCCAGCAAAGGTCCATCTACTCAAAGCTATGGTTTTTCCAGTAGTCATGTATGGATAGACGTGGGTGTTGGACTATAAAGAAAGCTGAGGGCCAAAGAACTGATGCTTTTGAACTGTGGTGTTGGAGAAGACTCTTGAGAGTCCCTTCGACTGCAAGGAGATCCAACCAGTCCATCCTAAAGGAAATCAGTCCTGAGTATTCATTGGAAGGACTGATGCTGCAGCTGAAGCCCCAATACTTTGACCACCTGATAAGAACTGACTCACTGGGAAAGACCAAGATGCTGGGAAAGATTGAAGGCAGGAGGAGAAGGGTGTGATAGAGGATGAGATGGTTGGATAGCATCACAGACTCAATGGACGTGAGTCTGAGTAAACCTTGGGAGTTGGTGATGGACAGGGAGGCCTGGCGTACTGCAGTCCATGGGGTCACAAAGAGTCGGACATGACTGAGTGACTGAACTGAACTGCTCTTGTTAAGTTTGCTTCTTTGAGAATGCAGCAAATGAATCTCCAAATGGTAATACAAAAATATCACCTGGCCAACACCCAAGCATTCACCTGCCCTACTGTTGGCCAATAGAAGCATAAAACCATAGACTCTTGCAAAGGTGGTTAAATTATCTAGACTTCGATAACTGTACCCATTTACTGACAGAGGCAATGGAAGTACTGCTGTATGAACCAACTTCTCAAGTTTGAGAACTCTGCTTATTGGAACACTCCATCAGTAACTGTGAATGGACTCTTTTCGCTAAAACCTACAATATGTCCTACATTGTTACTTGTAGAATTAGTAAGACTGCTTCTGTTATTTTGCCTTGTTTCCATGCTCTTCAGCCTAAACAATCCTGGGGCCGACTGTTAGGGACATTACATGAATAATCTTGTTTAGGCCTCAAGGACAAAGCAGAGCAGACCCCTGACCTTGCTTCTAATCTGCCGGGACACTGGCCTGACTGGGGAGTGACTGGGAGTGACTGCCTGCTGTGAATGCAGGACTTGCAGCACCATAGGTAAGATGGGGGAGACATCTCGAGATGGTTGAGCCCCTGGAGGGGGCCTGGCCTACCAAGCTCTGGGCTTAACTACATTCCAAGTTTTACACAACAAAACAAACAGCATTAATATCAAACCAGAGCTGCAATTTGGTTACAGATTGATGGTGATAATGATTTGTATCCACCCTGGGATTATAAATGGGACCCAGAACTGCCACTTTGAATTCTCACCCATGTGCTGCCTGGGACCCTTCCCCAACTGGGACTCTAGATGCGCTGTGGAGTCTTCCCAGCACTAAGTCTGAATGTGGCTCAAAATCCAATTTAGTGATGGATTCTCTGCTCTATTTCTCTTTTCTTTTAATGTTAGTATGTTGAAAGTAAGCTAGATAATTCTCTAATAAATATCTGGATTATTTTAAAAATAAGTATATAAAAGAAACACAACTACATGGGCCACATCAAGGGGCCTCCAAACCTCCCAAGAGGAGTATTTTTCTTTAAATGTTTTCCTTTCAAGTCTTTTTGTCATATCCGCATGAACAAGTCCTGGTGCAACTACATTCACCTTAATTTTCTTTCTTGCTACTTCTTTAGCAAGAGCACGTGAAAATCTGACTAATTCTTTATTCAGTTCAGTTCAGTTCAGTTGCTCAGTCGTATCCAACACTTTGCAACCCCATGAATTGCAGCACACCAGGCCTCCCTGTCCATCACTATCTCCCGGAGTTCACTCAGACTCACATTCATCTAGTCCATGGTGCCATCCAGCCATCTTATCCTCGGTCATCCCCTTCTCCTCCTGCCCCCATTCCTTCCCAGCATCAGAGTCTTTTCCAATGAGTCAACTCTTCACATCAGGTGGCCAAAGTACTGGAGTTTCAGCTTTAGCATCATCCCTTCCAAAGAAATCCCAGGGCTGATCTCCTTCAGAATAGACTGGTTGGGTCTCCTTGCAGTCCAAGGGACTCTCAAGAGTCTTCTCCAATACCACAGCTCAAAAGCATCAATTCTTTAGCACTCAGCCTTCTTCACAGTCCAACTCTCACATCCATACATGACCACAAGAAAAACCATAGCCTTGACTAGACAGATCTTAGTCGGCAAAGTAATGTCTCTGCTTTTGAATATACTATCTAGGTTGGTCATAACTTTTCTTCCAAGGAGCAAGCATTTTTAATTTCATGGCTGCAGTCACCATCTGCAGTGATTTTGGAGCCCCAAAAATAAAGTCTGACACTGTTGCCACTGTTTCCCCATCTATTTCCCAGTCATTGGGTGCCCAATATGCTACTGGAGATCAGTGGAGAAATAACTCCAGAAAGAAAGAAGGGATGGAGCCAAAGCAAAATCAATACCCAGTTGTGCATGTGACTGGTGATAGAAGCAAGATCCGATGCTGTAAAGAACAACATTGCATAGGAACCTGGAATGTCAGGTCCATGAATCAAGGCAAATTGGAAGTGGTCAAACAAGAGTGAACGTCGACATTCTAGGAATCAGCGAATTAAAATGGACTGGAATGGGTGAATTTATCTCAGATGACCATTATATCTACTACTGCAGGCAGGAATCCCTCAGAAGAAATGGAGTAGCCATCATGGTCAACAAAGAGTCCGAAATGCAGTACTTGGATGCAATCTCAAAAACAACAGAATGATCTCTGTTCGTCTCCAAGGCAAACCATTCAATATCACAGTTATCTAAGTCTATGCCCCAACCAGTAATGCTGAAGAAGCTAAAGTTGAACGGTTTTTATGAAGACCTACAAGACCTTCCAGAACTAACACCCAAAAAAGATGTCCTTTTCATTATAGGGGACTGGAATGCAAAAGTAGGAAGTCATGAAACACCTGGAGTAACAGGCAAATTTGGCCTTGGAATGTGGAATGAAGTAGGGCAAAGACTAATAGAGTTTTGCCAAGAGAACGCACTGGTCATAGCAAACACCCTCTTCCAACAACACAAGAGAAGACTCTACCCATGGACATCACCAGATGGTCAGCACTGAAATCAGATTGATTATATTCTTTGTGGCCAAAGATGGAGAAGCTCTATACAGTCAACAAAAACAAGACCAGGAGCTGACTGTGGCTCAGATCATGAACTCCTTATTGCCAAATTCAGACTCAAATTGAAGAAAGTAGGGAAAACCGCTAGACCATTCAGATATGACCTAAATCAAATCCCTTATGATTATACAGTGGAAGTGAGGAATAGATTTAAGGGCCTAGATCTGATAGATAGAGTGCCTGATGAACTATGGAATTCTTTATTAGCACTGTGCATAAACTGGCCCTAGTTTCCTCTGAAACCAATAACACCTCCTACATTCACAATGGACCTGCTCTGCTGTTTAATCATTGTCTTCATGGCAGCTCTGCAAGTCAGCATGGAGCCCAGGCGGTTAGTATGAAGCAGAGATAGCATATTCTCAGCATTTTTCTTTACTAAGAGTTTATCCCTATTAATTCCAGCTGCATTTACCAAGAAATTAACTGGACCTAAATTCTTGCCTCTGTTCCTTCAAATGTGTTTTGAACATCATGTTTTTAATGACCGCCTCAAAGCTCAATGCTAAATAAACTCCACCCAGGTCTCCAGCTGCAGCCTCTGACCCCTCAGAGATTCCAGGCAACAAAGGCCAGCCAGTAGTGGCTCTGTGCTATCAAGCAGCCCACCCCTCTGCTGATGCCCCTAGACCCTGTCCATCTGGGACAGAAAACCTCTTGCCCCAGGGATAGATGGGGGAGACTACAAGGGCCCACCCTTCCCAACCACCTCCCAGGTTTTTTTGATGTCTTTCACATGGTATTAACGGACTGCGCAGGTGACTCAGTAATAAAGAATCTGCTCGCAAATGCAGGAGATACAGAAGACACAGCTTCAGCCCCTGGGTCAGGAAGATCCCTCGGAGGAAGAAATAGCAACCCACTCCAGTATTATTGCCTGGGGGATCCTACGGACAGAGGAGCCTGGCCAGCTGCAGTTCAGGGGGTCACACAAGTTGACTAAGTGCTTGTTCCATCACCAAATCCTCCCAATTTTTTAAAATTGAGTATAATTAATTTAGGAATGTTGTGTTCATTTCAGGTGTACAGCACAATGATTCAGTGGGAATAGAATCTAAAAGAATGGATATATGTGTATGTATAACTGATTCGCTCTGCCATACAGCAGAAACTAACAGACCATTGCAAATAAACTATACTTAAATAAAAATTAATTTAAAGAAAAGATTCTTTGTATAAAGTTCTCTCAATCTAAATTTATTTCTCACTGGGTATGGGTTAGCAATTGTGAGACTTTTATATACATATGAGGGTTGAACACATAAGTAAATATAGTGTAAAAATGAGAGCCAAATTTTTGCTATCAAGGAAAGAATTTTCAAATAGAGGAAGCTAGAATGGGACCTGTGTGTTAGACTGAAATCAGAGATATCAATATGAATTGTTTTTGAGAGAGAGAAATCAAGCTCCATTAGCTGAGAGGGCCAGTACGCAAGGATATCCCACTATTGATGAGCACAGCTAGTATCCAGATCTTGGTTTCTAAATACCACTTTCCAATAAAAGGAAGCAAGACTTCTTAGAGAAGTGGTTGATTCCAGGGCTGGGGAAGGAAACTATAAGAACAATTTATGATGCCAGAAAAAAGTAGTTGAAAAAAGATAGGGCATGTCAAAAAGAAACAGGAGCCAATCTGAAGGCACGCACAACGACAAAGCTGAAACAGTTTGAGCAACAAAATAAATAAAATATTGGATTATAATCTATGAGATAAAATAAATGGTCTCTTGGATAAGAGACCATAGTGATATAAACTATTGGCTAAATAAAAAAACTGGGAAGAAGAGACAGTTCTACCTTATGGAAGAATTCCAGTTAATAAATGTAGAAGGGGACTTCTCTGCTGGTCCAGTGGCTCCCAATGCAGGGGGCCCGGGTTCAATCCCCAGTCAGGGAACTAGATCCTGCATTTCACAACTAAAAATTCTGCATGCAATGAAGACTTGTTGCAGCCAACAAACAAATTTAAATATTAATAAATAAATGTAGAGGGAACGAGGGAAATAGAAAATCATTTTTAGAACAAACACCACAGTAATAATTGTGTGTGAGATCCACTGATGGATGCCAACATTCATGGGCAAAAGTTCGAAGATAAACAGAATTTTGCATCGTCTTAAATATATTCCTTCAGATATTTATTAATTACAAAGAGAAACATAGTAACTTTACAGTGAAGAAACCTTAACCAAGGGGTCAAAGTTGACATTATCAGTAATAAGACATATCAGAGGGCAGCATCGTGCATCCCCTGATAGGATGAACTAAGAAAGGCACATCATTTCTATACTATTCTTGCCAAAAATGCACAATCCCAATATAATCATAAGAAAAATTAGAAAAGAAAAATCAGGAAAAAATTTTTTTAAATATCAGATGGAGGCACATTCTACAAGTAACTGACAAGTACTTTTTTTTAAGTCTCAAGGTCATAAAGACTGAGTAATTATTACAAAAGAGAGGAGATTCAGAAAACACAAAAAATAAATGCAACGTGAGATATTGGATGGCATCCTGGAATAGAATAGAAAAAGAACATAGTGGAAGAGCTGTGAAATATAAATAAATAATGTCTGTGGTTTAGCTAAGAGTGTTGCACCAATACTATTTTATTTCTTTTTGTTTTTTTTTCTTTTACTATTTTTAGTTTTGAACATTGTACTGTGCTTACACAAGATGTTCTCATTAAGAGAATTCAGATGAAGGGTGAATAAAACTGTAACATTTGCAACTTTTCTGTGCCTCTGGAAATGTTTCAAATTTTATAATTTCTTTTTTTTTAATTTATTTGTGTTTGGCTGTGCTGGGTCTTCGTTAGCGCATGGGCTGTTTTCTCTAGTTGGGCTAAGCAGGGGCTATTCTTCATTGCGGTGCACAGGCTTCTCATTGCAGTGGCTTCTCTTGTTGCAGAGCACAGGCTCTACAGTGCAGGCTTAGTAGCTGTGGGTACACGGGCTCTGGGGCACCTGGCATCTTCCGAGACCAGGGGTTGAACTCATGTCCCCTGTACTGGCAGGCAGATTCTTATCCACTGCACCACCAGGGAAAATCAAAATTTATAATTTCTTAAAAGACACTTCAAAGACCTGCCATTTCTGATCTTCTGTATCCTTGCACTGCATGAAGGGTGAAAGCTTTCAACCAGGCAATAAAAAGGACTTCTCAAACTCTTTCCCATCATCCCTTACTCATTACCCTAAGCCACGACTCTTCTGTGTCATATATACTGACCACCCTTTACTGTCTTGTCTTTTTGAAACTGCATTTATTTCTTTTTGGCTGTGTTGAGTTTTCACGGCTGTGTGTGGGCTTTCTCTAACTGCGGTGAACAGGGGCTAGTCTCTAGTTGTGATGTGTGGGCTTCTCACTGTGGTCGCTTCTGTTGTTGCAGAACATGGGTTCTAGATGCTCGGGCTTCAGTAATGACTACTGTGACTTTTATCACCTTAGATTCACATCGTCTGTTCTTGAACATCATGTAAATGGAATCAAACAGTGTGTTTTCTTTTAGTCAACCAAATTTGAGATGCCTTCAAATTCCAGTCTTAAGACTCTAGACTTTTAAGCAGACCAGCCTCTGATCCCATTCAATTCGCACATTCAGTCAATGATTCAACAAGTATTTATTAATATTCTACTTGACCTCAGGCATTCTCCCAGGCACTGGGGACACGGTTTTGAATAAAACTGACCAAATCCTTCATTCTCACTGAGCTGATATGCTAGTGGGGAAAGCTGATTCTAGAAACACAAACAAATAATATTTCAGAGAGTAATAATTACTATAAAGAAAAAAATTAAGCTGGATAAGCCAATGGGGTAAGAGGCTGGTAATTTAGACAAATTTGTCAGGAAAGGATTCTCTGGACTGGTGATATCTGAACTGAAGCCTAACTAATATAAGGACACATCTGAACGTGTCCCCCACCCAAATTCATATGTTGCCAAAGGTGATGATATTGGTAGGTGGGATCTTTGGAGGTGATCTGGTCATGAGGGTGGACCCCTCATGGATGGGATTAGTGTACTGATAAAGGATATACTTCAGGGAATTTTCCGGTGGTCTAGTGGCTAAGACTCCATGCTCCTAATGCAGAGAACCCAGGTTCAATCTCTGATCAGAGAACTCGATCCCACCTGCCCCAACTAAAGAGCCTGCATGCCTCAATGAAGACTGAAGATCCCACGCTGCAACTAATACTCAGTACAGCCAAATAAATAAATATCTTTAAAAAGAGAGAGAGAGATCTCAGAACTCCTTAGCCCTGTTCACCACTTAGGTCACATTTGCAGAAACGCTGTGTTTACGCAGCAAAGGAAACTGTAAACAAGGAGAAAAGACAACCCTCAGAATGGTAAAAAAAAAATCACAGCAAATGAAACAACTGACAAAGGATTAATCTCCAACATTTATAAGCAGCTCATGCATTCAATACCTGAAAAACAGACAACCCAACCAAAACGTGGGCAGAAGACCTAAATGCACATTTCTCCAGAGACATTCAGATGATTGATAAACACATGAGAAGATGCTCAACATCACTCACTATTAGAGAAACACAAATCAAAACTACAGTGAGCTATCATCTCATGCCAGTCAGAATCAATTCAGTTGAGTCGCTCAGCTGTGTCCGACTCTGCAACCCCATGAATCGCAGCACACCAGGCCTCCTTGTCTATCACCAACTCCGGGAGTTTATCCAAACTCATGTCCAGCAAGTCAGTGATGCCATCCAACCATCTCATCCTCTGTCGTCCCCTTCTCCTCCTGCCCCCAATCCCTCCCAGCATCAGGGTCTTTTCAAATGAGTCAACTCTTCGCATGAAGTGGCTAAACTATTGGAGTTTCAGCATTAGCATCAATCCTTCCAATGAACACCCAGGACTGATCTCTTTTAGGATGGACTGGTTGGATCTCCTTGCAGTCCAAGGGACTCTCAAGAGTCTTCTCCAACACCACAGTTCAAAAGCACCAATTCTTTGGCGCTCAGTTTTCTTCACAGTCCAACTCTTACATCCATACATGACCACTGGAAAAACCATAGCCTTGACTAGATGGACCTTTGTTGGCAAAGTAATGTCTCTGCTTTTTAATATGCTGCCTAGGTAGGTCATAACTAGGAGTAAGAGTCTTTTAATTTCATGGCTGCAATCACCATCTGCAGTGATTTTGGAGCCCAAAACAATAAAGTCAGCCACTGTTTCCACTGTTTCCCCATCTATTTCCCATGAAGTGATGGGACCAGATGCCATGATCTTTGTTTTCTGAATGTTGAGCTTTAAGCCAACTTTTTCACTCTCCTCTTTCACTTTCATCACAAGGCTTTTTAGTTCCTCTTCACTTTCTGCCATAAGGGTGGTGTCATCTGCATATCTGAGGTTATTGATATTTCTCTACGCAATCTGGATTCCAGCTTGTGCTTCTTCCACCCCAGCATTTCTCATGATGTACTCTGCATATAAGTTAAATAAGCAGGGTGACAATATATAGCCTTGACATACTCCTTTTCCTATTTGGAACCAGTCTGTTGTTCCATGTCCAGTTCTAACTGTTGCTTCCTGACCTGCATATAGGTTTCTCAAGAGGCAGGTCAGGTGGTCTGGTATTCCCATCTCTTTCAGAATGGCCATCATCAAAACGTCTACAAACAATAAATGCTGGAGAGGTTGTGGAGAATCCTCTTGCACTGTTGGTGGGAATGCAAACTGATACACCACTATGGAAAACAGTATAGAGAGTCCTTTATAAACTAAGAATAAAACTACCATATGATCCAGCAAGCCCACTACTGGGCATCTACCCTGAGGAAACCATAATTGAAAAAGACACATGGACCCCAATGTTCACTGCAGCACTATTCACAAGATCTAGGACATGGAAGCAGCCTAGATGTCCATCAACAGATGAATGGATAAAGAATTTGTGGTACTTCTATTATACAAAGTGAAGTATGTCAGAAAGAGAAAGACAAATATTGTATATTAATGCATAGGTATGGAATCTAGAAAGATGGTACTGATAAACCTATCTGCAAGGCAGCAATGGAAATGCAGACATACAGTACAGACTTGAGGACACAGAGGGGAAAGCAGAGGGTGAGACCAATGGAGAGAGTAGCGTGGAAACACAGACATCACCATGGATAAAATAGGTAGCCAGTGGGAACTGGTTATATGACTCAAGGAGAGCAAACCAGTGTTCTGTGACAACCAGGAGGAGTGGGAGGCGGTGGGAGGAGGGAGGCAGGTTCAAGCTGGGGGGACATATATATACCTATGGCTGATTCATGTTGATGTATGGCAGAAACCAACACAATATTGTAATCATCCTCCAATTAAAAATAAATTTAAAAACAAATCACCTGGCATACATAGGTGTGTAAATTTATCAAGAAATGCAGGCAATGTACCAGGAACATTCCTGATGTTATTCAGTCATTTGTTTAACAAATCTTGAGTTCTGAGTCAAGCACTTCATTATGGGTTGGAATGTAAAGTATTACCTCCATTCCACTGATAAAGAAAGTGATGTACAAAGATATCCAGTATACAAAATGGATGGCTAGGGATTTGCCAAATCTGCCAGCGGCTTCAAAAACAAATCAAAGGTGGCATTCCTTGGTGGTCCACCGATTAGGACTCCTCCCTTGTACTGACAGGGGTCTGTCAGCACAGGAAAAAATAAAAGTTATATTTTAAAAAAATTTGAGAAACAGTCTTCAATTAAAGAGACTCTCATCTGGTCTTCCAAACCAGAAAAAAATTATTATAATGAACATTATTTGCACAACTACCCAAATGGAAATAATACCAGAAGATTAAATAACATCAATAGTAAATTTTTCTATTTTGATAATATTACTCTCAAGGTAATAAAAAGTGTCCTTCTTTGGAAATACATTGAACATTTTAGAAGTATAAGGACACCAAGGCTACAATTAATTCTCAAAAAATTTATCTAATTCAAGGAAATAAAGATAAAAGAGATTCTGATAAAGGGTGGCAAAATGTTATCAATTGATGAGTCAGAGGAAAATGTGCATAAAAGTTTCTTGTATTATACTTGCAGCTTTTTAGTAAGTTTGGAATTATATACTTTTCAAATGTTCACAAAAGATTCCTAAGTAACTTAACTTCATGACAGAATAAAACCCAAGAATATTTATAAGAACACAAAAATATCCAGTACTGACAAGGTAAAATTTACAATGACTGACATCCAATCAAAAATTACCAGGCAGAAACCATAAAATTCTCAGATGAGAACATAGGCAGAACACTCTCGGACATAAATCACTCCAAGACCCTCTATGGCCCACTTTCTAGAGTAATGGGAAAAAAATAAAAAATAAACAAATGGGACCTTATTAAACTTAAAAGCTCTCTCACAGCAAAGGAAACTATAAACAAGGTAAAAGGACAACCCTCAGAATGGGAGAAAATAATAGCAAATGAAACTGACGAAGAATTAATTTCCAACACTTACAAGCAGCTCATGCAACTCAATACCCAAAAAACAAACAACCCAACCAAAAAGTGGGCAGAAGACCTAAACACACATTTCTCCAAAGACATACAGACGGTTAACAAATGCATGAGAAGATGACCAACATCACTCATTATTAGAGAAATGAAAATCAAAACTACAATGAGCTATCATTTCACACTGGTCAGAATGGCCATCATCAAAAGTCTGCAAACAATAAACGTTGGAGATAATGTAGAGAAAAGGAAATCTTCTTGCACTGTTGATGGAAATGCAAATTGATACAGCCACTATCAACTGAAGACAGTACAGAGAGTCCTTAGAAAATTAAGAATAAAGCTACCATGTGACCCAGAAATCACACTTACTGGGCATGCACCCTGAGAAAACCATAATTGAAAAGACATGAACCACGATGTTCACTGTGGCACTATTTACAAGAGATAGGACATGGAAGCAACCTAGATGTCCATCAACAGACAAATGGGTAAAGAAGTTGTGGTACATATACACAGTGGAATACTACTTGGCTATAAAAAGGAATGCTTTTGAGTTGGTTCTAATGAGGTGGATGAACCTAGAGCCTATTATATAAAGTCAGAAAGACAAATATCATATATTAACATGTATTTATGGAATCTAGAAAGATGGTACCCATGCATCAACTTGCAGGGAGCAATGGAGATGCAGACATAGAGAATGGACTTGTGGACACAGTGGGGGAAGGGGCAGGCGGAGGGAGGGAGGGAGTAGCATGGAAACACAGACATCACTGTACATAATGATCGCCAGTGGGATTTGCTGTATGACTCAGGAAGCTCAACCCAGTGCTCTGTGACAACCTAGAGGGGCAGGATGGCATGGAAGGGGGGGAGGGTGGTTACAGAGGGACAGGACATGTGTATACCTATGGCTGATTCATGTTGGTATATGGCAGAAACCAACACAATATTGTAAAGCAATTATTCTCCAATTAAAAATAAATTAATTTTTTTAATTACTTGGCATACATAGATGTGTAGAAGATTTATCATGAAATGCAGGCCATGTACCAGGAACATTCTTGATGTGATTCAGTCATTTGTTGAACAAATCTTGAGTTCTGGGTCAGGCACTTCATTATGGGCTGGAATGTAAGGTATTACCTTCATTCCACTCATAAAGAAAGTGAAGTACGGTATAAAAAAATGAGTGGCTAGGATTTGCCAAATTTGCCAATGGCTTCAAAAACAAATAAAGGTTGAAGGGGAATTCCCCGGTGGTCCAGAAGTTGGGACTTCTCTCCTGCACTGACAAGGGTCTGTCAGCAGAGCAAAAATTAATTAATTAATTTTAAAAAATAAAGGTTGAGGAACAGACTTCAATTACAACAGACTCTCATCTGGTCTTCCAAACCAGAAAAAAAAAATTATTATAATGAACATCATTTGGACAACTAGTAAAACTGAAAGATTACCAGAAGATTAAATAATATTGCAACAATACTAAATTTCCTATTTTGATTCTACTGCTATCAATGTAATAAAAATTGTGTTTGTTCTTAAGAAATACACACTGAATACTTTAGCAGTATAAGGGCACCTGGGTTACAATTTACTCTCAATTCATAGAGAAATAGAGAAAAAGAGAGATTTCAATAAAGAGTGAAAAAATGTTAACAGTTGGTAAATCAGAAGAAATTGTACATAAAAGTTCTTTGTACTATTCTTGAAGATTTTCATTAAGTTTGAAATTACATTTTTGTTAATATTCACAAAAGACATCTAGGTAACTTAACTTCATCACAGACTAAGACTTGAGAATATTTATAGGAACACAAAAATGGATATCACCCACGAGGTAAAACTTATGAAGACTGACATCCAATCAAAAATTACCAGGCATACATAAGTGTGTAGAAGATTTATCATTAAATGCAGGCCATGTACCAGGAAGATTCCTGACATTTTTCAGTCATTTGTTTAACACATCTTGAGTCCTTGGTCAGGTACTTCATTATGGGCTGGAATGTAAAGCCCATTCTATAAAGCCCAGTATAAAGCCCATTACCTCCATTTCACTCCTAAAGAAAGTGAGGTGCAGAGACATTCGGTAACTCATTCAGTGTCACACAACTCTCAAGTTATAGAATCAGGATTTTAATCTGAATCTACTGACTGCAAATCCATGCTCTATGTGTCACACTGAAAGGGAAACAAAGGCTATAACTCAGTCACATACAGCCATCGAGAGGACCTCACTGGTGGTCCAGTGGCTAAGAATTCATCTGCCAGTGCAGAGGAGCTGGGTTCAGTCTCTGGCACGGGAAGAACCTTCATGCGGAGGGAGAACTAGCTCCGTTTGCCACAACTAATGAAGCCTGTGCTCTCGAGCTTGGTGCTCAGCAACAAGAGAAGCCATCAAGATGAGAAGCCCACGCACGGCAATGAACAGTAGCCCCCCGCCCCCACTCCCTTGCTGCAACTTGAGAAAGCCTGCTTGTAGCAAGGAAGGCCCAGTCCAGCCAAAAATAAGTAAATCAATTCTTTGGAAATACAATAATCTAGAGTGTAAGACCCTAATTTTTCCCATACAGAATCTTTCAGAATCAAATCGTACTGTTGATTTAAAATATTTCCTTTTTAAAAAAAATTGACTCTTTACAGATGAACCACCAGGAAGCTCTACACCAGCATATGCGTCAAAACTTAGTAAACGTTCATGCAAGATCTGTATTTCTTTTTAATTGAACTGTAGTTTATTTACAATGCTGTATTAGTTTTGTTTTGTTTTAATTTTGGCTGCACTGGGTCTTCAATAAGCACTCGGGCTTTCTCTAGGTACAGCGTGCCGGGTCTTCTCTAGTTGCGGGGCCCAGGCTCTAGAGCTGGCAGGCTCGGTGGTTGCGGAACTCCAGCTTAGTTGCTCCACAGCATGTGGGATCTTACCTCCCTGATCAGGGATTGAACCCATATCCCCTCCATTGAAAGGCGGATTCTTCATCACTGGGCCACCAGGAAGTCCCTGTGTTAGTTTCTGGTGTATAGCAAAGTGATTCAGATAGATAGATAGATAGATGCATGTATTCTTTTGTAAAATGTTGTTGTCGTTCAGCTACTGAGTCGTGTCCTACTCTTTGCAACCTCATGGAAGGCAGCCCACCAGGCTTCCCCCATCCATCTCCCGCAGTTTGCTCAAATTCATGTCCATTGAGTCGGTGATGCTATCTAACCATTTCATCCTCTGCTGCCCTCTTCTTTTGCCTTCAATCTTCAATTCTTTCTTTAAATAATTTCATGTATTGATTTATTTGCTGTGCGGGGTCTTCATGCTCTGAGGGCTTGTCTCTACTTCTGGTGAACAGGGCTACTCTTTGTTGTGATGCGTGGGCTTCTCTTGTTGAGGAGTAGACTCTAGGCTCACGGGCTCAGCAGTGGGTCCAGTAGTTGTGGGTCCTGAGCTCTAGAGCATGGTCTCAATATCTGTGGTGCACAGACTTAGTAGCTCCAACACACGTGGGATCTTTCCAGACCAGGGATCAAACTTGTGTCGCCTGCATTGGCAGGTGGATTCTTTACCACTGAGCCACCGGGGAAGCCCCTATATAAATATAAGTATATATATATATATATATTCTGTTCATATTCTTTTCCATTACAGGTTATTACAAGGTATTGAACATAGATCCCTATGCTGTACAATAGGACCTTAAGGCAATGGCACCCCACTCCAGTACTCTTGCCTGGAAAATCCCACGGATGGAGAAGCCTGGTAGGCTGCAGTCCATGGGGTCGCTAAGAGTCAGATACGACTGAGCAACTTCACTTTCACTTTTCACTTTCATGCATTGGAGAAGGAAATGGCAACCCACTCCAGTGTTCTTGCCTGGAAAATCCCAGGGACGGGGGAGCCTGGTGGGCTGCTGTCTATGGGGTCGCACAGAGTCGGACACGACTGAAAAGACTTAGCAGTAGCAATAGCAGTTTGTATCTATTAGTCCCAATTTGTATATTTCATTACATGTAAATTTTACCGCAAACAACTGTAAAGTAGGGAAAAAATCCATCTGCCTACATCCACACAAAACACAATGCAATAAAGAGAAAGAAAGCCATCCAGCTAGTGACAGGGTTGGGATGCCCTGTGGCCTTCAGGAAAAGCTGCACTTGGGAATTCGGTGGTCCAGTGATTGGGAATCTGCACTTTCACTGCAGAGGCCACGGGTTCCATCACTGGTCAGGGAACTAAGATCCCACAAGAAAAAAAAAAAGAAGAAGAAGAAGAATGAAATGTTGCCCTTTCTCTGTCAGGAGAGCAAGGCTACATATATGGCTCAGATTCTGGTAGGCGGGTGAGCATGCTGCATTTTCTATGGGATAAGAAATGAGACCATCAACAGAGGGAGGAAAGGGTCTGGAGGTTGGAGAGGGCAGAGAATAATGTAAGTGTTGGGACGTCTCCAGTTGTTCAGTGGTTAAGAATCTGCCTGCCAATGCTGGAGATAAGAGTTCGATCCCTGCTCTGGGAAGATTCCATATGACGCAGAGTAACTAAGCCCCATTCACCACAACTACTGAGCCCTGGTCGTGCCTATCTCCAAAACAAGGGAAACCACGACAGTGAAAAGCCTGAGAACCGCAGCTAGAGAGTAACCCCATGCCATGCCAAGCTGCTTCAGTCATATCCAGCTGTTTGCAACCCCATGGACTGTAGCCCGCCTCGCTCCTCTGTCCATGGGATTCTCCAGGCAAGAATACTGGAGTGGGTTGCCATTTCCTTCTCCAGGGATTCTTCCCAACCGCAGGGATTGAACCCAAAGAGAGTAACCCCTGCTTGCCACAACTAGAGAAAACCCAGGTGCAGAAACAAAGACCCAGAGCAGCCAAAAATAAACTAAATTAATTTTAAAAACTTAAATGTAAGTGTTGGAAGTCAAGGAGAGGCCAGTTGGAGATCAGGAAAGTTCAGCTGCCCTTGGCTGTCTTTCAGTTTCTCCCATTACACCTTCACTTCCCAACTGGTTGGACTTTGCCCCCAAGTGAACATTAAATAATATCCGGGGTCATTTTTTATTTTTACACCTGGGAGAGGGGTTACTATTGACATCTAGGAGGGAGAAACCAGAGATACTGCTAAACATCCTGCCACTCACAGGACAGCTTCCACCCCAAGAGAATTACTAGCCCAAATGTCAACAGTGCTGAGGCTAAGGAAACTCACAGTACATCCCTTCCTACCCTCTATTCCCTCTGCAGCAGGGCAGCAAGTCAGACCATAAGAACTCAAAGCCCCTTAAAACCCCTTCTCAGGAGTCCCAAGTTCCCCACTAAGGCAAGTCCCAAGAGGCTCCTCTCAAACCAGTTCTGGGGTAAGAGAAAAGTCACTTGTGGGGTTCCCATAGGTCAAGTACTACTCCTCTCCCCCAAAGTAGGGGTTCATGCCAAGAGAAACTAGAGATCTATTATCCCACAATCAAGCCTTCACCCCTCTTTCAGGACCTGCCCTAACCAGCCTTTCTGGGACTGAAACAGTAGCACAGGCGCCACCTCCATCCCAATAGGGGCCTGAGATCTGGGGTGTCAAATTCCCCAGGGCCTCCAAGCACTTCCTCCCCCACCCTCCATGGGAAAAACAACCACATGGTTTCTGGGAGAGGCCAGGGGCGGAACAAAACCTCCACTTGGCCTTGCAGACTCTTGACCTCTGGGGCTCTCTCCCACATCTTACCCTCCAAGAACTAGAGTCCTAGCCCCCCTTCAGGTTTTTGCAACCTGCCCTTCTGACCTAGCTAGGAGTTGAGTGTGGTCAGTTTCTGGGTGTAAGGAGACAAGGGTAGAATCAGAGCAGGTGGGGGGAGCTTAGGAGAGAGGCAGAAGTGGAGGTGGGCAGTAGCAGGGGTGTCCTTCGCATCTGAGGCCCTATCTAGTGAGGTTCCTGCCTGCCCTGTCCTTCTCCCAAATCTTCCTTGATCCTCAGTCTGGCTTCAGTCCTGTGCACTGCACTCCACCTCTTGGAGGTGTGAGAGACAGAGAGAGAAGCAGGGAGAAAAGAGAAAGGCCACAAAGAAAATCAGGGGGCAGAAGAGATGGTGAAAGACAGACACACAGGAAGAGAGACGGGGAGCGACAGACATAAAAAAGAGACAAGAAGGTGCAGAGGCCGAAGCAGAGACACGTGCAGAATTTCTGAGACAAAGTGCAAGAGACAGAGCAGGGTGAGAAGAGTTGTGAAAATGGGGCCTCAGAGAATGAGAATCCGTCCCCACCCAGGACAGAGACCCCGACCTCATCCCTACCCCTTCATTTGGCCAAAGCCCTACAACTCTAAACCAGACCCAGAACTAGATCTAGGATCCCCAGTGGCAACAACAACAAAAAATAGAGGAGACTTCACCCCCAATCCAGGAGAGAGGGCCAGCACTGGCCACAGTGAGAAGAGGTAAGGTCAG
Organism: Nanger dama; assembly: GCA_917880005.1. NCBI lineage: Eukaryota > Metazoa > Chordata > Mammalia > Artiodactyla > Bovidae > Nanger > Nanger dama. Next base: position 49,614,974 of record CAKJTW010000012.1, on the reverse strand, counting down.
CCCAGGGGAGGAGAAGGCAGGGCTCCCAGGGCACTCATTCGAGGCCTCATTCCAGCTGGCTGTGAGCCCCGGCCCGGGCAAGGAAGGCAGGAAAGTGGGAGGGATTAAAAGTCACTGGATGAACTAGGGAAAAGGATGGTAAGCAGCGGTGGACGGAGATGATTTAAGGGCAGCTCCCACCCCCTCAGTTCCAGGCTCCTGGGCACACATCTGGAGCAGCAGCTGCCAGCCGGACTGGTCCCTCCAGCACACCCCTGAGCAGCTCAGCAGGTAGAGGGCTGGTCACAGAAGAGGGGTGACTCTCAAGAGAGAGGGTCACTGGCTCCATCTCCCTGTCCTGAGACTGGCCGGAGTCTGCTTTGTCAGCTCCTCTGAGGGGTCTCTGGGTCTACCTCTCAGGGGCTCTCTCTGGGACCCTGTTCTTGAATTCACCAAAGTGTTTCAGAGTTTTGAGCTGGGGCCTGGCACTGCGCTCTCTTTGTGACACACCTTACCTGGCCAGGTGGCATCTCTCTCTGAAATGTGACTCCTGGGTTCAGGACAGCTTTCGGCCTGTTTCTGCTTCTGCCCTCCCGCTGTCTCGTCTGTCTTGGTCTCTCTGTCTCTGCCTGCCTCCATCGACTGTCCCCTGCCCGTCTGTCTGTCCGTCTGAGTGTCTGTCTCTATCCCTCCACGTCTCTCTGTCTGCGTCACTCTCTTCCCCCACCCACCTCTGGCCTTGCCTATGCCTCCTCTCTCCATCTGTTTGTCAAACTCTTCCTCCTATCTGCCAGTGTCCATCTCTGTGTCTCTCAGTCAGGGTGTATCTCTGTCTCCCCACCTCTTTCGTCTCTTTCTCTAGCCCTGTGTCTTCTCTAGTTCGCTCTCGCTTCTCTAGTCTCTCTCTGTCTTTCTCTCTTTCTGTGATTTCTCTCTGTCTGGCTATTTCTGTCTTGATTTGTCTGTCTCAGTCCCTGTGCGTCTCTATCTCTATATATCACTATGTGAAAGATGATAGATGAAAATTGATGGATGGTAGGCAGATAGTTGGGAGAAGGCAATGGCACCCCACTCCAGTACTCTTGCCTGGCAAATCCCATGGACGGAGGAGCCTGGTAGGCTGCAGTCCATGGGGTCGCTAAGAGTCGGACACGACTGAGCGACTTCATTTTCACTTTTCATTTTCATGCATTGGAGAAGGAAATGGCAACCCACTCCAGTGTTCTTGCCTGGAGAATCCCAGGGACGGGGGAGCCTGGTGGGCTGCCGTCTATGGGGTCGCAAAGAGTCAGACACGACTGAAGCGACTTAGCAGCAGCAGCAGCAGCAGGCAGATAGTTAAAGAGACAGACATCGATAGATAGAGAACAGACTGAAGACAGACAACAGATAGACAGATAATAGATTATCATTGTTGTTCAGGCGTGTCTGCCTCCTGATAGATAGACAGATAATAGATACATAGAAGGCAGACATGCACAGATATCCAGATAGCTTGCTCTGTTTTTTGTCTCCTCATTATCTCTGCAGGTAACTCTGTCTCTCTTAGTCTCTGTCTCTCTGTCTCCATCTCTCTTCTGCCCCCTCCATCGGTCTTGACTTCTGTCTCTCTGTATTTTGACTACCTCATGCCCTTTTTTCTCTCTTTCCCTCCCTTCCCTTCTCCTTCCATCTCTTCCCCCATCCCCTGGCCTTTTCCCAGTGTCTCCCTCTCTCTACTTCCTTTTTTCTCTCCATCTCCTCCCATTTCTGGGCTCTGAGGGAGGCAAGTCCTAGAAGGAGATGAGGAGTGAAAGGATCTCACTCCCCTCCCCGGCACTGCCTTCTCCCCCACCCAACTCCCAGTCCAGGCGCTTGCACCTGCCTGCACCATGGACAGCATAAGTACAGCCATCTTGCTCCTGATCCTGGCTCTCGTCTGTCTACTCCTGACCACCGGCTCCAAGGGCAAGGGCCGGCTGCCCCCAGGCCCCAGGGCGCTCCCATTCCTGGGGAATCTGCTGCAGCTTCGCTCCCAAGATATGCTGACCTCCCTCACCAAGGTCAAAGGACTAGGCTTGGGTGAAGGGAGAGGGGTCCCTGGCCCCAGAGCCCCCTGTGACTTCTGTCTTCTTGCCCTCAGTTGAGCAAGGAATTCGGGCGCAGTGTACACGGTGTACCTGGGGCCCAGACGGGTGGTGGTCCTCAGCGGGTACCAAGCTGTGAAGGAGGCGCTGGTGGACCAGGCGGAGGAGTTCGGTGGCCGCGGCGACTACCCTGTCTTCTTCAACTTCACCAAGGGCAATGGTGAGCCTGCTCCCGCCTCCTCCACTCCCCACCCATCCCACACCGAGGGAAGGAATAGGGCAGAAGAATGGCCTCCCAATTTTGGTGACACTCAGGACCTCTGATCTCACTGATGACACCAGGTGGAGTGGAGTCAAGCAGGGTGAAGTCTGTCCCACCTTCATCACCCCCAAATCCCACCACCACCTTTTTTTCTTCTTCTTCTTTCTCTGGCTGTGCTATGTGGCATGTGGGATCTCAGTTCCCTGACCAAGGATGGAACTCATACTCCCTGCATTTGAAGCAGAGTCTTAACCTCTGGACTTCCAGGGAAATCCCTCCCTCAGCCATCTTGAATTGTACTTCTATACCCATTCCCATCTCCACCCAACTCCAACCCAATCCAAGTCCAGCTCTCATCGCAATGCTTCTCTCTACCCTAACCACATCATCAAATTTCCATCTCAGTCAAGTGGCTGAATTATCTGGCCTCAGTCTGTATTGTCCACTTCTCCGCAGTCCCCATCAACCCTGTTTCCATGTTCCCCATTTCAATCTCAACTCCATCTCTTTCTCAACACTGACTACACCTCACTGCAACCTCCGTTCCCACTACAAACCTCTCCCAATCTCCATAGTAAAATCTAGTATTAACCCATCCTGATCCTTTAGTCAAACTCAATTCCATTATCAATTTCCTCCCCAGTCCCATTTTCTATCTCAGTTGCCTACTGAAGTTTGCAGTCCCTAGGTCTCACTTTTGACCTATATTCCTCTACTGTCACCAAAACCAATACTACCATATATCAACCCAACCCCAAGCTCAATCTCAACCCCAATCCACCAATCACTCTTATTCTACCCAGTTCCATCCCCACACTAATCTCAGATCCAACTTCTCATCTACCCCGTTATCTCCCCTCATCCCCACTTTCATCCTCATCCCAGCTCACACCCAACTTCATCCTCACCCACCCAGCAACTCACATCACTCACTCCAAACCTCTCCTAGCTCAGTAGCTTGTCCTCTGTAGGTCTGGAAGTCACCTGTCTTGTGGATTTTTGTAACATAAATCTCTTCCTCAAAGGAAGCCGTGTGGCACATCTCAATATATGAGAAAGAAAGAACAAAAACAAAAGAAAGGAAAGAGGAAAAGAGAGAGGGGGAGGGAGGTGAGAGGAAAAGAAGAAAGTTGCTCTAAATGAAAAGGGGGTCCTGGAGACCTGTTTCCTGGACTATTCGTCTCCCCTAAAGAATCACTATGGCTCCCCCTTGCCCTTACATTAGATGGGTCCCAGCTGCCCCAGGATCTGAAGTTGGAAAGTTCTAATTTAAAAAGAGAGAGAGAGATAAAGAAAGAACACCTATTGGATACTGAGTATACTTGCTACCTTCGTGTCTCCTGGCTTGATCTTATGACCTCACCTATCCAGATGCAAGGAGGTAGAGAAATGCCCCGCTACTTCTACACAGAAAACATCTGGATATATACATCATCTGTTACTAGAAATAGCCAGCATCTGGTTATTCAGTACAGAGGGTAACGGCAGGGTTCTTCCGCCTAGCCTGCACCTTTGGCACTCCCCTCTCCGACCCTCAGTCTATTATCATGAGAGGGCTGCTACAGAGGAGAGGGAGAGAGGTCGAGAGGTCGATGCAATGATGCACACAGTGAAGGCAAAACACGATCCTTCCTTCCTCTTTAGCATCCAGATCTCTGAGGACTGGAGGACTAGAGGACGTGTGTGAGACCTCATATCCTATTGCAGCTCCTATTGTGCTCCTAGGAGCACAGTGATGGCCAAGACAAGCCCCCCACCCCGCCTTCACGGTTCACTGAAGGGGCAGGTCCCTTGTCAGACAGTGACAGCCCAGAGTAGTCAGGTCTGTGATAGCAGAAACTGTGGGAGAAAAGCCCATGGCCCTGTGGAAGCTCAAAGGAGGTACCTGACCCAGCCCAGAGGGTCTGGAAGACCTTACTGGCAAGGCTGGGGAGAGATTCCAAACTCGGGGTCTTTCTCTTATCGAACATTGGGAAAGGGGATTCAGATGACAGCAGTCTCGGGAACAGGTCATTGGTGGAGCTGGCCCCTTCCCTTCTACCCAGGCATTGTCTTCTCCAATGGAGACCGGTGGAAAGCCCTTAGAAAGTATTCTGTTCAAATTCTGCGCAACTTCGGCATGGGGAAGAGGACCATTGAGGAGCGGATCCTGGAAGAAGGCCACTTCCTGCTGGAGGAGCTTCGGAAAACTAAAGGTCTAGTTCCCCACATGCAGCCCATACCCTTCATTCACCGCCAGCCTACTTAGGGGGTCAGGGCAGCCCCCATACCATAGCATGGGTGTGAACTCAGAACTCCTCAAGGCTTCTCACTTGACCAGTGATAAGAGAGGCGCCCCCTGGAGGTGGATCAGTTTATGATGCTGTGTTTCCTTGAGGTATGGTGACAGTGGGCGTCCCAGGTGGCACTAGCAGTAAAGAACCTGCCTACCAAAGCAGATGCCAGAGATGCGGTTTCGACCCCTGGGTTGGGAAGATCCCCTGGAGAAGATCCTCTGGGAATCCCATGCACAGAGGAGCCTGTCAGGCTACGGTCCATAGGGTCGTAGAATTGGACACGACCGAAGCGACTTAGCATGCATGCACAGGGTGGCAGAGCACGTCCTGGACCCATTGTTGGGCTGTCTCTGTGTGGTCTTTTGGGCGATGCTCCTGTCATAGTGGAGGGCAATATGCTGCTGCTGCTGCTCTTGAAAACTCACCATGTGTGGGGGCCTGTGTTAAGCACAAGCCCCTTAAGCCTTGGAACAATCCATTTTGCAGATGATTAGACTGAGACACAGAGAGATTAAGCAACCAGCTTGAAATGATAAAGCTAGAAAGTAGAAGAGTCAAGATTTAAACCTGTCTTAGATACCAAAGTCCTCATGCCAAACATTAATACCCATTTATCCAGTGCTTACTATGGTAAACTCTTTGCATGTGTTGACAAGTTGCACCCTCCCAGAAAACCTAGGGAGTTATTACAAGTGATGAAGCTGAGGCCTAGAAAGGTTAGTCATGTGCCTGGGAAGTGCCAGAGATGGGATATAAACCGAGGTCAAAGCTGTAGACCATGAAAAAAAGTTAATAATCAACATTTAAGGTGATGCCTACCATATGCCAGCACTGTTCCAAAACTCTGTGTATATCACCTTGAAAAATCACCCAGGGACATCCCTGGTGGTCCAGTGGTTCAGGCTCCGTACCTCCCCTTCAGGGGGTGCAGTTTCCAGCCCTTGTTCAGGAACTAAGACATGGTATGCTGCACAGCATGGCCAAAGTAAATTTAAAAGTTTCGGTTCTCCTTTAGAAAAGAGAAATCACCCAAACCTCAGAAGTAAGTACTATCACAAACCCCATTTTACAGAAGAAATTGCGGCAGAGAAAGGTAAATGGCCCTCTATCCTGATCTCCAAATCTTGCTGACTTTGGGGGAGAAGTGGCAGGTAATACCTCATGGATTAAATGATGTGATATAAGTAAAAGAATAATAACTGCCTGAATTATTTTCCTGTTGCTGCTGCAACAAACTGCCACAACTGTAGTGTCTTATAACAATACAAATTTATTCTCCAGTTCTGGGGGTCCAAAGTTTAAACTGGGTCAGCAGAGCTGGCTTCTTCTGGAGGTTCTAGAGGACAATCCAATTCCTCACCTTTTTAGCCTCTTGGCTGCCTGCATCCTTCAGCTTGTAGCCCCTTCATCTTCAAAGCCAGCAGCATAGCATCCACCAATGTCTCTTCTTGTCTCTCTCCCTCTTTCCATCACCACATCACTTTTTTGGGGGTTCGGGGGTTGGCCACACTGTGCAGCTTGATCTTAGTTCCCCAACCAGGAATTGAATCTGAGCCCTTGGCAATAGAAGCACAAAGAACCAACCACTGGACCACCAGGGAATTCCCATCACATCACCTTTTCTACTCAGACCCTTTGCTTTCTTATAAGGACCCATGTGATTACATTAAACCCACCTAGATAATCCAAAATAATCTCCCATCCCAAGATCCTTAACTTAATCACATATGCACAGGCTTTTGGAACTGGGACATGGACATCTTGGTGGGGGGGTGGGGAGCATGGCTGGGGGCATTACTCAGTCTACCATACCACCTTTCTTTGGCTCATGATGGCATGACGGCTCTTAACTGAGCATTCCCAGCCACACATTCACTGACTTTGTAAGAGCCCCATGAGGAGAAGACTATCAAGCCCATTTTATAGATGGGAAAACTGAGGCTCAGAGAAGGGAATTTGGTTCCCCTAGGTCACATGTCGGAGAAGGCAATGACACCCCACTCCAGTACTCTTGCCTGGCAAATCCCATAGACTGGGAGCCTGGTAGGCTGCAGTCCATTGGAGTCACTAAGAGTCAGGACATGACTGAGCGACTTCCCTTTCACTTTTCACTTTCATGCATTGGAGAAGGAAATGGCAGCCCACTCCAGTGCTCTTGTCTGGAGAATCCCAGGGACGGGGGGAGGCTGGTGGGGTGCCGTCTATGGGGTTACAAAGAGTCGGACACGACCGAGCGACTTAGCAACAGCAGCAGCAGGTCACATGTAGACTAAGAGGCCAAGGTAAAATCCAGACTATGTCTAGTTAACTCCAGATTCAGTTTTCTGGGCTGGGCTATTGTGTAATGGCCAATGTGGGCATGTGCTGTATCGGTGTTGCTTTCTGTGATCTGTTGGCTCATCAGATCATTGGGTGTCAGGTGTTGTGTTGCTGTGTGTCATTGCTGAGTGAGGTTGCAGTGTTGTCAGGCACTGAGTGTAAAGTTGTATTGTGTAGGCTATGTATTGTGTCACCAAGAATACGCTGTGCAGCTGTTTAGTGTTGCTGTAGATGTGCTGTAGGGTAATGTGCGTTCTGTGCCATCTGTTGTGTGGCCAGATATTTTGTGGGTGCTGTTGTGCTGTTAGGTGGCCAGGAGCAGGCGTTCAGGGCTGTGAGTCACACTGATGTGGTTGGGTTGGATGTCGTGCGGTTGCTGCCTGGGGCCTGGTTTGTCGTACATTGTGTCTCCTGAGCCATGCCCCTTGACCCATTCGCCCTTCACCTTCAGGCAAGCCCTTCGACCCCACGTTTGTGGTGAGCCGCTCCGTGTCCAACATTATCTGCTCAGTGATCTTCGGCTCCCGCTTCGACTACGACGACGACCGTCTGCTCACCATTATCCACCTCATCAATGAAAACTTCCAAATCATGAGCAGCCCCTGGGGAGAGGTCAGGAGAGTTCCACGGGCGACAGGGTTGGGGGGTCCAGCTAGTTCAGGGATCTCGGGGAAGAACTGGGTGGGGAAGGAATTGCTATTGGCCCCGCCCTCTCCGTATGACCCCGCCCCCGATGTACGTGGCTCCGCCCACTCCGCAGGGCTTGCTAACACACAGGCCCCGCCCCACCCTTCACACACACACACACACACACACACACACACACACACACACACACACACACACTTCAACTTACCTTCTCTGCTGCTGCCTGCTCCTCCCAATTCCTCCAACTCTGCTCCATCCTTAGATGTACAATATCTTTCCGAACCTCCTGGACTGGGTGCCCGGGCCACACCGACGCCTTTTTAAGAACTACGGACGCATGAAGGACCTCATCGCCCGCAGCGTCCGTGAACACCAGGCTTCCCTTGACCCAAACTCTCCCGGGACTTCATTGATTGCTTCCTTACCAAGATGGCACAAGTAAGTAAGCCCTACCTGGAAGTCCTATCTCTGATCGGACCTTCCATCCTGCTTCGAACCAACAAGGATCTCGAGATGAGCGTGTTTGAGTCTGAACTCCCCACATCCAGGATGTGAAGTTGGATCACCGGGCTCTTCTGGAGCCACTCAGGGCCTCCACCAATTAACAGGCTCATTAAGAAATCCTTCAGGGTTTGTTTATTTAATCGGCCGCATGGCTGAGATTTTCCCTACCCTGCCCTCCGCGCTCCCCAGATCCCCCAAGGAAAGGAAACTGAACAGAGGAGTTGCTGAACTGGCACCCAGTAGCAGCTGTGCAGGTCGGCGGGGAGTGGGTCACAGAGTCTCGGCGCCCAAAGGTCTCCCTCCGCCTTGGGTCACATCCCCGGCCCTAACCTCTGCAGGAAAAGCAGGACCCACTGAGCCACTTCTACATGGATACTCTGCTGATGACCACACACAATCTGCTCTTCGGCGGCACCGAGACCGTGGGTACCACGCTGCGCCACGCCTTCCGACTGCTCATGAAGTATCCAAAAGTGCAAGGTGCGGCGCCGCGAGCCCCGCCCACAGACCTTGAGCGCCCGCCCAGTGTGCCTGGTAGCGAGAGCCCCCGGCTCACGCCTGGGTCCCACAGCCAAACCCGCAAGCCCACCGGAGGCTGACCCCACTCACGTGGCTCCCCCGATCCACATATTCTGTCCGGACGGAGACCCCGTCCACAACGTCTTGCTTTGGGACCCATCTCTGACCCTGCACACACAACACGCACAGACGCCCAGAGCCCGGGCCTGCCCAAGAATCCCTCCTCCCACTGCACAGCCTGCGACCCCGCCTCCCCAAACCCTGCTTCTGGGTCTTCCCCTGAACCTTCCTGGCCTCCCTGGACGCTGTACGGAGACCGACTGGATCTTCGCCCCCGCCCTACCCCTGATTTCTCAGCTGTCCTGCACACCCCGCTCACTCCATCCATCCTCCAGCAGCCCTAGCCCTCGAAGCCCCGCCGGCAATCCCATGTGGGGCCTGGACTCCAAGCAGCCCTGTACCCTGTCCGCACAACTTCGCCCCTGGAAGCCCAGGCGGGAACGAAACTTTCGCCCTCACTGCATCTCTGAACCCAGCCCCTCCCTCTGAACCTCCATCTAACCTTCACATGCACCCCTGCAGCGGCCCCTGACCCCCGACCCAGACCTTGACTGGAAAGCAGTGGCTGGACTGCTTCCACACGCATACACACACCTCTTCTCGGCACAGTTGAGTCTGCTGATCCCAACAGCCGCTCTCCCTCCCCCAACCCCAGTCCGCGTCCAGGAGGAAATCGACCGCGTGGTGGGACGCCGAGCGGCTGCCGACTGTGGAGGACCGAGCGGCGATGCCTTACACAGACGCGGTGATCCACGAAGTGCAGCGCTCGCAGACGTCATCCCCATGAACTTGCCGCACCGTGTCACTCGGGACACGAACTTTCGAGGCTTCACGATACCCAGGGTGCGGGGGACACCTGGCAAACCATACCTAAAACCTTAGGAAGAGGCATCCCACACTTTTGATATGGGCATCCAGGGTTCTAGCAAGGAAGACCCAGGCCCTAGCAAAAGACATCTGAGGCCCTTAAATCCAGAACCTCAGACCCTTCCCAAGACCTCGTCCTATACCATACTGGACTAGACCCTGTCCTGAACACCAGTCCCCTTCCCTGTGACCCCTAGGACACCCATACCCATTTTCATCTGAGGCCCTTAAATCCAGAACCTCAGACCCTTCCCAAGACCTCGTCCTATACCATACTGGACTAGACCCTGTCCTGAATACCAGGCCCCTTCCCTGTGACCCCTAGACACCCATACCCATTTCCTGGACTCCTGATATAGACCCAGGCTCTATAGAGTGGAAATCCTCTACTGAGAACCTCCCAGCCCTTCTAACCAGCCACTGATTCTGCCTCCCCACCCATGCAGGGCACCGACGTCATCACCCTCCTTAATACAGTCCACTACGACCCCAGCCAATTTCTGAAGCCCAAGGAATTCAACCCTGAACATTTTCTGGATGCCAATATGTCCTTCAAGAAGAGTCCTGCCTTCATGCCTTTCTCAGCCGGTGAGAGTGGTAGGGGGCAACGGTCAGTCTTTCTGGCCCAATATTCCACCTACATTCCCCAAGCCTAATTCAGCTCTCCAAACCCTTTCACTTCTTCATCCCACCCAACCCTCAGCTTTAGATGCGCAGACATCCTTTCTCCTTCCCAACTCTTCCCCTACAGGCTGACAGCAACTGAAAGCCTTGTGGAGGGAAGCAGGGAGACAGGATTGTCATCTAACTTGGACATGGTCATTATCAGTCTCTCCACTGGGTGGTGCAGTTGAAGTGGTTCTGGTTTTTCTTGGCTTTGGTCTTCAAACGGCTGGGGAAAAAGAAAAAAAAATCTTTTCCTGCTTAACTCAGTGTTCAAAAAGGGAGTAGAGTGCATAATAATAGGTAACCTACAACATTGCCTGCTGTGCACCAGTGCTACCCCTGAGAACTGTAAGAGTGGTGGCTAAGAGATGCACTTTGCTGCCAGACCTCAGCTTTGTTATATTCTAGCCACTTGGCCTTGGATATGCTCCTTCCCTTCTCTGTGCTTTGGGTTTTACATCTGTGAAATGGCGATCATAAAAAGCCCACCCCTGGGAGTTGTTACAAGGATGAAATCAATTGATAGTAGGGCTTAGAGCAGCGAGGGCACACACATACTAAACTGACATAGCATTATATTCTCACTGTTTCACCTCCATTTGCCTTTCACAACAACCTGAAAAAAAAAAAGTGAAAACGTTACTTGCTCAGTGGTTTCCAGGCTCCTCTGTCCGTGGAATTCTCCAGGCAATAATACTGAGGTGGGTAGCCATTCCCTTCTCCAAAGGATCTTCCTGGCCCAGGAATCCAACCCGGATTGCAGGCAGATTCTTCACAGTCTGAGCCACCAGGAAAAGTCCCTCGTAGCAATCTAATGAAGGACTATTATCCTCCCCATTTCAGATGCCTACCCAGAAACTCTGGCTTGCCCAAGATCACAGAACTAGTAATAGTAGTCAGGATTCGAATCCCTGCAAGGTTGCACTTGTAGGAGGTCCACAGTATACTTAAACTGTCTGTCCCGGGCCTTTAGATAGATGGTGCCTGGAAACCACTGAGCAAGTAACGTCTGTGAGTCCCCACTCATTATTCTCATGCTTTCCTCTGAAAGTGGAGGAGGCCCTTCACCCCTGTTGTCTCATAGCTCCTCCCCGTCCTTTCTCCCTGCAGGACGCCGGCTGTGCCTGGGCGAGGCGCTGGCGCGCATGGAGCTCTTCCTCTACCTCACCGCCATCCTGCAGAGCTTCTCGCTGCAGCCGCTGGGGGCGCCCGAGGACATCGATCTGACCCCGCTCAGCACGGGTCTCGGCAATTTGCCCCGGCCTTACCAGCTCTGCGTGCGCGCGCGCTGACGCCGAATCCCTTCCAGATTCGTCTGTGAACGATGGGGCCTGTGTGGAGGGGTGCTTCGTTCCCCTGCGCCCCATCCCTCTCGCTGTCACACTCGCTTCCCATCACCCTGCGCCAGCTGCACGCCCTTCCCCAGCATTCCTGTCTTTACCTTCTGTGCCCCTGAAGCAGAAAAAGCCACGGGGAAGGGAAAGCACGTGCCTTGTTTAATCCACAGAATTCGTTCTACTGCACACTCTTTGGTGGAGAAGGCTTTTTGTATCCGTTTCTATTAAATTATCTTTAGAACAGATTCAAACCTACCTTGGCTGAATTAAAGGGAGGAGGACAGTCCTCTAGGATGGACAGAAGTAAAGGCTGGCTGCAGAGAAGGGAGACACCTGGCTTGGATGCGTTCAACCCTCACTCTTAGTGAAGTTAAAAAAATGGGAGAAAGTGTTTCCTGGAGACAGAATGGGAGGTAAAGGCTAGGAGGGCCTGAGTGAAGACAGAAGTAAAGAAACCAAAGCCAAGAAAAAGACAGCAGCCCAGAAAGTTTCCACAGGTCTGCCAGAGATGCAGGGCACTGTACAAAGATGGAGATGTAAGCAGAGAAAGTGAGAGATACGGAGAAATAAACAGACATGGAGACTGCGAAATCACAAGTACTACCACTTAACCTGCTGCTGCTGCTAAGTCGCTTCAGTCGTGTCCGACTCTGTGCGACCCCATAGACAGCTGCCCACCAGGCTTCCCCGTCCCTGGAATTCTCCAGGCAAGAACACTGGAGTGGGTTGCCATTTCCTTCTCCAATGCATGAAAGTGAAAAGTGAAAGTGAAGTCGCTCAGTCGTGTCCGACTCTTAGCGACCCGATGGACTACAGCCTACCAGGCTCCTCCGCCATGGGATTTTCCAGGCAAGAGTACTGGAGTGGGGTGCCATTTCCTTCTCTGACCTAGTGCTTCCTATTCACACACTGATCCAAATGCCTCATTTAAACCTTCTTTGGAAGGAATGATGTTAAAGCTGAAACTCCAGTACTTTGGCCACCTCATGCAAAGAGTTGACTCATTGGAAAAGACTCTGACGCTGGGAAGGATTGGGGGCAGGAGGAGAAGGGGACGACAGAGGATGAGATGGCTGGATGGCATCACGGACTCAATGGACGTGAGTCTGAGTGAACTCCGGGAGTTGGTGATGGACAGGGAGGCCTTGGCGTGCTGAGATTCATGGGGTCATGACTGAGCGACTGAACTGAACTGAACTATGGGGGCAAAGCCAGGTGGCGCTAGTGGTAAAGAACCTGTCTGCTAACTCAAGAGACATAAGAGAGGTGGGCTCCAGCCCTGAGTGGGGAAGATCCTTTGGAGGCAGGCATGGCAACCCACTCCAGTATTGTTGCCTGGAGAATCCCATTGACAGAGGAGCCTGGCGGGCTATAGTCCATAGGGTCGCAAAGACTTGGATGCGACTGAAGTGACTTAGCACACATACACGTGGCACAAAGCAATTTTGTTAGACATTGTTTTAAATAAGGTAGGCTTTTATTTAGTCTACTATTTTTGGCTGCACTGGGTCTTCGTCGCTGCACACAGGCTTTCTCTAGTTGCAGCGAACGGGGGGAGGGGCTAGTCTAGTTGCGGTGCATAGATTCCTCATTGCAGTGGCTTCTCTTGTGGAGCATGGGCTCTAGGGTGTGCAGACTTCACCAGTTATGACACAGGGGCTTAGTTGCCCCTCAGTATGTGGTATCTTCTCAGACTAGGGATCAAACTCATGTTCTGCATTGGCAGGCGGATTCTTAACCACTGGACCACTGGGGAAGTGCTATTATATATTTTTACAGCAAAACTGAGGTTGCTCAGAGAGGTGAAGTGACTTGCCCAAGATCACAGTCAGAAATGAGCAGAGCCGGGTGCAGAAAGCAGATCTTCTGGCTCCCACCCTGCTCTTTGAAATCTTATGAGTCAGAGACACAGAGAAAAGTAGAGAGAAAACAAGGACTGAGACCTGAGGAGGTAAAGAGAATAGACGATAGAGACAAAGAAAGAAACAAAACAATGACCAGAGAAAGACCGAGAGAAGGGCAATTAATGGGAAAGTGAGGCACTGGAAGGCTCAAACTCTCCCTCATTTCTCATCCCTCTCACTGAATTCTCTCTTTGTCTTACAGTTCCTCTCTTTGGGGTGGATAGCAGTCCCAGGCATGGGGCCTCCCAACCTGGGACTGGATTTGACAAGCTGGCAATCCTGCTGACAGTAGCTTTTCTCAAAGAGCAGGCATCTCAAGCTTCACTGAGCTGGAGGCAGACAGAATGAGGCTGGCCCCCAGCCAGGGGCAGAGGTGACGTGGGAGACCCTTCCCTGAGTGGAGTTTCCCAAGGTCATTCAGAAGTTGGGACAGCTTTGCTGAGTATGGGGCCAGCTAGAGGGAGGCTTATAGGCAGTCCTCACAAGGGGCGGCGGCTCCCTGATCCCCATGCTGTTCCCACCCCGAGCCGAGTCTACCCCAAGGCCCAGGCAGGGATGCAGAAGGAGGGGGAAAAGGAGATTCACGGGTCTTAAGAAAGAAAGATGGAGAGACAGCAAAGAGAAACACATGGTGAAGAAAAAGAGACAGGAAGAGACAGAGAGATACATAGAGCAAGATCCTGAAAATCAAAGACCAGGAGTGAGAGAGACAGAGGAGAAGAAAGAGAGGAATTGAGAAATGGGGAGAGACAGGTGTCCAAAGAGATGGAAGACAAGGAGATGCTAAAGCCAAGATGGAAATTAAGAGAGGCACAGAGCTGAAGAAAGGCAGCGATCTGAGAGGACAAAAAGGAAAATGGAGAGAAACCTCAAGAGAAGAAATAGAGACAAGGCGGGAAGCGAGACATTTACAAAGATTCAGCCAAAGACAGAGACAGAGAGAAACAGAGTCTGAATTAGAGAGAAAGAGAGAAAAAAAAGGCACAGAAACAGCGATGAAACAAAGCCTTGCCTTCATTCAACAAACATTTACTGCGTGCCCACTGTGTGCTGGGCACTATGTTAGGTGCTGGGGATACAGAAGTGAACAAAACAAAATGCCTGCTCTTGAAAAGAGCTTGAAAGGAACTTTCCTGGTGGCCCAGCGGTTAAGACTTCACTTTCCAATGCAGAAGGTGTGGGTTCGAATCTTGGTCAGAAAGCTAAGATCCCACATATCTTGTGGCAAAAAAACAAAACATGAAACAGAAACGGACTTCCCTGGTGGACCAGCAGTTAAGAATCCACCTGCCAGCACCGGGGACATGGGTTTGATCCCTGGTCCTCGAAGATCCCACGTGCTGTGGAGCAACTAAGCCCATGCATCACAGCTACTTAGCCTGCGCTCTAGATTCTACACACAGCAACAAAAGAAGCCACCAGCACTAGACAGTAGCCTCTGTTCTCTGTAACTAAAGAAAAACTGCGTGCAGCAATGAAGACCCAGCGCAGCCAAAAAAAAAAAAAAAAAAAAAACCCCACCCAGAAGCAATAGTGTGACAAATCCAGTAAAAACTTCTTAAAAATAGTCCGAGAAAGAGGACCCATCTGAGAATCTGGGAGGGAAGTTGGAGGGTGGAGTCCAGGAGGGCACACTTGCTGCAACCCTGCTGTCTGAAGGGTCAGCACCTCTAAGCAGAGCCCTGCCCCCTAAACCTCTGCCATTCACCAGACAGAGAAAGGCTGACAGGTAGGGAGATGTGGTACACAAACAGGCAGGGAGATGGAGAAGCAGAGACAGAGGGAAATTAAGGTAAAGACGAAGTGAAAGAGGCTCAGGAAGAGAAAAAGACGGACATTGAAAAGAGCACACCAGAGAGAAAATTTGTTTTCAGACACAAACAGAGGACTTCCCTGGTGGCTCAGACGGTAAAGCGTCTTGCTTACAATGCGGGAGACCTGGGTTCGACCCCTGGGTCAGGAAGATCCTCTGGAGAAGGAAATGGCAACCCACTCCAGTACTCTTGCCTGAAAAATCCCATGGACAGAGGAGCATGGGGGGCTACAGTCCACGGGGTGGCAAAGAGTTGGACATGACTGAGCGACTTCATTCACTTCACTTCAGACACAAACAGAGGCAGACCCTGAAAGTAAAACAGGGAGAAGTGGGAAGAGAGAGCAAGAGACGAATAGAGAAACAGGGATTGAAAGTGAGAGACACTCCTAAAGGCAAGCCCAGTCCTGGACTCTGCACAGTCCCCCTGTCATCACCCTGGGTCTGGGCCCTGTGCCAGGCTTAGGATAGGCATGGAAGTGCCAGGCTGAGTGGCACTAGGGGGCTCCTAGTGAGCATCTAGAAGACAGGTACAGCATACAAGGCTCCAAGAGCAATGAGTGTGGAATTGACAAGGGCTCAGGTGTTGAGTCCTTAGGTAACACAGGCATGGAGCACAGGTGCCGGAGTCCAGCTCCAGCAGCCAGGGAATCAGCCTGAAGGGGTGAGCGGTGTCGGTGGACAATGATGTAGCCTCTGACTCGAGGTACAGGCCTACATGTTTATTTTAAGCCTCAGGTTTTCCTTTATACTTCGGCAAAAGCATTTGGTCAGAAGTTTGACATTTTTAGTTTTCCCCACCCAGATTTATTGTCTCCAGAAATCATTGTTGCCCTACAAACAGAGTTCCTGCTTCAGCAATTCTCTCAGAATCAGCTTTACTATCTATTATCTACTTCCTCTTATGTGTCTTATATTTAACTTGTGATTACATTGTAACTCATGTCACATTCCTCAGTTTATTTATCTTTCTAAATCCTGCTTGCCCCTAGCATATTAAGATCACTATCTCCTAAAAAGGCTTCTAGCTATTCTTAATTCTTCCTAAACCCTAAGCTCAGCAAACTTCTTTTGCCATAAATATTTCCCTCACAAACAGGTGAGGATAACAATCCTCTCATCCTGGAATATTCTTTGTAAAATCCTTGAACAAATGTCAATGGTTACTTTATATTTTCTGGGCACAACTGCAGAAGGCTTTGTGCTTTCTCATGCTTCTCTCAAGAACAATAAGCACCTTAACATTTTTTCCAGCCACCTCAACCGAAGAAAGGAAAGAACAAGTCAGAATCACAAGGCCTAACTCCTTCAACCTGGGACCGTACCTATGGAATGAGGAGAGGGGTTGGGGCCATGCCTCCATTTTGTCACTAATGCCTAACGCAGCTCCCGACACGCAGGAGCGCCAGGCTAATGCACACATCACTAGGGGTGTTTTATGAAGTTTATTTAGGAATCAGGGTGTATTCAGGAATCAGAAGTACAAGGTACAGGACTTCCCTGGTAGCCCAGTGATTAAGAATCCGACTACCAATGCAGAGGGCACAGGTTCGACCCCTGGTGCAGGAAGATCCCACATGCCACGGGGCAACTATCTTTGAGCTGCAACTACTAGAGCCTGGGCACCCTAGGGCCTGTGCTCTGCAGCAAGAGAAGCCACTGCAATGAGAAGCCCGTGCACCGCAACTAGAGAGTAGCCTCTGCTTGCCACAACTAGAGAAAGTCCACTAGTAGCGACAAAACCCCAGCGCAGCCAATTAGTTTTTTTAAAAGTATAAGGTCCAGCATTCATGGACCCAGAGGTGTCCAGGGGATTTAGGAATGCACAACTACAGGTCAAGTAAGATGGCCCCAAAGGTGCTATGGAGGGTGTACCTGTTGATCTGGTGTGCTGACATGAAAATGCTAGTGCATTAAGACTACCAGTTAAGACAGGCTGAGGCAGGCGCACACGTGCGCGCGCGCACACACACACACACACACACACACACACACACACACAAGCCAGGAGAAGCCAAGCACACCAGTGACATGGAAAAGAACTGGGTTGACAAATTACAGAATGAGAGGCTGGCAGGTGCCCACTCCTCCCACACTCAGTCTCCACCCTTGCTCCACCCAAGACCCCAGCGGAATAAAACAGAAGAAATGAGGAGGTGCAGGCATGGAGGATCAGGGCATGATGATCTCTGGCCTTATAGCGCTGTCATTGCTGGTCCTGCTACCGGTACTAGCCAGGTGGGGTTAGGGTGCATGCAGCACTCAGAGGCAGGGAGCCCTACCTCCTAGGCCCACTCCACTCCCACTGCTGGGGAACTTGCTGCAGTTAAGAGTCTGGACGCCTGGACCCGTGCACTCATGGAGGCAGCCCCAAGTGGGTGGTGGGGGGCGGGGGGGTCAGAATTCAGAATTCTGCATTTCTGAAAGTGGGGCTGGGGGCTGGAACTCTTAGCTCCCTGAATGAAGACAGAGCTGAGGGCTCACTCCTAAGAGAGGCTGAAGAGGCTCGGAGTCCTGCTTCCTGGGGGAGGAGACGGGGTGGGAAGTTAGATCTGGAGGGAAAATGGGCAGCGGGCCTGAGCTCCTGGTTCAGGGCGGGGTCTCGCTGCCACACGCCAACCCTTACTCCCAGGTCCTGAGAGAGGGCGAGCCTACAGCCGGCCGCAGAGAGGTCTGTTCTGGCTCAAGGCGTTGGGGGAAGGGGGGGCGGGTCTTGAGGGCCCAGACACCTAGTTCTGAGGGGGCAGGGGGCTGGGGACCTGAACTTCTAGATTTTGACGGAAGGCGGAGGGGCTGGACTCTTGGATCCGAAGGAGAAGGGAGCTGGGGGTCGGGCTCTGGGGTCTCGGCGGCGGAGGGGTCAGGAGCCCAGACTGGGGCCCGCTGACCACCGGCTCCGTGTAGCTCTCTGGGCGCTGGGGCCCGGTGTTCACGGTGTGGCTAGGCACGCGCCCTGCAGTGGTGCTGTGCCGCTACGCAGCGCTGCGGGACGCACTGGTGCTGCAAGCGGATGCCTTCTCCGGCCGCCGGGCCCTGGCAGTCTTCGAACGCTTCACACGCGGAAACGGTGAGGCCCGGGGGGTGGGCGGCGGGGGGTGCGGCCGCGGGGAGCGGCGGAAGAGCGGCCGGGAATATCCAGTACGGGGAAAAAACGCTGAATCAGAGAAGTGGGGCGGGGCCTCCTAGAGTCAAGGCTAATGAGGAGAGGTTGGGGCGGGGGCTACATTGTAGGGTTCGAATGGGAGTAGGGGGACTGGTTCCTTGTGCAGCCCCTAGAAGAGCCTAAGAGTCAAAGCCAAACAGAGCGCGCACTGGTCAGGGGTCAGGACCAGCAGAGGCGGGGTCAATGTGTGGATAGGGCCGAGAAGGCGGCATCCAAAAGATCTGGAACAGAAGCAGAGCGAAGAGTTGCGAAAAAGTCGGCTCCGTCGCGGGATGCGTCTGGGATGGGGCGTGGCCAACTTATCACCCCACCCCTTCTCTTCCCAACGCCCCCCCACATCTCCAAGGCACAGCGTTTTCTAAAGGGCCGCGCTGGCAATTTTGCACTTGGAGCACGTAAGGAGTTTGGCTTGGGTGCGCGGACCATCGAAGAGCGTGTCCTGGAAGAGGCGGCTTGTCTGCTTGGTGAATTTCAAGCCACTGGAGATACGGCCTGGAAAAAGAGAGGGACCAATGTGGGCGTGGACACTGGTCAAGAGAGGACCGAGGGAAGGCGTTTGGGTGGAACGAAGCCAGTAACCCAAGAGCTGGGTGGGATCTGAACCACCCAGCGTATGACCTTGTCATGTTCCCTCCTCTAGGAGCCCCGTTCAACCCCCTGGTGGCTACTGGATAATGCTGTATCTAATGTTATCTGCTCCGTGGTCTTTGGGAACTGCTATGGCTATGAGGACATGGCGTTCCTGAGGCTCCTGGACCTTTTCAATTACAACTTTCGCATCATGAGCTCCAGGTGGGGAGAGGTGAGAGGGTCGTGTGCCCAGTCTATGCCAAACCTGAGTGCATGGATCATTAGAATGGAGTAGTCTTAGAATGTTGGAATGGAAGAGTTTCACAACTTAAAACATCGAAGTCCTGGTCCACATCCCCCAAAGGGAATTTATGGTCTTGTTCAAGGTCCTATTGATTTCCTATCCCCCAGATGTACATTTTCCCCTCCCTCCTGGACTGGCTCCCAGGCCCACACCACTGAACATTCCAAAACTTCGCCCGGGTTTTCACCTCTCAGCAAATCCAGCTGCACCAGCAGACGCAGCAGCCCAGGAAGCCCCACAATTTCATCCACAGCTTCCTGGATCAAATAGATAAGGTACAGGGCCCTGGTGCCCTAAACTCTAGCCCTGCCGCCCACCAGCAGGCGTCTGGCATGCAGCAGAAACTATCTTCTGTACCCACAAAACAGAGAAGCCAGAGAGCCATTTCCAGGCAGAGACGTTGGTGATGACAATGCATAATCTCTTCTTTGGTGGTACAGAGACCACAAGCACCACCCTGCACTATGGACTCCTCATTCTGCTCAAATACCCAGAGGTGGCACGTCTGCAAGCTGAGAGCTAGGGACGAGGGGGCTGGAGTTTGGGGTCGGCTGGAGACTGAGGTATGCATAGTTCACATCTCCAGTAGCCCCAGCCAAAGTGCAGGCTGAGCTGGATGACGTGGCTGGTCGAATGCGTGCCCCAACCCTGGAGGACCGAGCACCCGCCCTGCACCAACACTTCATCAGTGTGGTGCCCTTTGGGCTCCCGCGTGCTCTCACCTGCCACACTACTTCCTGCCCAAGGTGCCCATTGGGTCTGGGGATCCTGCACAGGGCCGGGGAGGGCCTATCAGTGGGTCTGAGCATTGGCTTCTAATTGGGGTCTTTTTGAGTAACCTTGGCACATCACCCCAGGGCACCTTTGTGATTCCTCTGCTTGTGTCTACACACTGGGTCCCCACCCAATTCAAGAACCCAGAATGCTTAAACCCCACCAACTTCCTAACGACCAGGGCGAGTTCCAGAGCAACAATGCCTTCATGCCCTTTGCCCTAGGTCTGGGCTGGGCAGGGAGGGGACCAGTCAGGACATGCCCTGGTATGCATGGGTTTCTCACTCCATACCCGTGTCCCCAGGAAAGTGGATGTGCCTGGGTGCAGGCCTGGCCCCAACCGAGATCTTCCTCACCTCCATTCTACTGCGGTTCTTCCTGTTCCCTGTGGGGAGCCACTCCGACACAGACCTCACCCCGCAGTGCACTGGCCTGGGCAGCGTGCCCCCAGCCTTCCAGCTCCGCCTCGTGGCCCGCTGAAGTCAGATTCAGCTCAGCTCACTGGCTCTCAGACCTCCTTACCCTCTTCGGTCAATACAGGCCTGTACCGCAGATGGAGGACTCTTTTCAAAAAGAGGGAGCAAGAGAGTCAGCTGTGTGCAGCTCTGAGGTAAACTTTTATTTCTTGGCTGATAGGACTTGCATACCCATGCTCCTCCCAGCACCTTTATCCTGCCCAAGCAGTGGCAGCCTAGTCCAAAAGGTGCCATGGTGACAGGGGTTGGGGAGTCACTTCACATTCCAGGCTGAGGAGTGGGGGACTTGGGATATCCCCCACAAACCTTTGCCAGCAAGAGGCCATGACTCACCCCAACCCCAGATCCTGCGTCCTGGCGGGAGGTGGCGATGCCTCCTTCCAGTCTCCAAACCTGAGAGGGGCATGACCAGACAAGGCAGGACACAGGCCCCCAGCTCCAGTAACAGAAGGCCCCAGCACTGGCTCCTGTCTGGGTCACAACCCCCGTCCCCACCCCAGGGCAGCAGAGGTCTCTCCTCCTCCTTGGTCCTCAGCAATGGACGGAGCCCTCCACACCCAGGCAGGACGGAGGCCAAGTCAGAAGCAGTGGTGGTGGCGGGGAAGGAGCAGGCACCGAGACGGGCAGCACCGGGGCCCAGGGCTCTCCTGAAGCCAGGGCAAGCTGTCTGTCCATGCAGCTCTGGGACTGGCCACTAGGTGGGCGTAGTCGGCTGTGACACGGGCACTTGGACACCTTTCTGTCCTGATGCTGGGGAGGAAGAGGGACAGGGGATTGAGTCATCGGGAAGGAACAGAGGCCAAGGAAAACTGGGAAGATTGGGAGAGTATCAGAAGAGAGGGGGCTCATGCTGGGGACACCAGGTGAGTCAACTGTCTAGGGAAGGTAGGCAAAGATGCGGAAAAATGAGCTGCAAGGTTCAGTGACTTGAGATTCATCAAGAGATGATGAGACTCATCAGAGACTGATGAGACAGCTTGAGGCCTCAAGTAGTACATGGAACAGGAAGGACTTAAGAGGCGGGGTTACCATTTGGGAAGCAGGTACCTAGCTGATACTTGTCTTTGGCTGCTGCTCGCTCCTTGGCATCAAAATACCAGACAGTGATGGCGTACCTGGGGACCAGAGCAGCACCAGAGGGCCATTAGAAATCACACTTAATCCCACCCACTATCTCCACCCCTCCCAGCACCCCCCCACCCCCCGTCGTGGCATCCCGTCACTTCCTAGTTACTCCAGGGGTCTGACAAGACTGCTATCGCAGGCAGAGTAGCTGGGCACATCCCCAGAAATATGGATCCTACCTGGTGGCATAGGCTGGTTTCACCTCATGGGGTTCCGCCGATCAGACCAGAAAATGAGCAGCCGGTCAAAGAGGGGCTCAATGTTGGCTACCACGGGCCGGCCCTCAGGGAATATCTGCAGCAGGCCGCCATGCACCTGAGGGCGGGCCAGAGGATGAGGCAGGAGGCTAGCCAGCACTGCCTGGAGCCCCGCCTCCCCTTGCACAGCCACCCCCACAAGGGCCCGCCAGGGGCATAGTAACTGCACGTATCACTCCCTCCCACCACTCAGACTCTGAAAATGAATGACAACCCAGGGTCTGCATCACCATGGAAACGGGCAGGAAGCTACTAAAGACGACAGGAAATGGGGCGGGGGAAGTGCTCCTTAGGCTGGGGGCTGGGCAGACTGCACCATTACCCAACACCAAGAGCCACCACCACACAGTCAGCTGGAGAGGAGGTGCCGTTTCCAGGAAGGGCCCCTAAAAGATTACAACGCCCCCCAATGGGTTGAGAAGAGGACTGGGACCATACGAGCAGCTGAGCGGGGACAGGAAAAGACTCTGGATGAATGCCCCCCACCCCACCATCCTACCTTGACATCCCAGTTCTGATTCAGGTAATAGATACAAGTGATGCAGCGCCCGTCGCCATGGGGATTGTCAACGTGTCTCACGTACCCCAGCCCGTTTCCTGGGTAACATGCCACCATGGCCTGGCAGAGATGATGGAGATAGGGTTTACTGAGGCTAGCAGGCAGGGACTTTTGAGCAAGCCAGCCATTACCTCCTCTTTCTCACCTCTTTGAGCCCCTCACCTCTCCTCAAGGATCCTGGGGGCTCCAAGGGTTCCAGCACCCAGATGTTCCTTTTTAACCAAGCCTCTATCCACAAGAAACCTCAGCTCCTGGCCCCAAGAGCCCACTTCCCACACACACGAGGCACAGAAAGACTGAAGGCAAAGAAGGGGGCACAGAGTTTGAGATGGTTAGGTAACACTACTGACTTGATGGACATGCATTTGAGCAAGCTCGAGACAGTGAAGAACAGAGAAGCCTGGAATGCTGCAGTCCATGGGGTCACAAAGGGTTGGACACAACTTGGCAACTGAACAGCATACACACACCCAGAGTGTGGAACCAAGACGCAGCTCAGTGACTGAGGGTTTGGTTTTTAAGATAACCTGATCCCAAACTCAAACATTTCAGTAGAATAAAACCAATTTAAATGTTATTTAAACGTTTTCTGGTATACAGGGATGTGGCCTCAAAGCCCCACATGAGTTCTCTCCCAGAGCTGTAGAGTTGGAATGACCTGGGACACTGATGCACAGGCCCACCTCAGAGGTTCTGATGTACTTGGCCTCAGGTGCAGCCTGTAATTTTTAAAGGTTCCCAGGTAATTTGCACAGTGTTGAGAAGCACTGATCATAACGACAAAGAATATCTGCTAGATACAGTCTCCTACACATGTCAACAGTACCAAAACCTGTAACATGACTAGAACCTGAGATCTAATCACAACTCCAAGGATAGCCTGTCAAGTAGCCCTGGACAGTCTCATATTCTGCTACTGCTGCTAAGTCACTTTGGGCCTCAAATGCCTCATCTGTCAAACGGGGATAACAAGCACTTCTTGTTCACAGCAGTAGCATGAACCCCCTCCGGGAATATGACTATGGAGGCTCCTGATCCCCACAAACCTAAGAGTTAGGCCTCATCCCAGGCCATGGTTTCTATATGGAGAGGTCTAGCCACCTGGTTCCCCCTTCTCTCCTTGACTGCTGTTGCTGCCCAAGCCAGCCCTAGCCACACTGAGCTCTGGGCCTGGCCACTCCAAGCCTATATGCACAAAATGACAGGTGTGGTGTGAGGGAAAGGCCCTGTGTTCCCACAGAGCTAAGCCCTGGGTTCACTGGTCTCACTGCGGCCTCAAGAGCCGTGATGCTGGACAGGGGACTGGACTGAACTCTTGTTTCAGGCTCCTCATCCCTGACATGGAGTGTAACTACTACTTCATAGCTTGCTGAATGAGACATAAATGTCTGGGAAAGCACCCGGGATGGTGCCTAACACATGACAGTTAAAGCAGAGGCTGAAATGTAAAGGTCCCTGTCCTGTCCTCTGCCCACAGCCACTGGGAAGGCTGGACAAGCTGAATAAGGGAGCACTGGCATGAAGCTCCCCATCTGGGGACCCTCTATGCTGACCCCTCGACCCACAGTGATGCCAGGACAGACTCCGCTGGCCCCTGCTCCCCCATAATCCTCAGCTACACCTGGGGGCCATGGCCATCTGCCACAGCCCTGGGGTAAACATTCCCAATCGAAAAGATCGGCATCTGCTGCCAAAACCAGGAGGCTTGCCAGGCACTCCATGGCAGGCCAGGCTGACTCAACCCCTCGGCCTCCTCCCAGCTTATTATTCCCCGGGGCTCACCCCAGCGCATAGAGTAGCTGCTCTGTGTTAAACGTGTGCACCTGGCCCACCACCGCACCTGCCCCGGGCAAGAGGCCAGGACGACTGTGGCCACCATGGCTGCCCAGCAGGGCGCCTTTCTCTCTGGCAACATGAGGGCGAGGTCCTGGCCCCCATGGCCCCAGGTTCCAAACAACTTTCTTTGCACTGCTCACTCCCTGCAGACGGGTCAGTGCTCTGAGCAACTACTTCACCGCGAGGAAAGGATCCCTGAATGTGGCCAGAATGGGGGGTGACCTGGAACCAGTGGGTCACTGATTAGGGACAGGCAAGCCCTCCCCAGTGAGAATCCAAGCCGAGAGTTTGCCAATTTGGTTTGAGGATGGGGTGAGCAAAGGGGTCCAGGGCTGATACCTCTTCCCCCACATACCATCCCCACACAGCTGCCAGAGACCCTTTACTCTCCCTCAGCACAGCTCAAATCCCTTCAAGTTCCTCACTGCATCCCCAGAGAACACAAATTCCTGACCACAGCCTCCAAGGCCACCAGCCTCCCTAAACTACCTCCGGCCTCGCAGTCCTCCTGACTCTTCCCTGACCAGGCTGAGTTCACCCCCAGGCTTTTGCACCTGCCAAGAACACTCTTCCACTGGTCCCCCTTGTCAGGTCTCGGGGCCAGGAGCACCTGGAGTCCTCTAACTGAAGGCACCTGGGCTCACTCCCCCTGTCATCCCCCTCAAACAGGAACTTGTTTACCCGGCACTGGCCCCCAGGGCCAGGCCAGGCTCCCTAGGGCCAAGAAGGGAGCTGCTGACTGAAAGCTCTCTTCTTCTGGGTCTCGGGGCCTCCATGTGTCCCACCCGTGCCCCCTCACAGGACCTCCCACCGTGCAGGCAGGGACACACACTGTAGTCTTTCATGAAGCAGGACTCCTGTGTCAGGCTAGACACAGAAACAGGCCGTTTAAGGCCCACTCTTCCCCCGGACAGATACTCACCTGGGAGTGGGGGGAGGGGTAAGCATGCTCTGGCCTGAGAAGCATCTACTTCCCAAACCCACAAGGGAAAGGGACAAAAGCAGAGTAATAAAGAAACATGTTCTTTACACTTCCATCTCCGGGAAGGGGCTGCTAGGATAAGGGACAGCTAGAATCAACATGCCCAGAGCCCCACAAAGCACACACACACAGTACCCACCCCAAGTCAGAATCCCAGGACTGAGCCAACAACAGCAGGCCCCACCTCCAAACTGGTCTTAAAGGGGCCTCCCCGGAACCCCCTAAGGTAGTCCTTGAAGCCAGTGCAAATCAATTCCCTCCCACCTGCAGGTCAACTGAGCAGAGGAACCAGGGAGAGAAGGCAGAGAACACAGGAGGTGAGTTCAGGAAGCACAGAGAGGCAGGCTGTGATTGGCCGCAGGCACACTGGCGACCTGAGGCCCCACCGCCACTGTGGCCACCCCGCATCTCAGCACCCCACTCCACCTTACTCCAGAGCCTGGGGCAGAACCCAGATGTTGCCCTGTGAAGGTGAGGAAGCTGAAGTTGCAGTCTCACTGGGGCAGGGGAGGGTCAGAGAGGAACTCCAGTGATTGGGCTGGCTCCTCCCCTCCCTTCTCCGTCCAGACAGGCTTGTTCTTAACTCCTAGGGCTAAAAAGTCTCAACCCCCAGCCACTCACCCCCTCCAGGGCCCTGTTTCCAACCACATCCAAGGCACCAAAGGAGAGGAGATTCACGTATTCTCCTTTCCCGCCTAAAAGGGCCATAGACTAGCTAGGCAGTTAACCTGGTTTTCCTATCCTGTGATAAGCAAACTGAGGTTCAGAGAAGTATCCCGCCTTGGGCTCTTCAGTTCTTGTGGTCTCCCCTAACCTCCCTCCTGTAAGGATGGGTGACCCTGGGAAGAAGGTGCTGGGCACCCTGTGGCTACGGAGATTCCCACTGACCTCCTGCCCCTGAAGGGCTGCCTCTGGCTTTCCACTACCAAGGTAACAGGAGAGCAGAGCAAAGTGGGACAAATTCCAGCTGGGGTGGAGAGGCCAGCATGGCTTCAGCCTGGGGGAGCCCTGGTCCCTGAGGCAGTTCCTGCCTGAGAGGAACACTGCAGGGGCAGAACCCAAGATGGGAGGCAGTTCCTGCCTGAGAGGAACGCTGCAGGGGCAGAACCCAAGATGGGATCTGAGGGAGGAGGGCGGGGATGCGAGGAGCACAGACTTATGCCTGCAGGGCAGAACACGGCTGTGCCATCAGCCAGGCATCGCTGGTGAAGGGCAGCGGGCACTCCCTACAGGGCCTTGTCCAACCACCACCACACAGTGAACTCCAGGCCAGGGCCCTCACACCCCTCCATGAAAGACAATTCATGTGCTGGCAGGTTGAAAGGCCCTATGGACTATTGTCTTGTGCAGGACTCCTGACCCCAGATTCCTGAATGGGCAGCTGGAGGCCCAGAAGGCCCTGATGACTGCCCATAAACTCAATCAAATGAGCATTTTTCTTAAGACAGGGTTTGGTTTCGAGCAGATTTAAAGAAAAAAAAAAAGATTAATAACTACTACTCTAAAACAAAAAGGGGGTCAAGAGAAGACCCAAAGGCAGAAGATCAAGTAAACAGACCAGAGCCAGACAGGGATGAAGTGAGGGACGGACAGAACAGAGAAGATGGAGGACAGACTAGGATGGGGTAGGATGGGCGAGATGGGGTCATGACCTCCCACCTGAGCCAGCGCACTGCCACCCCTGGGAAGCCGGCGTGAGGCAGACATCACAGTATGGCATACAAGGTGCAGTGCAGCCCAGCACCAGGCATGGTGGGCATCTTCCCCTCAGCCTGGCATGGGCCTCACCACTGCCACCCACCCCTCCCAGTTCTCCTACCTGGGAGACAGACTAGACAGACAAGACACACACAGTGGACAGGATGGACTACATACACTTGGATGGATGAAAAAATAAGGGAACAGGAAGAACACAAGATGGGCAGACAGACAGACACACAAACCTTGCCCACTTGCTCTCAGGCTCTCAGACATCACAGGGTTGCTGACCCCACCAGGGCTCAAACACAGATGCGGGGCTACGAATGGCAGTACCTCTCTTCAGGTTCTTTGAGAGGATCCCCAGCAAGGTCAAGAATCCCGGTGACTATGGGCCAAACCCACAGCTTGCAGGTGCACAAACTAAGGCCCACAGGGCACAAGAGCCCACAGCGAGCTCGGACACTCCCTGCACCAGGGCTGCCTAAACCCTTTTGTGACCGCAGAAGCCTGTCCCCAAACCCACTGATGCTCAGAACAACAGGCGTCCAAGTGCCTGGGGGGGCCCCATCCCACCACCCCTCACAGGTCTCTGCGGCCTCACCTTGGTGCGCCCATTGATGACGTAGCTGCCCAGCCTCCCAGCACAGTGGCGGATGACGGCATCCACGTGGGCCATGAGGGCACCGATGCTCTGGCAGCCCGGCTCATGGCCTTCCACCCAGGCAATCTGGTCCCCACGGATGCTGCGTGGCGGGATAGCCCGCTGGCTCACAAGCTGCCCGTCTCGCAGGCGCCCGCCCCGCTTCAGGGCCTCTACCTCCGCCAGCACTTGGCCACCCAGGGCCGCCCCCAGAAAGCTGTCCTTGACGCAGATGCCATAGTACCGCATGCAGGGCACAATGTAGTCCAGGGCCAGGCGCTCGGGCGCCGCAGGCAGCACCTCCTCCCTCAGCCCGGCGCCGGCCTCGCCGCTGCCACTGCTGCAGCCCTCCCCCCTCCGCCTCCTGGTTCTCCTGCCTGGCCCAGGGTCGCTTGCTGGGTGCAGGGGCATCCCCACCATCCTCTGCCCACTTCCGTTTGGGGGCCTCGGGCCGGGCGCCCTGGGCTGCCAGCCGCTGGCACCCCTTGGTGACCAGTGCCGCAGCACCCTCACTCTGCAGCGGCCGTAGCTCGCCACCATCCTGCCCACCGAAGCCCTCCCGCAGGGGGCTGCCTGTGGCGGAAGTAGCTGTGGCTCTGGGGGTCCCACTCCCCCGCCCGAGGCCTCAGTGGGCGCTCCTGGGCGGTGGTAGGACAGCAGGGGACAGGGCAGGTAACTCTCCACCCCCATCCTGGTCCGGCTAGGCTCCAAGGGCTCTGACACCGAACCCGGCAACTGAGGGAGAGCCTGACTCAAGGGCTGGGGCTGGCACGGGCTGTCCATGGCAGCAGTGTCTTCATCCCCCGGGCATGGAGGGCACGGCCCAGGCCCATGGTGCCACCCTCCTCCACCTCCTCCTCCTCCACTTGATGCAGCTGGGGGCCGGGGCGGCTGGGCCTGGCGTGGGGCAGGATGAGGCAGGGCAGGTGGAAGAGGCTTTTCTCTCGCCCTGGGGGTGCTCGCTGGTCCCCAAGTCCTCTGTTGTCCCTAGGGGCTTGGGAAGGGACCTGTCACAGTGGCTGGAGAGAAAAAAAAGGGAAGGTGAGAAGAGCTACACAGGCAAGTGCACTGGAGGGGGTGGGGGCAGTGGCAGGGGCAGCAGAGAGCAAGATAGACTTAGCTGCAAAGACCCCCAAAACCTGAGGTCATGGCGGGAGGGGGGTGGGGGCGGCAGAGACTCTGGGACTTGGAGGGAGTCACGAAGAGACAAGGAGCAATAAACGGGACAGCTGGAGAAGTGAGGCTGGGTAGGTGACCCACAGCCAGAGGACTGCAGTGGGGGCCACGGGTGAGATACATCCTCACACACAGACCCACAAACAAAAAAGAAGTAAAGGAGGAGACTCTTATTAGAAAAGGAGAGCGAAGTGAGAACTAGAAGTTAGAAACAAACGGGGAGGACTGGGGGGAGGGGGCGGATCAGCCTGGAAAACACAGAAGGAAGGTGGGGACCTACAGACAGTGGAAACTGGTTTGGGGGAGGAGGGGGGCGTCCCGAAACAGGAAAAATAATAAAGCGGAGAAGAGGAGAGAGAGTGGGCCTGAGACAGCCGGGCAGAACCGGGTGGAGGGGTCGACCCGATCCCAACAAGAGGAAAGCCCGTTAGGGGCTGACACACACCCAGACGGAAGGGGAGGTCCTGAGACGGACAGACGGAAGGGAGCCGTGGGAGCAGGGTCCACGGCGACAGAGGGAAGGGTGGAGGGTTCACGCACTCGGGGACAGGACGAGGCGGGGAAAAAGAGCCCCCCTCCCAAGTCCCTCCGGTGCGGGCCCTGAAGCCCCTCGGGGCGCAGCAGGACACGAAGGCAAGGCCTAGGGACCGCTGGGACCCCGTGTCCCCTCCCCTCCCCCCGACGCGCGCTCCCGGCTCCCACCCCAACACCCCCAACGGCCGGCGCTCGACGTGCCCGGCGCGCGCTCCCCTCCCCCACGCCCCACCCCCACTCCCCTCCTCCCCTCCCTCCCCTTCCCGGGGTCGCGGCGCTCCGCCACAGAGTGCCGGGCGCGCGCCCCCACACCGCGCCCGGCTCGTGCCGGCGCCCGACCTCAATTCCTTTTCCGCCTCGTTCCCTTCCCTTCCCGGGCTCTCCTCACCGAGCTTTTTCCTCCGGCCCCGGCGCCGCCGTTTGTGCCAGCCGCCCTGCGCCGCACAGCGCGCCATGCCCCGCCCCCACCACCCCGCGACGCCCCGCCCCCGCCTCGCCCGGTGGACACGTGACCTCGTCCGGGCCGAGGAGATGAACAGGCGCAGGCGCGAGCCGCGCGGGGCGGGGCGACGGAGTTCCGAACACCCTCTTCCAGGAGAAAAGGGAAATAAATGGATCCGAGGTGACGCCGGGCTTCTTGGCGCCCTCCGCCCCCGCCCCTTTTGTGCGAGAGGAGGAACGCAGTTAGGAAGGGCCGGATGGGGTGGTGGGGCTCGTCTACGATGTCAAGGGAGTGGGAGGGGCATGTAAATTAGCCTATTTACATAGACCGGCCGGCCCGTCTCCTTGGAGCGAAGAACGCTGCTGGATGATGAGCAGGGTCTGGGAGTGGCATGTATATCATGGATGTTATTAACATGGACAGCCCCGCCTTCTCACAGCCCAAGATTAGGACTGAAAAGCGTCTGGGCAAATAGTTGGGAAATGTATGTAAATTTGCACGACAGCAAGTAATTTACATAGGGACATTTTATAAAGGAGAAGAAAAAAGCGGAACGTCCTTGAGAGAGGGGAGAGAGGACTAGAAGGGATGTGCAGATTCTGAACCGCTCTGCCCTGCCCCTCCGGGACAACTGTGTGGAGTCCGAATAAAACCAGCTAGGAAAGCTAGAGAAGACACTACTAGCATGACTATCTCAAGAGTCTTTAGAACAGTCTGGACGACCTGACCTAGGGGGATAAAATACAGATGAGATCATTTAAAATGCCCCGCCCCCTCCAGCAGCCCCAGGCTGAGCAGGGCCTCCCTTGAGGGCGGTTTAAGGCCAGCCTGAGGGAGGGAGAGCCACTGGGAGTGTCCTCGGTGGGTTGCACCAGTCCCTGGCAGAGCCCGTGCAGGTGTCAGCAGTCCACCTGGACACAGGAGGTAACACACTGATCTTAAGTATGCATGAGGGTTAGGGTAGTACAAAAGCCCACACAGTCTTCAGGGGCACACACAGGGTTCATGGTCACACACAGGTGTGTCAATAGAGCCAAATATACACCAAAACACACACAGATCTCAGGGGCACATATGCACAGTCAAGCACTAACTAGACACTGCCTCAGACTTTCAAGTATCACCCACTGAGCAGACCCAGGGCTCACCCTCAGGCCTGAATTCTCATTCCCTAGCCTCAGCGTCCCAAACAACATCACCCTTGTAGACACAATCACCAAGGGCACAGAGCACTCACAAGCAAAGTGTCACACACACACAAGCAGCACCCATTCCTACAGATCCCATCACACCCATCACAAACAGAGGGACCCTCGTGTTACATATGTGGGCAAAATTCCTCCACAACAGACACCTGAGCCATGGAGTCATGGTGGACCCCACACTATGTCCAACCCTAAAACATGGACTCCAAACATAATCAGGGACCTCATCTGCCTCCCTTCCCTCCCCACCACCCCAAAATGACAGAGGCTATGACACAGGTGTAAACAATGCTTTATGGGGGGCGGGGGGCGGACGGGCATTGGAACAGGACAGGCCTCCAGGTAATAAATAACACGTACTCGCAATGGCAGGGCCAGGGATGCTGAGGCCAAACGGCCCTGGTCTCAGGCTTTGTGAACTCTCTGAGTATGCTCAAAGAGGAGTTAGGGGTTCAGGGGAAACAGGGGTTAGCCAAGACAGAGGAAGCAGCAGCAGGCACGGAGAGAATCCCCCTTCCCCCATGGCTCAGTCTTGCCCCTCAGCCAGGCCCCACCAGGCCAGGGAAGGGAGACCGGTGGCAGGGCAGCTTCTCTGGGGCCAGGGCAGGTGAGGGGCTCGGCCTTCCAGGACCTGTGTCTGGGCCCCAGACGGAAGGACAGGGCTGGTCCTGGAGAGCAGGTGAGCTGCAAGAAAAGTGTGCGGTGAACTGGGGGATCCCGGGTCTGTCAGCTGCAGGTTTGTCTCCTTTCTGACTATCTTCCTGCCCTCCTATCTGTGCCCTTCTGTCTATACTTTTTCTCCCTAACCTGCTACATTTTCTGACTTTCTGTTTCTTGTCTGCAGGTAATGTGCGGCTCTCACTCTGAAGGCACCCGCATTCCCCTGTGTATTTGCCTCAGAGAGCTGTCTCCTTGAGTCTGTAGAGGGGCCTCTCAGTGTCTATATTCTGTGTCCCCACCTTTGTATCTCTGTGTTCCTCTATGTTCCTGGACCATCCTGGCTCTAGGTCTCATCCCTCTATGTTCCTGGACCACCTCAACTCTAGGTCTCATTCCACGGTTTTCCAAGTCAGAGATATATTTGGCAATCAGTTCTTGCTTTGTGGTTATCTGAAGACAGCATTACCTGCGAGCTTCTAGAAATACCCAGATCACTTCAGAATCTCTGGGGTAAGGCTCAGGCATCAGTAGCTTTTAAAGCTCTCTAGGTGATTCCAATGTGCACAACTGCACTAGTGGGGTGGGAAATCAGTTTGGTGGGCCTTGAGCAATTTTTCATTGAAATAGAATAAAATAAAAAATACCAGAGTGCTTCATACATAATAATGTTGGTCCATAGACACAGAAAGTAAGTGGGTATAGGTCAGAAGCTGGAAGGGGAACAGAGAGTGAATGTTTAGTGGGTATGGAGTTTCCTTTTAGAATGATGAAATTGCTTTGAAACTAGACAGAGGTGATGGTTTCATAACCCTGTGAGTGTACTAAATGCCACTGAATTGTACACTTTAAAATAGCTAAATTTATGTGAATTTCACCTCTGTTTTAAGAATATTAGTATGAGGGAAATGTGTGTTTTAGTTTTCTATGTGTGTGACTGCATTAGAACAACATACAAAGTGTATTTCCTCCTGTAGACTGCAATCAACAGTTTGAAAATGCACTCTTGTTAGATTTGATTCACTGAGAAAACCCTGAAACAGACTCAAATTATGTCCTAAGGTGAAGAGAACACACCCATCTGTTTCTACACAGCCCAGAGTCCTTAAATTGGATAAGAAGAAAAATAATAAACAGTCTTTATTGAGTCTTAGTTTACTGGCTGTCAGGCCCTGTTCTTAGCACTTTACCTGACTTAATTAATCTTCTCAACACTCACTTGAAGTAGGTACTATTATTAGCCCCACTTGCAGATGAAGAAACCAAGGCCCAGAGTTAAATAATTTGCCAACAGTCATGCAACTATGCAGTGAGAGTCGGAGTATAAATGCAGGCAGCTCAGCTCTGGAGTCTGTGATCTGTCACTTCTCAGATGGGGGAGACAAACACCATAAATAATGATGGAGGGGACAGAGCTGAACACTTTAAAAGGAGGGACAGGGGCTTCCCTGGTGGTCCAGTGGTTAGGACTCTGCGCTTTCACTGCCGAGGGCGAGAGTTCCATCCTTGGTTGGAGGACTATGATCCCATAAGCCATTCAGCACAGCCAAAAAAAGGAATAATAATAAAAAGGAGAGGCAGACTGCCCATCTAGAGACAGTGACCCCTTTTGGGAAGAGACATTCTAGCAGAGACCTGATGATGAATGGGAGATGGCCTGAGAAGGGAGGTAGGAGGACAGGAAGGGCTGATGCAGAGGCCTGGAAGGAAAGAAGCCCCGCCCCAAGAGCTCACCCTTGACTCATCTCTCTCAAATCCATTCATCTGGAAATTATGCTGGCCCTGATCTCAAAGTACCTATGTCCAAGGTCTAACCACTTTGCTCCAAGGCCATCCTGGAGCTGCCAATGGCTGGCAGTGGGGGGTGGCGGCGAGTGGGTTTGAAGCAGAGAGACAAGAACTGTCAAGACATAGTCACCCACAGAGAGGTGAGGATAGGACCAAGTCTTTCATGCCTGCCAAGGGCTTTGGACCAAGCATAGGAACAAGCAAGGCTTCCTGGAGGAGGCGGGGGAAGTTACCAGAAGAACAGAGAGGAAGAAGCAGATTTGTGCTTTAGGAAGACCCAGAGATAACATCAAGGGGGACACGCCTGGAGGCAAAGATGATCTAACCTAACTCACCTTTCGACCCCTCCTCTGCCCCCATCCTGGTCCTGTCTACCACAGTCTTGACTTTGCAGTAGCCTTCTCACTAGTCACTGGGCAACCACCCCTGCCCACCCCGCCCCCCAGCAGTCTCTCTGTTTGTAGCCAGAGGGGCCCTATGAACACCTGAATCAGATCCTGCCCCTTCTCTGCTTGTATAAGCCAGAGCCTTCCCCATGACCCACGAAGCCCTCACTCATCTGCTTCCCCCACCCCAACCTCATCTTCTGCTCACCTACCCCCAAACACACTCACACGCACACACACGCTCATATCCACACACACATCCACTCATTTCACTGCAGCCACCCTGGAGTGGCCTTGACTTCCTCACCCAGGGGAGGCAGGACCCTACCTCAGGGCCTTTGCACTGGCTCTTCTTTCTGCTTATAACACTTTTCCCCCAGGTCCCCACACAACCTTTGCTCAAATGTCACCTTCTCAGCGAGCCCTCCCCTCATCATCCCATTTGACCGTCCACTCCTCCACCTCCCCACCCTCCTTGATTCTTCTCCATAGCTTGTATCTCTCTGGCTGTTATAAAGTTTGCTCCTGGGTCTTGTTTATTGTCTGTCTCTTCCACGAAGGCAGGCATTCTTGTCTGTTTTCCCCATTGCTGTTATCCCCCACGCTGTGAACAGGGTCTGGCGCATAGTAGGTGCTCAACAGACATTTGAGGAATTATGAACAGGAGAGTCAGAGATGTAGGGCAGAGAGCTGGCAGTGGGATGGGAAGAATGGGTGGATCTCCCATGTCTGGGAAGATGGCCCTTTTTCCTGGTTGTGTCTCCTGTTCTATGTCGCTGTCTCTGCTCTGTCCTCCCCATTGCTGGGAGACCAGCCCTGCAGCTCCCAGGTCCCCAGAATCCCACCTGACTCTGCAGGTCTCAGCAGCCACAGGGCTGAGGAGCCCACGGCCTGGGCACTCCGAGGCTGCCGCAACTGGCGAAGGGAGGCATCACCATACTGAATGCCAGAGCCCATCCTCTCGGGGTCCAGTTCACCTGGGGGCAGGGAGGGGAGAGGTCAGGACCAGTCCCTGGAAACCTCTGGGCTCTGCCTTCCACTCCCAGTCCGGTCAGTTGGGGGTCTCACCTGAGTCGATCTTGTTCAGAATGGTGCGGGCACACTTCAGGAATGCCTCCTCCACATTCTCACCCGTGAGAGCACTTGTTTCCAGGAACATTAGCTCTGGTGGGGGCGAGGGGACAGACACTCGAGACAGTCAGTCTCCAATTTCCACTCAGACTCTGACCTGCTACCTCTCATTCTGTCCCTCAAGCCTTCACTTCGGGCCTCCGTACGTGTGTTTCCCTGCCATGAGAGCCCCCTTCCCCAGGTACCCACCGAGCTCTTCCTTCAGAACTCAGCTCCTATCTCCTCCTCCAGGAAGTCCTCTTGACTTCCCAGGATGAACCAGGTGCCTCCCCTGGGCTCTCATTGACCCGTTCACCTCCCCCTTCCCAGCCCTGAGCTCTCTGGGGTGTCACTCTCCAGAAATGGTTCTCCTCCCTCCACCCTGGGCTGTGAGACCCTGAGAGCTGGGCCCAGGGCTATTTTCATCACTGTGTCCCCAGCACCATCCAGCACAGGCCCCATTCATAGTCCACCCATTAGCAATGTGACAAGGCCTCAGAGTAAGTCAGAGCCAGCATTCAAACCCACATCTTTCTGATAGCAAATCGTCTAAACCTAGAGGTTACAAAAAGAAGGAACATGGACAGACCCTAAGTCGGCAGATGTGGGCCAACACGAAGTTTTCAAATGAGTTTAGACCTGCATACCTCTTGTTGTAGTCACTAGTTTATTTTCTGGATTCCACATATAAGTGATACCAAACAATATTTATCTTTCCCTGACTTACTTCACTTAGCAATACCTTCCAAGTCCATCTGTGTTGCTGCAAGTGGCATTATTTCATTCTTTTTTGTGGCTGAATAGTATTCCGTTGTGTATATATACCATTTTATCCATTCATCCATTGATAGACACTAAGGTTGCTTCCATATCTCGGCAATTATAAACAATACTGCTATGAGCATTGGGGTATCTTTTTGAATCCATTTTTTTTTAGGACACATACCTGGGAGTAGGATTGCTGTGTCACGCAGCAGTTCAATTTTAGTTTTCTGAGAAACTCCCATACTGTTTTCAAAAGTGGCTGCACCAGTGTACATTCCCAACAACAGCATACCAGGGGTTTATTTTCTCTAAATCCTCACCAACATTTGTTATTTGTGGTCTTTTTGATAACATACTTGCATACCTTTCAATGTGGCTGTCAGTCTTGTCCATTCCCCTAATGTCAGTGCTTGCTAACCTGAGGGTCTCCTCTGCCCCTTCTCCCTTATTCACAAAATGTGCCTGTCCCCTATGGCTGTCAGAGTTTACAGTCCCTACCTTACACCAGTATTCTATGCTGCCTCCCCACGGCGGCCGAAACCTTAGCAGCGAACATTCATGAAGTACCCATTCATCCAAGCCGTGCCAAGAGTTCCCCTGGACCACCTCCCTTTAACCATCTGTGAAGCAGAGTGTGTGATAGTTAAGGGAGGTGGTCCGGGGGCACTCATTTTTCCAGATGGGGAAACAGAGTGGTCATGTAGCCCGCACATGGCCAACACCCAGATCTGAACGCAGACCTCTAAAGTTGCACGTTGCCCTGCTGGGCAGAGCCACAGAGAGCTAGGGGGCTCTCACAGGCTCCCCCTGAATGCCCCCCATCCCTCTGCTGGTCCCCTGCCCCACTGATCCACCACCTAGCCCTCACCATTCTCCTGGGCAAAGCGGGAGGCCTCCAGGAAAGTGACCTCGCGCTCCGGGTCCAGGTCTTTCTTGTTGCCACAGAGAATGACCACGATGTTGGGGCTGGCCAGTGTGCGTGCATCCGTCAGCCAAGCAGCCAGTGAGTTGTAGGTCTCCCGGCTGTGGAAAAGGGAGCCAGGAGGGAGGCAGGTGCAGCAGCAGTGGGCAGCCCGGGCCCCACCCCACCCACTCCGTGCACCCACCTGGTGATGTCATATACCAGCAGGGCTCCAGCTGCCCCTCGGTAATAACTCCGTGTCACCGACCTGTGGGGCCAGGGGTACCCAGTCACTCCCAAGGCTGGGGTCTGCCCAAGACTGCCCCCCTCTGCGGAGAGACACACTGGTGGTTCGGAGGCCCCCCTGCACAGCTGGCCCCTCCTCCTAAACCTGGCCATGGTCTGGGTCTCACTACAGTTTCTCCCACTGGTAGCCTACTTCCCTCAGTCTTTATCTTGGGTGCCTGCCTCACAATCTCTCCCTACAATTTGTCTTTGGCCACACCATGTGGCTTATAGGATCTTAGTTCCCCGACCAGGGATGGAACCTGGGGGCCTTGACAGTGAAATGCCAATCCTAACCACTGGGCCACCAGGGAATTCCCTCTCCCTACTTTTGACTCTCTGTGTGTCCCTGTCTTTCTGCATCTCTTCCTTGGTATATACCGTTCAGTCTCTTGTATGTGTATGTATCTTTAATTCTCTATTTCTCTCCATCTCTGTTGCTCTGGCTCTGTCGTCCTTTCTCTTTCATTCATCCTTTCCCTTCGCCCAGTCCTGGCCAAGCACTATGCAACTACATCCGCTTGGCCCTCTCCTGCTGTTTGGGGAGGCCCCTTCCCAGGGTGGTTAACTGTCTGCTTCTCACTGTGTCGCCAGGCTGGATCCCTCTGGAATTCGTGCAATCACACTACAACCATTCACAGAACACGTACTGCCATCCTGGCGCAGTCACACACCTCTCTCCTCCATCCTCTCTCTGTCTCTGGGCAGCTCACACAATGAACTCTTGCATGAATATTAACTCAGCAGCTACTCAGTGCTGACCAGGGACCACCCTTTCCCAGAAGTTGGATTCCTTGTTTATCTCTGCTGGCTATTTCTCACTCAGGGTTTCCATGGGTCCATCACCTTTTCTGCAGACATACTGTGTGCTGAACCCTCCACATTGCCCTGTCCCCCAAAACATCCATTTCTCCATCTCTCTGGCCACACCTGTCCCATTCTCCCTGTCTTTGTCTCTCACCTCTATTTGAGTGTCCTAATCTGCCTCTTCTCTCTCAGTCTGTCTCTTTTTCTCCCTTCCTGAGTGTCTGTAACTCTCAACTTTCCTTTTCTATTTCAGTCATTTTCAGTTGCTCTCTGCTCCTTGCCTCACCCCAAGCATCTCCTCCTGTCCAGGCCTTATTGCTCCCTGGGGACAAGTCTCCATCCTTCCAGCCACATGGATCTATCCCACAGGGTCTCGCTAGGGTCGGTCATCCCTCCCTGGCCTTCTCACTCTTAATCATGCTTCCTTCTCAATCTCTTTTTGTCTGTCTGCCATCCTCTCTTCAAGACACCTTCTTTCTTTGACTACATGTACCTGCTCATCACAGTCTCTCTTGCCCTCTCTCTCTACCTTGCCCACCCTCTCAGTGTGTCCTTGCTCCCGTCATTATGTTTCCAGGTAACTCTGCATGCCTCTTTCTCTGCCCCCCCCCGCTTTCTCACTGGGAGCCCAGCCCACCTACCGAAACCGCTCCTGGCCAGCTGTGTCCCAAATCTGTAGCTTCACAGTCTTCCCACCCACGTTGACCACCCGAGATCCAAACTCCACGCCAATTGTGTGGTTGGAGTCCTGTTTGACTGGGAGTGGAAGGGAGAGAAGAGACAGGAGGGCGCTCAGAGGATTCCCTGTCCTCCGAGGCCTATGCAAACCCATTCTCATTTCTGGGTTGACTGAGGCTCAAGGAGGACCTCGCATAAGTGTATACCAAAGTAAGGACCTGGCAGCCAGCACTGAAGTTGTACCTAAGGCCAGCCCCACCCCTGCCCAACAGCTGCCTACTTGCCCCCCCACCATGGCCCTGTCCATGGTTTAGTGCACCCAGAACCACTCCCAGAAACTCACATTTATTCTCAATGAACTGATGAAGGAGACATGATTTGCCTGTTCCTGCACTGCCAATCACCAGGAATTTGAAGAGGAAGTCTGAGCGGATGGAGCCAAATTCAAGAAAAACCCATTCGGAGAGAAAGACACGGAAAGATTGAAACCAGGGGAACATCACAATTACAGGGAGAGAAACAGACACAAACAGATACAGAACTGTGGGTAACAGCCATGACAGATAATTCTTGCAGAGCGCTTACCACATACCCAGCAGAAGTAAAGGTCTTTACTTACATCAACAACTCACTTAATCCTCAAGAAAGCTCTGTGAGGGAGGTATACTAATAATTATTCCCATTTTCCAGATGAGAAAACGGAGGTCTTGAAAGGTTAACTGACTTGCCCAAGATCCCACTGCTAGGTACAGCTGGGATTCAAACCCAGGCCAACTGGCTCCAGAGTCCAAGTAACTATTACTTTGCTAAAGCCTCTTGAAAACCATTTTAGCAAGGACTACAATCTTGTCCTTGCTCCCCTCCCCCACCCCGCCCCACAACTTCGCTTCCTACCACTTTCTGATTCATTCACTGCACTCTACCTTAGCGTCTTTGCATTGTTCCCTCGGCTTTTCTCTATTCGTTGAAAGAATGCAGCTCCCTCTGTAACTCCTAATCCATTGTTCTTTCTTCTGTAAACTGTTCTCTCACTTTCTACCCATCCATACATCCGGATTTTCCAACTCTGTCTCTTCCCTCCCGCAGTCCGAGGCACTACCGCTAGTCTCAAGCTTAAGCCCCACCCCCTTGCCGCTAGTCCCACCCCTATTTAAAGAACAACTCACCCGTAACCGCATTCCAGCCCTCTCCCAGGGTAATCCCTGGGTCCAGAGCATCCCTTCAGTATCCCCCAGCCCATCAAGCTTGATCCTTGCCATTCACAATCAGCTCCGCCCCATTCTCTCAGGCTCCGCCCAGACACAGTAAGGATCATCCCTTCCTTCAAGACCCATCCTCACTGCATTCCTCAAATCCCGCCCCAGATTTCGCCCACACCCCAGACCCTCAGGCTCCGCCCAAATTGACTAAGCTCAGCCTCAGACCCACTAAACCCCTCCCAGCCATCCTCTAGGCTCTGCCCCATAATACCAGGCCCCGCCCCCTGACATATAAGGCCCCGCCCCATACACAGGCCGCATCCTTCCTGGGCCCAGACCCCAGACCCAGCGTCCGCCCACCACCCTCACCGTAGGTCTCAGCCATGACTCGGTCGCGGCCGCTTAGGGCCGCAAAATGGCGACACGGCCGCGCCTGCTCCTCGGCTGGCAGCCGCTCTGCTCGGGGTGCAGCCCCGGCTCCTTCCTACTCCCGGGGCCGGCGCCGCCGCCCCCGCCTCCACCCCCTCCGGCGCGACCCGCTAACGCTGCGGGATACTAGGGAACGCTTCTCCAAGGCCAGGATTGGAGGACTCGGCAGGTAAGGGGGCGGGACAAAGGCGTAGATTGGTGGTGAGAGGAGCAGGCGGGACTAAGACGAGCGATTGGTGGTGCCACAGATGCTTCGCCCAGCTCAGAAACGGATTTGGTCAGGAGCCCAGGGGCAGAGTCGAGATTCCAGATTGGGTAGGAGCGGACTTGAGGGCGGGGATACGGATGCAAAGAAGGGGATAAGTGTAAGATTGACAGAGCCTGGAAGAGGAACTACCTTGAGCTGGGAGTACTGATCTCAAAAGCAGGAAGGATGAAAACTGGGATGGTACACACAAATTACCTTCCTACCTCCTTTTGAGGAAAATCTTCCAAGAGAACCCAGAAAACCTCTGCTCTGTAATTTGTCTTCCTCATGGTCCCACTGGCTCATTCCCAACAGTTCAATAGTTCTCCTATTGGTCTAGAGAGGACACTATAATTCCCCAATTTGACTGTTCAGTTATCCCATCTTTTCATTTATTTGTAATAGCTAAGTTTAG
Source organism: Nanger dama (assembly GCA_917880005.1). Classification (NCBI taxonomy): domain Eukaryota; kingdom Metazoa; phylum Chordata; class Mammalia; order Artiodactyla; family Bovidae; genus Nanger; species Nanger dama. The sequence continues at coordinate 49,574,343 of CAKJTW010000012.1, read as the reverse complement.
GAGCCCAACTCGACCGAGCTTAGAGCAGAGCTTTCAGTCCATGAAACTCTGCCTAGCAACCACTTTTGTCACCACAGTTGATGGGTTGATTGGCTAGATTCAGAAACCTGGGGAAACATTTTTTCTAGATCCCCACACCACAAAGACCACAGACACCCAGTTTGCACTTGGCTGATGTATTTGCATAAAGTCGGGGAGAAACAACAGCACTGACAGCATAGACTGGGCTCACTGGCAGTAGAAATCCCATATCTGAAAAGAGAAAGGGAAACAGTGGGGAAGAAAACCAGTGGTCACACCACAAAGGATCTAGTGGTTTTAGCAAATGCTGCAGCCTCAGGGACCAGGTTTGGCTGCACAAGTGCTATGCAGATTAGCCTGGAGCCCTCAACTCTGCAGCTCTCAATCAAACTAGGATTTAGAAATCACTCATCTTTCAGATAAGAAAAGGCAGGGAGTCCGTTCTGGTGCACGCAGCTAGGCTGCCAGGGAGCCGAGGTTAGGAGCATCTTTGCCTGTCATTGCAACCCAAAGGTCCTCCCTCCAGATTCCTGCCAGCCCCCAAGATACTCACATCTGTCTTCACATCAGTTTTGGCAGGTTTCAGGGTCTGGTCTTCACGTACGATGCTACTGGGGAAATAGCCCAGGCGAGCAACTCCGTCTCCATAGTAATCTCCCTGAACCTGGGGAAGAGGAGTTAAAAGCCGGGGTCTAGGAACATGGCAAGCTTATTCCTGCTCAAGTCTTGTGCACACTTGGTCCTCTCTGATCACTTAGCTGGCTCCATCCTTGTCAGTCCAATCTCAGCTTAAAGTCGCCTGCTGGAAAGTCCTCCCTGAGCACCCCATATGAATTAGTCACCCAGTCACTTTATACTAATTCTTAAAGCAGCACACACGAGTTGGTATTTTTGATGGCTTGTCTCCTTCCACTAGAATAAAAGTGTCATTCTTTATCATACCTTCGGTGTCTATAGCAATTTGGCACTATAGGATATGCCTAATAATTGCTAAAGAAAAATAGAGTGGATCACAGCAGCCACCCCCTGCCGACTCTATTTCAGTTCACTCCCTCAGATTCGCCCTGTAGGTAAAAAAGTATGGTACGCTCCCACCCCAGCTCTCTACCCTTTCCTCCTCTGTTCTCCCAAGACTCACACTGCCTCCCCAGAAGAGCCGCCCTCGGCCCTTGAGCTTGGAGAAGACATACACCACTTGGCCCTGGTGTATGGTCAAGAAACGGCAGTCAGGGGCCACGTAGTCCTGAAGGGCCACAGCCATGGAGATGGGGTCTGGAGAAGGAATATAGAAGGGAGTGAAGGCACCCTCCACACAGGCTAGCAACCCAAGCCCTCCACACCCCCTGGGACCCCTAACGCTCACGGCTGCATTCCTCATCGGCACACATCTTCCGGTCAGCCAGCTTGGGCATGGGCGGCCCCCAGCACTAGGCCCTGGGAAGGCAGACAGCAAGACGACACCGAGAAACACCAAGGACCAAGCCATCATGGACTCTGGGCAAGACAGTGGCTAAGGCAGGAATAGGGTCTCTAGTTTCCTCCTGCTCTCCCTTGGCAGTAGCATAAGGAAACCTGTGTTCTGGGTCTGGTCCCCTCCTTAAACCAGTCCCAGATTTCGCCCACACCACGTAGAGGCTGTTACCTAGGCAGAACCATTTCAACGACAGGGTGAGGGTTGCCAGCACAAGGAAATACCCAGAGAGCCCCCAAGGCAGCCCAGGCCACTCCAAGTAACAAATCACCCCCCTTAACAGAGGGGCCCAGACAGGCAGGTTAAAATATTCAATTCCATCTTTTCTGAGTTGGCTTGGAGACCTAGGCTCCTCAGCCATGTCCCCGGAGACAGAACAAGAGGAGCCAGTATGGAAAAACCACCTTGGTATTTCCTGTGCTGAGGGGCAGCAGAACAAGGCAGCCCTTTGATTGCCAGAAATAGCCCCAGCTCTCAAGTACGGAGTGAATATTATATGTTGGGCCTTAGGCTAGGCAATGTCCAACCACGATCACTATTTCTTCTCAGAAACCACTTCCTGACTGCACTAAACTACTCTCAGAGCCTCACCTTTCTCATCTGGGATACTAGTTATTTAGTAAAGAATTCATCATGCATATTTTTGTTTAATTAGCTCAAATGCATACCCTGCACCAACTTGAAGGGGGGACCGTCATAATCCCATTTTAGGTAGAAATGGAAGCACAGAGCCTTAGGGAACTTGTCCAAGGTTAGTGTAAGTGGAGAGGCTAGATCTGGCTGCAGGCCCATACCTATTACTACTGGGGTTGGAGCTGTCAGTTGCCCAAGGCCAGAATGAGAGTGGCAGAGGATGTGAACTCAAGTCTCTTATCTAAAACGCTTCACAGAGATCCACTTGCCTGAAGACCCATCTCGTTCCTCAGGTATTCTTACCTCTAGCCAGCAAGTCCAAACTTTAGTTTTAGGGGAAGAAGATGGACATATACAGGCTTGGGGTGGGGAAGGATTCCAAAGACTGGGCCTAAGCCATCTCCACACACGCAACACCCAGCACCAAGTGCCATGCAAGCATCAAATAGCTCTCCTCATGTCACCTCCCAGAGAGGCTTCCCCTTGATCACCCGTTACTGCTCCCCAGCTCCACCACCCCATCACCCCATTATGTCAGTTTTATTCCTATCAGAACCCAGCATCTGAAATTAGCTTGTCTGTTTCATTTACTACTGCATATCCTATGCCATAACAATACTTGGTATTAGGTACTTGGCAAGTTATCTGTGGAATTTACTGAGTGCTCGCTAAGCACCTGGGGTGGGGTGCACAGCTCAGGAAGAAAATGAAGAGTCAGAGTGGGGACATCAGTTGTCTATCGTGGGAGCTGGGGGGACTGTCCAGAGACCATGTTCCCATGTGCTATCTGCAACAACCTGATGCAGTGAAGATGACAATCACCCTCCTGCTTCCATCTTTCAGATCCTACGAGGAGAAAGTGTGCATGTGGTGCCGTAAATCTTCAGTGTTTCCAACACTGTCATTCTTTAATGGAGAGAGCAGAGTAGGTGCAAGCTGGGGCTCAGAGCCTTGACACGGGAAAAGACATCCAGGGAGAATTTAACACTGTGCCTCACTGTATTTATTTTTGTGGTAATTTTCTATTTCTGGCAAGGGATCTCATTTTGCTATCTATCTATCTGGTGTGAGAAAGGGTTTTAAGCTATATATATATATATATATATATATATATATTATTTATTTATTTATTTATTTATTTATATTTATTTATAATGTATATATTTATACACACATACATATTTAGTCAACTTAAAAACTGTCAAGTCAGATCTGTGACAGACTGCTAAGGAAGGTCCCCCATTCAATCTCCCCTTCTTATCCAGCTTCAGCTGGGCATATAACTGTCCAGCCAGAAACGACATCTTCTAGCCTCCACTGCAGCTGCAGCACTGGAGGGAAACTTCTGGCTGGTGTCTCCCGTGTGTGACTAAGTCAGCATGGGCCCTCACCGCAGCAGCAGAGACCTCTTCCTGAACTCCAGAGACTGCAGCTCAATCGGGGCTGCAAAGGTGAACTCAGCATCTCCCACCCAAACTGCCATTCCTACCATCCTTTCAATGACTCCATGAATACTCATTTTCCTTCCCTTTCTTCCTGAAGTACCTAGAGTGGTTTCTGAGACTCCTGCTATGAGAGAAGACATTTTTGTCTAGAAAAGGTAAAGAAAAACCTCTTTCTTAACACTCTTATCATGTCAGAAAATTATCGCAATCAACATGAGTCTATACAGTGAATGGTGTGCCATTAAAAGCAGCATCTTGTGCAGTATAAAACCTGCCCAACTGTACTTGGCAGCCTGGGTTTTAACTTCTTGCCCTGAATTCTGATTTGAGACAAAACAGAAATCTGCCAAAATAGTAAAAGTGACTTAAGTTTGGGCAGTGATCCTACACTATTCTGTATTTTCCCAAGGTTGCAATCCCCCAATGTGCTGAGCTGCTCAAACACTAAGAATATTCTGGTGCGCAGGGAAGGGAAACACAGAGGACAAGAAAATAAAAACAAATGGTTGTGAAAAAACAAACCGCAAAAAACACTTTAATTCCAGCCTAACAGCGCCAGGTGCAATGTCTGGGGACAGACTCTGGGTACAATGCTGTGTGGCGACCACTCACTCACACACGGCTCCAAGAAGGCCCCCAAGGGGGACTTACCTTCAGGGGGCTGAACCAAGGGGGGGGGGGATGGCCCCAGAACAGGGGGCCGGGACAGGCATGGGGAAAGGGTGCTACTTCTTGGCAAAGGAGATCTTCATGGCGTTGTTCTGGGTGATTTTGAAGCCCTGCAGGGCATCTCGGCGGCCCCTGCCTGCACCTCATTGTCAAACTCCACGAAGCGATGTCGTGCCGCCCAGGGACCAGCCGGACCTCCTTGAACCCAGGGAACCTGAGAGAAAGGCAGAGACCTCAGGGATCCAGCCTCAGCACTCCCCTCCAACTTTCGAGCATCCAGTGAGTAGGAGCCAGGAATACTGCTAAACACCCCATGATGCAGAAGATGGCCCCAATAACAAAGGATCATCCAGCCCCAAATGGAGACAGTGCTAAGATGATGTGCTCAGCTGAGTCTGACTCTCTGCAACCCCATGGACTGTAGCCCACCAGGATCCTCTGTCCATTGAGATTCTCTAGGCAGGAACACTGAAGTGGGTTGCCACGCCCTTCTCCAAGGGATCTTCTCAACCCAGGGATCAAACCTGCATCTTCTGCACTGGCAGACGAGTTCTTTACCAACGAAACACCTGGGAAGCCCCAGAATAACCACTACCCTCTACTTTTATGATCTGCTGTTTCTTTCATTTCCCTCTTCTCATTCCTTACTTCCTTCCCCGTTAGGCAACCATCCTCAGGATTACCGGGTATCCTTTTCCCCATCAGTATTCTTAGAAACTGTTCATTGTTTTGTGGACATGGTATAAAAATTGAATGGTACGATTTTTGTTTCATTCAGTTTTTCAAAATTTCCTCTCAACCCGGGTATAAAGAGTCCTGCTCCCTCTAACTGCGAGCACCTGCACTTGACTTCGCACTTCTCCCAGGCTGCCTCCAGCTCTCGACCACACCATGAGGAATGCCCCACCCAGCCCCTTGGGCATGACAGAATTTCAAACAGTCAGGAGCAAAGTCACCAAAGTGTTGTTCTTTAGTCACTAAGTCATGTCCAACTCTGTGACCCTAGGCTCCACTATCCATGGGATTTCCTAGGCAAGAATGCTGGAGTAGGTTTTCATTTCCTTTTCCAAGGGATCGAACCTCCATCTCCTGGATTAGCAGTGGATTCTTTACTGTTGAGCCACCAGAGAAATCTAGGTGAGCACTTGACTAAACAGTGGACAGTTACACCACACAATGGCCCACTTCCACCCACATGCTCAAGGGGTTGAGCATCCCCTAACCCAACACCTGCAGTCTGAACAGGCTGACTTCTTCCAGTCTAGCCAGCATTCAGTGACATCTCACTGTTGCTGGACTTGCACCTCGCCTTTGTCTAACTTAGAGACTGGGAAGATGAGATCCAGAGTCATCTCCATAAAGGCAGAGGACAGTCTGCCCATCCTGGCCAATGCTGACATCCATGCCCAGCCACTGCAGGGCCGGCCTCAGCCTCCTTCCTCTGGCCTCCAGGCACTGTCGCTGCCTGCACAGGCTCGGGCTCCATGAACAGAACCATGAGGCTTGTCCCTGTGGTGCCACCTCGCGGCCCACCACCCTCTGGGCCCAGCCCAGCCACAGGCCCCACTTACTGGTTGAAAAGCATGGAAAGCATGAGCTCGTTGGTCTCTTCCGGCAGGTTGGTAAGGAACAAGATGTGATTTGGAGGATTTTCTGAAAGCTGGAGGAGAGCGACAGGAGACGGTAAATCTAGTGCGGGATCTATGGCCCTCCTGCCCTCCAGCCTCTCCCTGCTTGAATTCTTTCTAGTCTTTCACCTAACAGACCCCATGTTGTTGCCTGTCTACTCGACTGTACCCTAGATTGTAAGCCACAAGGGAGCACACCTGCACCCATAAGCGGGTGCCCAGCAGAAGTTCAGAGTGAACCGAGGTGCAGCCCACCCCCGTTCCAGCCTCCCCTTGACCTGCTCCAGCAAACACACCAATTCCTCTGTCCCAGGGCCTGACGCCACTGTCAAATCTTCATCCTCCAACAGCACCTCCTCGGGGAGGCCTGCCCAGACCACCCAACCTAAAACAGTGCCCTGCCTGCCATTCCTGTCTCCTGACTATACCAGACCCCGGGAGGACCAGACACTTACAGGCTGGGCAGGTGGCATCTGCCCCGGCATAAGCTGCTGTGGCGGCATGGCCCCCGGTGGGGAGCTGGCCAGGTGCCAGGCCTGGAGGCGGGATCATGCCTGGTGGCGGCATGTAGGGGGGCTGGCCCGGCATGTGGTGCATGATGCGGGGCGCCTGAGTCATCGGCGGCATGCCCTGTGGGGAGAGGAGGGCAGGGCTGAAAGGGGCACCAGCAGGTGGGAGGAGGTGTGCTTTCAGTGTTGGGAGGAAGCAGAGAGGAGAAAAGGTTGTTACAGGAAACCCTGGGTGTGAGACACAGAGAGAAAAGATCCAGACTTGGAAAAGGCATCCAAAGAGGGATGGATTAAGGAGATCAGGCCCAAGGTCACATGGGACATCAAATTAGAAAAATAAATAGAAACTTTTTTAATATATAAAAATTGGTTGGGGCATTCCCTAGCCATCCAGTGGTTAGAACTTGGTGCTTCCACTGCAGGGGGAACAGGTTCAATCCCTGGTCAGGGAACTAAGATCCCACACGTCACCCAGTATGGCCCCCCCGCCGACCCCAAAAAAGGAAAGAAAAATTAGTCAGAATGGCCTAATTTTGCTTGTAGACAAATGAACAAAGTTAGGGGCCTACTGGGAAAAAAAAAAAGACTAGGAGAAAAATAAAAACATTATCAACTAAAAGGGGTGGAAATAAACACTGTAAGCAGCATGCTGTACTGCTTTAAAACTTTATGCGGACTTCCCTGGTCCAGTGGTTAAGAATCTGCCTTGCAATGCTGGGAACACGGGTTTGATCCCTTGTCTGGGAACTAAGACCCCACATGCTGCAGAGCAGCTAAGGCTACACACCACAACTGAAAAGTTGGTGCATCAAAACAAGGATCCCGCATGCCACAACCAAGACCCAACACGGCCAAATAAACAGACTCTAAGGAGAAAGAAACAGGCCCAGAAAACAGACGGTGAAAGGCAGAGGTGGATGGGGATGGTCAGGGCTGATGCAGAAAGACATGGGAAGGGGTGACAGCAAGGGGAAGGGAGAGAGGCTGAAGGCAAAAGCACGTGCTCCCATAGGACAGGAGCTGAAACCCATGTGAAGTCAAAGTTGGACGGACAGCTGGGCACAGCAAGAGCGGAGAGGGTAAGAGTGGGGGCAGCTTAACCCAGACACGGACACCGACAAAAGACAAGCCATCAGAAGGTTCGGAGACCAGAGTGGGTCCAATTCATTCATCTTTTCTTCAGTACTTTATGCTTTCTGTATCTTCTTTAGAAAACAGGATGTTTCTACTCTTACGGCCTCACCAAGGTCATAAAGACATTTTTCTGTTTTCTTCAAGAACTTTGATTACTGGAGCTGACACATTCAAGTCTACCATTTATCTCAAATTAACTTATATGTAGCCAAGGCAGGGCTTAACTTTCTCCTCTTAAAATTATCCAATTGGTCCAGTACGATTTACTAGGGGAAAAGCCCTTTCACCACTGGAGAGCAGTGATGCCTCAGTCATATGCAGAGCGACCACACACGTGTGCATGTTTCTGGACTCTACTCTGCCCCACTGGTCCATCCTCCCATCCTCAGGCCAATACCAAACCATTCCTGAACAACAGACCCCAGCTTTGCCATCACAGACATTTACAGACAGCCTGTCTGTCCCGACAAATCCCTCTCAGGATTCTGATTGGAAGAGTTGACTCTTAAACCAGTTTGGAGAGAAATGACATCTTAATAGCACTAAGTCTTCCAATTTCTCTCAGCCACATTCTATCATTTCAGTGGGTAGCCTTGCACACTTTCCTTGGAGGTGTTTTTCAATTTGAAGTATCCTTGTTTGTTGCCAATGTACAGAAACAAAACTGACTTTTCCATATTGATTTGGTGACCTTGTTATATGAAATCTTTTCAATCCTAATAGCTGGTTAGTGGTTTCCTCTGGATTTGCTACACAGACAATGACTTTAGAAGACATAGCAAAATCAAGGTCAAGGAGAGAAAAAACAAAAAGACTGAGACACACAGAAAAAGATCCCGAAAAACTGGCAGAGAGTTATAGACATCAGACATTTCCAAGTGGAGATACCATCATTCATATGCTCACCCCACTATAGATAGGCACACAATCTCCACAAGAAAAATGGAAGTGGGGGGAATGTCTGGATCCCCAAGGGGATACCTCTCCCTACCGCACCCCCGCGCCAGCCAACAAGGCTGAGGAAGACCTGGTGGGAAGAGGGCTGCATCTGTGGGCCCTGGCTTACCGGGACAGGCCCTTGCACGGTGCCCACCACAGGGGCGGCTGCCCCTCCCTGCACGGCTTTTTTGGCAGCTGGGGTCTCCTGGCTCTTGGGCTTCCTCTTCTCCCGCTTGCGGTCCCGCTCCACGAAGGTGCCCTTCATCTTGGCAATGATATCCGAGTCAGTCTTGGCGTATTGGATGCGCTGCCCAACAGAAAGCAGAGGAGCCCAAATCAGACCTTGCCTGGAGCTTGGTGGGAAACATCATAGAAATCTCTTGGTCTTGATGTCCCCATCTGTCAAATGAGTACTGAGGTATTTCCCACTTCAAAGGACGACCAGGAGCTAAAACACGCTCTAGACAGTGCCTGGCGTGTAGCAAGCTCTCAGGAATGGATGCTGGGATTCTGATAGGAAGATGGGACAGCGCCAAGCATTGTTCAGGGTACAAGAAAACAGGCCAGGACAAGAGCACTATACAGGGGGCTTTCCATCACACACAAGAGCGAGGCTCCAAACTAAATCTCATTCAGCGGGTTACAGAACGCCCAAATGTGCTCAGGATTCAGCAATGAGCCAATCACACAAAAGCCCCACCCTCATGGCATTAGTTTGCTGGGGATGATATGTCAGAGATCAAAAAGTGAACCAACAGGGGAAGGGGAGGTGAAGAATTGAGAAGTGAAATTTTCAGAGTGCAGCCAGAAAGACCTCAGGGAGACAATGCTGGCATAAAGACAGGGAGGGAGGGAGGCAGGCAGGCATCTAGGGAAAAAAAGAGTTCTAGCAAAGGAAGGGCCACGAAGAGCTAGCATATGGGTTGTGTTCAAGGAACAGCAGGGAGGCCTACGTGGATGAGGAGGAGGGAGCGACATCACAGAGCCAACAGGGGCCTTGGGACTTTGTCCTTTCCTGAGCAAGCCGGGAGTCACAGAGTGTTATAAGCAAGAAGATAACAAGCTCTCACTTGTGACTCCCAAGGAGCGCTGTGGCCATGGGATGGAGAGGCCTGGGAGGAGCAGGGGGTCAAAACAGGGAGAAGGGTCGCGGCTGGGACTAGGCGCGTACCAGGGGAGGAGTGGGAAGAATCAGTGGAGGGTTTTTTTGGAGTGGAGCTTTGGGTTTCTTGTGGTTTTAATTTTATGTTTGCAGTGGAGGTTTTCCAGGTAGCGTTGACGGGATTCCCTGATAGAGCTCACAGTGGCTCAGCATTTCCTACAGTTCAAGCAGTGATGTTAGAGAAAAGCACGGGAGGAAGGTCCACATAAAATGATTTATAGTCCTCAAAAGGGAATTAACAGCTACTCCAGAAAAGCAATGGAAGCCGTGGCAACTGTGGGCTCACACACCCACAACAGGACACACAGGCAGGAGTCAGAGAACAGCCTCCTCTGGAAGGCGATGAGGGCACCAGGGCGCCCCTATGACCCTGGGGCCAATGTCTTCCACGTGAAGCAAGCTGCCTGGGACCTGCAGGCACTGACACTTGCTGCCACCACCCTACTGGTTCAGGGAGGCATATTCCAATCAGGTGAAACTCGAAGAACTGACAGAGGGTGAGAGAGCTGATTGATATGGCAGGAATTCTAGATCAGCGCAAGGACTCTGAACAACAGACCTCCATCTGTTCAAGGCCTACTGAACATCTGTAGCCCACTTCCTCCCATCCCATGGCCCCATGTAACACTGATTTATACATCAGCACCTGGTACCCAGTGTTAGCCATCACTGGAACCCCTGATCCTGGATGAACTCTCCCCTTATCCCAGATCTGGGACCCTGACCCAGCCTCACCGTCACAACTGAACCCCATCTCCCACAACTGAACCTACCCTCCCCAACAACCACAGGCATCTCTCTAACGCTTCCATGGCTTGCCAGCAACCTTGGAGTCAAGCCCACCTTCAGGATCAGCTCCTTAGCCTGACTTCTGACAACTCTCCAGGCCACGCCCACCCCACCATCTCCCACCCTTCACTTCTGCTGAATGAACTTGACTCACTTCCTCAGTTACACAGGTTCTTGGTTATCTCCTATCCTTAGCTTATTTGTCTTTCTCAGCTACTCTTCTCTAACTCTTACTCATCCAGAAAGGCTCCCCTGCAAACTCCCAGACTGGGTGAGAGTAAGCTCCCTGAGTTCTATGCATTCACCTGTCCCAGCCCTGACCCCTCGGGTCATCGCCACCTGGAGACAGGCATGTCTCCCCAGCGGCACTGTGGGTCTGTCTACAAGGGCAGAGCTGGGACTTCCTATGATTGCTGTGTGTCTCCACTGCCCCAGTACAGTGAACAGCGGATACCAGGACCAACGGGAGGAACTCCCATCCTTAAGGCTCTGGACTACAGGTGACAGTAGTCTAGACCCATCCAGCCTGCACCAACACTTCGCACGGGCACACACCCATACCCTCCACACCCGGTGCTCACCATGGGCTTGTCGTAGAAGGGGAAGCCCTGCATGGAACGCAGGGCGTTGGTGGCACTGCTGACCTCCTTGAAGATGACAAAGGCCTGGCCCCTCATCTTCAGGCTTCGTGACACCAGGATATCCAGGATCTGGCCAAACTGGGAGAAGATGGCATACAGGGACTTCTTCAGCTCTGCAGTGAGGAGAGAAAAGACCCAGGGGTGACTGTAGGCCGGGGTATCATGTCCTGGGGCTGGAGCTCCGCTTTTCAGAGGAAATGCAGCCCAGAAGGGAAACCATCAGCCCACTGACAAGGTACTGAGCAATACCACCAGCAGTCCAGAACCACTCAGGTGGTCATGTGCGTTTACTCTGTAGTAGGTCAACAGTCACGATACCTACCCACAAGGTCGCTGCAGGGGAACATGAGTCACACATACAGAGGACACACAGCAAATGCTCAATAAATGCAAGGGCTTTCATTGTCTCCAGCACCTTGACACAAGCCCCTCTGATATGGCCCTGGTGACTTCTCCCCATACCCCATCTTCACTCCTATAGCTCTAGCCACACTGGCCTCCCAGCCCTTTCTCAGGCTCGTCACAGAACCTTGCCTCAGGACCTTTCCACTGACTGCTTCTTCTACTAGGACCCACTGTCTCCTGATGTGTACATGGCTGCCTCCTTCCAGTCACCCAGGACTCAGCAGAGATGTTAACACCTGAGGCCTTCCCTGACCACCCTGGTGAGATAGGAGCCCCTTCATGTCACTCCCCTCACCGTGAGAACCTACTTTGCTTTTCTGTCATGGCACTTCCCACCTCCTGACATCATGTTTGTTTCCTTTTTGTTTGGTCCTCTTTCTGAAGAGGTACAAGTCTATCCTATTTGTTTATCACAATATCCCCACATGGTCCAGTGGTTAGAACTCTGTGCTCTTACTGACAAAGGTCCAGGTTCAATCCCTTGTCAGCGAACTAAAATCCCATAAGCCCCTTGGTGTGAGCAAAACAAAACAAAACCCTAATGAACAGTATAGTTGCCAGCACACAAATCTCAAAATACATTTGCCTGAATAAACACAGCATTAAATGATTTCTGGGGATAACTTCACTGAATTTTTACCTCTACTCCATGAGTTAACAATTATAACTGCCCCAATTTTCCTAATGTGGATAGAGGCTCTCAGAGGATCTGTCACTAGCCGAGGACCCAAGTCCATCTGAACCCAGGACCACCAAACCTCCCTAGCAAATGGACAGCCAGGAAAGGGTACCAGTCTTATGCGAAGAAGGTACCTGAGCTTAAGATACCCGGCCGAAAAGACAGTAGGAAAGAAAAGGGGGATTGGGTAAAGAGGGAAGCAAATAGCTAAAAATTCTGATGACATTTCTGAGATTTGTCTCCACTTGCCATCCCCGTGAACCCAGTGTGGGCCTGAGTCATTCCCCTGGGTGCTGGGCCTCTCCCCAGTCTCCATTCTTACCCACGCAAGTTCACCCTCCACAGCTGGAAATATCTTTCACAGTTAACTTCATCCCTTGCCTGGCTCCCCAGAGCCCTCAGGATGAAGTAAAACAGCCACCCAGCCCTCAAGGCATCAGGGGCCAGAGTGCACTGCTTGCTTGAATGTTCTCCATGAATCACCAGCCTCTAAGTCTCAGGCACCCAAAACTGCAGTACATGTGGTTCCCAGAATACCCTGGGCTCTCTTTTGCCCCTGGACATTTGCACATGTTGGTCCAGGTTAGTCACTCTTCTCCCTCATTGTAACACAGATGCTGCTTCCTCTACCTGGTAGGCTTTCCCAAAATGTCTCCTATTCTATGAACCTGAATACCTCTTTCCAAGTGCCCAATCCAAGCCTTGACTACTATGCCTCAACTTCCCCCAATTATGGCCATGGCTACGCTGGGCTATCACTGTCTGGGAGCAGATCTGTCATCTCTACTAGACTGTGGTTCCATGAAGTCAGGACCAGGACTGTCTCAGTCACCACTGTGTCCACAGCTCCACAGAGAACTGGCTGGGCACAATGCTCTAACAGTATATGAAGGATTTACATGGCTTGTTTATTATCTTCAATAGCAACTTTATCGGTAACCTCAACCTAATGCCAGCAAGCTCCTTCAGTTTTCCTAACAGTTTTCTTGAGAAGATAATAAGAGCTAACACTTATATCCAACCCTTACTAACGGCTAGGCACCATAACAGAAAAAAGCATGGAAATTTAGCTCATATATTCCCCATAACATCTGTGCACAGATTTTGCCCAGCTTTCCTATATATATAAAAACACGAAGTTCAATAAAAGTGATAACTTGCTCAAGAAAAAAAGAAAAGTATGTCATATCTAGAATCGAGTTCTTAACCAGAATTCCATATAGTGGTCTCAAGCACGTTTCCCTGCTGTATGCCTTGCACAAATCATATCCCTCTGGAGTCTGTTTCTAATCTGAGAAACGGGAACAATAGGTCCTTCCTGCAGGGTTGCTGTGAAAGTTAAATGTAACCATTATTTATACATCAGCACCTGGTACCATGTTACCCACCAAGGTTCATTTCACTTTATTTTGAAATGAAACGTTTTCACTGTGGGTTATTCACTTGAGGGCATGACAGTGACCAACAGTTGCAGTTCTTACCCTCCTGGAGCTCAAAGGCCAAGGTTTTAGGAAGTCAAAGGCAGGCAAGTGGGTGGAAAAGGGAAGGGGGAGGCATCCTGGAGAAGGGGAGTCTTGAAGCTGAAACCTTGAAAGACGAGCAAGTTACCAGGTTACCGGGAAACGTGTAGGAGAAAATGAGGAAATATCAAAAGCACTGCCTGTGCAAAGGCCGAACTTAAGAGTTTGGCTGGAGACGGCTGAGGAAGAGACATGGATGCTGGGGATAGAAGAGGGGCAGGTTCGGCGGGATAGCCTGGTGTCCCAACTATCCCGAAAACTCACCATCCTTCTTGATCTTCTCATTGAGATTGTTGATATAAATAGTGTGGTTGGGGCGGGTCTCGGGAACTGCCATGGAGTAAGTTGCTGAGGTAGGGCTGAAAGAATGAAAAAGTCCCACTCAGTCCTGGGTTTCTGAAAATCCTTTTGTCCCAACGCGGGCTGCTAAAGGATCTTCCTTCCGAGAGAAAGTCAAGTAAGGTAAACAGGAGGGAAGAGGGAAGCACGGCTCGGAAAACAAAGCAAACGCAGCACACAGCTTCTCCTCCCCGCGTGGTGAGGGAAATCTTGTGAGGTTTACTACGAGTCCCAGGATGCTCTACTCGACTTAGTAGGCGGAGCGGCCGAGGTGGCGATTCCCACTGGCCCACGCGCTCAAAGGCCGGCCCAGGAGAAATGGCCCGGATGTTAAGAGCCAGTTAAGGCAGGCGGGACGACTTTGCCGGACCCTGGGCCTCGCGCAGAAAAAAATAGCTCCCACTACGTGAGGCGCAGGAAAGCCCAGGCGTCAAGCGCTCCGCCGCCAGGCGCCTACGGCCGTTTGTGCCCAAGAATACTCACCGAAACAGACAGCTCCCGTAAGCGGTGCCTGCTACGCTGCTGAGCGCCGACCACAAAACTTCCTCCTCTGGACCCGCCTTTGTCTATCTACAAGCCAACCCCTGCGCAGAAACTTGGTAGCTTGGCCAATCAGAGTAAGGCTAGCTCCCGGACCCAGATTTTGCCAATAAAAACGGCAGTTGGGTTCCCGCCTCAGCAGAAAAACCCCGCCCAGCCCCTGCAAACCCTTTTGCGGCGCACGCGACTACGGACCAATCAGTGAAGGCCGCGCCCCCTCACGCCCCTCTTGCCAATCGGGACTCGGTTCTCGCGGCAGTCTCTGCCAAGGCCTTTCTTTCGCAGCCTGTCTCTGTCACGTGGTCGTTAAAGGGGAGGGCTTGAGTTGCGAGTCTTACCGCGGGATTTGGGAAAGGCTGTACGCTGCGGCAGCCATTTTGCGGCAACGGTAGGCGTGTTTTACTGCCCGACCCTGTTACCCCAGCCGTATGGGGGCTCCCAACGACCTCCAATCTGTGAGCCTTCTCCAGCCCACAAGCCTTCCTGTTGCGCCCCGATTTCAGGACTTTCTCCACAACTAGGCTATTTCCCCTGCCAAGTGTCCTTTTGACCTCTGACTCAAAGGTCAGCTCTAAGGTTCCAAACTCGGGTCTGAGATGCGAGGGGGTAGGATCTCTTCTAAATTCTCCCAGTTTTCAGCCCAGGGGTCCTAAATCCCATGCTTTAGGTGCCTTGCCCCAGGCCTGGGCTTTCGTGTCCCGTAATTTCCCGAGTTTCTAAACTAGCCCAGGATAAGAAGTTAAATCCTGCTAAGCCTCACTCCTTGAGCTGTGCATCCCAACTCTGTACCACAGATCTGTTTGCACATTAAAGGACCCCTTAACCCTCAGATTCCTTGTGATTTGCGTCAGCTTCAATCCCTGCTCCCAAGGTTCCAGATTTTAGCCCCGTTATTTTGCAATCCCAGCTTCAGCTCCCAGATCAGGAGTTCAGCTCTAAGACTGTCAGACTCTCCATCCCTGTGACCACATTTTGGAGGATCTGTCCCCTCTCTCCCGTTCTCGACCTTTCAGCCTAAGTCACAGACCTCAAAATGATTTCTCCTTGTTCTCCTCCTTTAGAGTCACCCGTTCCTCCCCCGAAACCCCTGCATCCCAGGCCCTTAATATTCCACTTCCTCCCTTCCCCTAAACCTCCCCGAATTAGCTTTTCCACCCTCGAGTTTCCAGGCCCCTGTTCCCCCACCACCCCCACTGCCGCCTGCGCCCCCTACCACCGGGTTTGCTCCGCCTCATGTCTTCGGCCTAGAGAAGAGTCAGCTCCTGAAGGAGGCCTTGGAGAGGGCCGGCCCAGTCCCCGGGAGCAGAGAGGACGTGAAGAGGCTCTTGAAGTTGCACAAGGACCGGTAGGGTCCCATGGCCCATCCCTCCCACCTGTGGTCTCACCCTGCCACCTCTCCCCACATCGCTTCAGTCATCTTCTCTTGGGGTTTCCCATTTTCTCAAGGGCAAACAGTCTGCTTCAGCTCCCTGTTTAAATGCCTTCAGTAGCTGTGTGCCTTCAGCAATGAAGAAAGCTCCTGCTCCTTGAGAGCACCTCATCCAGTGCGAGAAACAGATGGCTCCCTCCACCAGACAGTGACGGCCCAGAGAGGCCAGAGCCATCGGGAGGGAGTCTAGCGGGGAGTTGGTGCCCCAGGAATGGGGGATCCCAGGGGCTTGTCTAGAGGAGGGAACCCCTGAGTGCTGTCTAGGAAGTTTCTTGATGAGTAAATAGCTTGTGCCCAGGCCCAAAAGTGAAATGAAGAGATGTTCTTTTCAGGGACCTGCAAATATTTGACAGAGAAGCGGCAAATGTGGGCAGGTGGCCAGGAGCCCAACACAGGGCATGGGGGCGGGCCCTGTGAAGGAAGGTGGACTGTCCTGAGGGCTCTGGGGAGCTGTGGAAGGGCTTTGTGCCCTTCCAGGGAGAGAGGGAGGCTGCCTTCCAGGAGTGGAGATGGTAAGATTGGAGGCTAGGGGCCCAGAAGGAAGCTGGAGCACCCAGAGACCCAGGCAGGAGGGAAGGGGCCTAGACATGGGCTGAGGGTGAAGGGAAAAGGGAGAAGTGATCTGCCCCTGTCCGGAAGAAATTTCCAGTTCTCTAGACAAGTTTATAATCAGCCCTAAAGGCCCCAAATATAGTAAGACAAATTGTTTTGTTTTTTGTTTCTGCTGCACTGTGTGGCATGTGGAATATTAGTTCACCAACCAGGGATAAAACCCACATGACCAGTAATGGATGCACAGAGCCTAACCACTGGATTGTTGGGGAATTCCCCCATAGTGAGGCAAATGTAATGCACGTAACTTCTACCCATTATCTACATATGCCAAGTGCTGTTCTAAGTGTTTTTTACTTATTAATTTAACTTCAGTAATTCCATGAGGCAGGAACTATTTTTTTAATTGAAATATAGTTGATTTATAATGTCATGTTATTTTCAGGTGTACAACACAGTGATTCAGATACACATATACAAACATACATATATGTATGTACATATATGCATGCATGCTAAGTCACTTCAGTCGTGTCCAACTCTTTGTGACCCCATGGACTGTAGCCCACCAGGCTCCTCTGTCCATGGGGATTCGACAGGCAAGAATACTGGAGTGGGTTGCCATGCCCTCCTCTAGATACAAAATAGCATATCTATGTTAAACTCAACCTTTTAATTTATCTCTCCCCACCTCAGGGTAGGAACTATTGTTACCCCATTTTTCAGATGAGGAAGCTGAGATTCACATTGGTTAAGTCACTTGGCCACAGTGCTTAGAAGAGGAAGGGCATGGCAATGGGGCGCCCTGCTTTTTGTGAGGCGGGGGCCGGGTGGCACCCTGCTTTAACCAATGTGCTGTGATATCTCTCTCCTCTCATCAGGAGGGTGCCTCCCAGCCTTGCCCTTTCATTGGCTTTGGGATAGAGATATAAGCACATTGCCCAGCACCTCCTGAGCCCTGGTGGGGAGGGGGAAGGATTGGAATCACCAAAATATTCTGAGTGGCCTCCCCTAGGAACGGGCTGGCCCTGACTCTTATCAATGATTTCTTAGGCCTGGAGCTGTCACCTGGTTTTGCTCAAGGCTGAGTGAAGGATTTTCATCCTAACTGCGTGAAAAACTTTGGCATTGATGAAATTAAATTCATGTTTTATGGCAAGACAAGAGAAAAATTTCTTTTTCTTGATGTGGATCATTTTTAAAGTCTTTATTGAATTTGTTACAGTATTGCTTCTGTTATGTTCTGGTTTTTGGTCCTTTGGGCTCGTGGGATCTTAGTTCCCTGACCAGGGATCAAACCTGGATCTCCTGCTTTGGGAGGCAAAGTTTTAACCACTGGACCAACAGGGAACTCCCAGCAAGATAAAATTTAAATGTAAATTGTTTCTTTGCCCATTTGGGCCTCCTCCCTCCCATTTAGTGTGCATTTACCCGACCTCCTTACAGAGTATATTCCTTCTTAATCTCATCAGTAGACTTTCCTTCTTAATCTTGTTAAGGGGTCAAAATGACCCATGTCCCACAACTTGCTTTCTACTTGTAGATCTGGATTGAGTAAACTGTGGTTAATATTTTGACGACCCTTTGTCTCAAAAACTTAACATATAACTGTGTTTGACATCTGATGAGTGGAGAAGTCCTCAGAACGATCTGAAAGACTTATCTCCCAGGTTATAATCCTCAGGTTGGCTCCAATAAAATTTTCCCTTTCTTTCTTTCGTTAATTTTTTCATCCACGGTGTAAAGCATGCATGCGTGCTCAGCCACTAAGTTATGTCAAGTTCTTTGCAACTGTAGCCCACCAGGCTCCTCTCTCCATGGGATTCTCCAGGCAGGAATACTGGAGTGGATTCCCATTCCCTTTTCCAGGGATCTTCTCGACTGAGGGATCAAACCCAAGTCTCCTGCATTGGCAGGCTAGTTCTTTACCACTAGGGCTCAACATGATGTAGAGACACCCCTTCTAATAAATTCCTCTGCCTCCTTGTTGCAAAGCTTTTGCACATCTGCTCTTTGCCCCTTCAATGGCTGA
Source organism: Nanger dama (assembly GCA_917880005.1). Lineage (NCBI taxonomy): Eukaryota > Metazoa > Chordata > Mammalia > Artiodactyla > Bovidae > Nanger > Nanger dama. The sequence goes on along the minus strand of CAKJTW010000012.1, from coordinate 49,555,806 downwards.
GAAAAAGCAGGGAGTAGCAGGCAGAAGAATGATTCCCATTGAACAGATGAGAAAACAGGTGGGGAAGAGAAGTGTCTCATCAGGGATGAAGGCAGTCTAACCCAGCCACGAGCAGCCCTTGAGGGTGAGACCCTAGGAACTGGTTCCATCATGACCTGAATGCGCCTCTGATTCAGTTTCAGAAGTGACCTGCAGTGGATCCTCTTCTGTGCTGACCTGCCCTCCCTCATCCAAGAAGGCCCTCGGTACGTACCCTGATTCAAGACCCCAGCCCCTTGGCCAGCTGTGCCTCAAGCCTTTGCCCTCACCACCCTCTGTGAGGATTGACCGGGGAGTGTGGGAAGAGTGGGTTCATCCCAGGCAGCCTAGGGGGAAGGAAGAGGGGAGGGAGAAGGGAACTTACCCAGGTCAGGGTCTTGGGAGCATGCACAGTAAATTGAAACAAACAAGTCCATTATCTCTGACTCCCTCTTGACACCTGCTCCTCCTGGAAGCCCAGGTGACATGTCTGCCTAACCTGCCACCCATTCACCCCACCCCAGCCCTCCCGCCTTGGGTTCAGGCCTTGGCCATCCTCTCTTCTAGGAGGGGGAAGTCAGGTCTCCCCACTTGCCCTGGGAGACAAGGGAATTCCCCCAGGGCAGCGCTTCCAAGGCAGAGGGGGCCAGGAAGGACTCAAATTAGAGGTTGGGGGGCTGGGCCTGTCTCTCCCCAGGTGTGGGCTGGTGGCCTTGTGGATGGCAGGCACCCTCCTGGCGCCCCCAGCGGCACCCCCTTGGAGAGACTCATGCAGGTGGCCATGGAGAGAGGATACACGGCCCAGGGGGAGATGTTCTCAGGTAGGTTGGGTGTGGAAGGGTGTCACCCAGATGTCCTGCAGGAGGAGACTGGCGAGCTTGGCTGGGACACATCAGGCACACAGGGGACTTTGTTCCATTCTTTGCACCCTTCTCCTTCCCCCACCTCCTCACCACTCCGCCGAAGAAGAGCAGAGTGTATGAGGTGGACTCTGGAACCAGGCCACCTGGGTTCCCAGCCCAGCTCTGCCGCTTCCTGCTGCGTCACCATAGACAAGCAGCTTATCCTCTCTGTGCCTCACTTTTAAATTTTTTGCAGTAGAGTTGCTTCACAATGTTATGTCCGTTTTTGCTGGACAGCAGGATCAGTCAGCCATACACGCAGATGTGCGTCCTCTCTTGAGGACTTCCTTGTCATTCGGGTCACCATAGTGCACTGAGTTCCCTGTTCCATACACTAGATTCTCATTAGTTGTCTATTTCATACATAGTATCAATGGTGCATAGGTGTCAATTGTAATCTCCCAGTTCCTCTCACCCCCGCCTGCTTGGCGTCCATACATTTACTGTCTGCGTCTGTGTGTCAGTGTCTCTGTTTTGCCAGTAGGATCATGTGTACCAGTTTTCTAAATTCCGCACACATGCATTAATACAGGGTCTGTGTCTTTCTCTGGCTCAATGTCCATGTTTGCACAAAGAGATGATGGTCACAGTGAGGGTTATAGGCACTGATTCCTAAAAGCCTTTTTCCGGTGCCTGGTGCACAGTGACTGCTCCTCGCGTGTCTGCTCTGTCCCTGCAGTGGCTGACATGGGCAGGCTGGCCCAGGAGGCACTGGGCTGCCAAGCAGAGGTGCTCTGCGGCGGCCTGGGCGGTCCCAACAGAGACCACGTCCTGCAGCACATTGTAGCCGGACACCCCCTCCTCATCCCGTATCCCAGGGTCAGGGAGGGAGCCAGGCTGGGATGGAGAGAGTCGGGGTGTGTGTGTGTGGGTGTGTGTGTCGGGGGTGTGTGTGTGTCGGGGTTGTGTGTGTCGGGGGTGTGTGTGTGTGTGTGTCGGGTGTGTGTGTGTGTGTGTGTGTGTCCTGGGGCCACCCCACAGCATTGGCCTTGACCACAGTGCAGCTATGACGAGGACTTCAACCATGAGCCATGTCAGAGGAAAGGCCACAAGGCCCACTGGGCTGTGAGCGCAGGTGAGTTCCCCCTCCCCTGCCCTGGACCCTTGCCGTGGGCCTCCCTGATCCCCAGTCTCCCCTTCTCACATGCTCACTCTCGTGCCAGCCCCTCCACACTACTCAAGGCAGGAGCCGGTGTCGGACCACCTAGTTAGCAGGATCCTGGGCAGCGGCAGGTACTTCAGCATCTGTCAATCAGGGCTTTTCTCAAACAAGAAACTCAGAGCACAGAGGAGGATCAAACTTGGCTGCACACCTGGTCCAGACACTCCCAGGCTCTGACTCTGGACCTCCAGGCCCCCATCTGGAAATCAGGGTGAACAGTCCCCAGGGCAGAGGGCTGTCTGAATGTTCAAACTCTTTAAATGGTGTCTGGTGGGTCCCATGTCTCAGTGTTAGCTACAGTCAGCAGCTTCCTCTTCCCACCTGCCTCATAGAGGGCGGCACCCTGGTGTGCACACCTCTGAGCACGGCTCTCCTAGACAGCTCGCAACAGCTAGGTGATGATATCTGCTCTGTTCGGTGCTGCCTTGGCCACCTCCATGTGCTGACAGGCTGTCGGAAGCAGGATTTACAATGCCTGCAGTTCTGGAGCCCAGCACCATGGGTTCAAATCCAAGCCCAGCTGTGCCCACGCTGTGTCAGTGCAGGGATCATGGCAGCGCCCACCGTGGAGGGCAGTGGGGGGACTCCGGGAGCCCCAGCCCCCTCGTCAGGGCTCAGCTCCTACTCACAGCCACCCCCTCTTTCCCCCAGGGGTCCTGCTGGGTGTGCAGCATGTGCCCAGCCTTGGCTACTCAGAGGATCCCGAGCTGCCAGGCCTGTTCCACCCAGTGCCCGGCACACCCCAACAGCCACCGTCCCTGCCTGAAGAAGGCTCCCCGGGGACTGTCTACCTCCTCGCCAAGCAGGGCAAGAGTTGGCACCACCAGCTGTGGGACTATGACCAAGTCCGGGACAGCAACCTGCAGCTGACGGACTTCTCGCCCTCTCGGGCTGCAGATGGCCGGGAGTACGTGGTGCCTGCCGGCGGGGTGCGGGCCGGCCTCTGTGGCCAGGCCCTGCTCCTCCGACCACAGGACTCCAGCCACTAGGCTGCTGTGGCCCCAGCTCAGCTGTGTCACCAGCCACAGAGTGCCCCGGCTTCTCCCTCTGAGTGGCAGCCCAAGAGATTGGACTGGACCTCAAACCAGAGATCATTCAGGGTCTCCCAAATCCATCCTGGGCATCACCCCAACTCCCCCAAGCTCACCTCCCAGTATTGAGCACCTACTCTGGGCTGGGGTTATAGCCAGGAGCCACAGACCAGCTGCCTCTGCAGGGAGAGACTGACAACCACGAGACCCCAGGGCTCATCAGCAACGCCCCCACCCCCACCCCACCCCACCCCCCGCCATCAGTGCTGCATCCACCCATTTCTGGCTGCCTGCCGACCACCCTCTCCCTGCACCCCTTGCCTCCCAGTGTCTTCACGTCAAGCCAGAGAAGCCTTTTAAAACACGAACTGTGGACTTCCTGGCAATCCAGTGGTCAAGACTCCGTGCTTCCACTGCAGGAGGCACGGATTCTGATCCCTGGTTGGGAGCTAAGATCCCGTGTGCCACATGGCGTGGCCAAAAACAAAACCCAAACCACATTTCACCACTGCCCTCCAGAGAAGCTTCCAGCACTTCTTGTATGCTCCTCGTGCATCATCCTCCTGGATACTAAACTCACCTGCCTCCCTCACCCCAGGTTCTTCGTCCTCACACTTTCTGCCGCCAGTGGCGTCTCAGCTGCCTGGGGTGTCCTGTGCCTGCACCCAGCCCTCCGTTACAATTCCTGAACTCCACAGTCCTGGCTCCTTATCACTTCCTCAGGGAAGAGGCCCTCCAGGCTCAGCACCTCCCCCACCTGTGTTCTCTCCTGATTTAAAAAGCGAAATCTCCCACTGCTAGTTATTTGTGCCAGGCCCTTCTCCGTTAACTCATCAAGTCCTCCAACCCTGTAAGGAGGGTACTAGATCCTCCCAGTTTGAGGGGAAAACAGGCTGGAGAAGAACCGTCACTGGCTTGAGGTCACAGGGCTGGCCAGTGGCAGAGCCAGATTCAAGCCAGGCACACAGCACCTAGACGGGGTCGGGGCGGGCCAGGCACATGAATAGCCACTCAGCGGCGCCGATCGTGAACCACCAGCTCTGAGCCCACTTCTACCCCAGACCTGTCGTCATCCCCTCACCTCATGCGGTGCTAGTGCTTCAATTATGAGCTTTGAGCCCATAAGCTCCAGATGTAAAAAAGACTCCACAAAATGGACTACGAGTGAGTGTGTTTACTGGGGTGTCGTCACAGGGGAAGGCAGTGAAGCGATGTTGCCTCCTGATCCCCAGTGTGGCCCCATCAAACTACCTCTCTCGTATAAATAAGTAGAAAGACAGTAGAAAAGGAGCAACCCTCAGCCTGGAAGACCACGCCCAGAGCTTTGGCTAAGGGGGGAGGGGGCACCTCTCTTCCCCCAGCTCGGCCTGGTGGGCCAGGAACCCAGTTGGGGGCAGGAGGACAGAGGGGCTCCACCCGCACCTCAGGCCCAGCCAAGCAGGGCATCTTCCCAGCAGAGGCCGGAGAGGGGCGCTCCCCAGGAAAGTAGCTGGGTCCTGAGCCAGGCCCAAGTCTGCCTGGCGTCTGAAAGCCCCTTGCTGCGACCGCAGCCCTGTAGGAGGAAGGAGACAGAAGAGGGCAGGAGGAGGAAGTCCCCAGCTGAGGCTGGTGCCTAAGGGTCAAGATGGTGCTGTCAGGCGCACGGGATGTGGCTGTGGTTTCGGTCGGCAGGGGTCAGCAGTTCTGGGAGCAGGGAAGGAGCCCGTGGGGCCAGGGGACGGGTAGGACAGGGTGAACCAAGCCCTGCCCGGCGGTGTCAGCCCTCAGGCCCAACCCACAGCACCACACCTGCAGAGCCTCTGCCAGCCTTGGCGGCCCCCAGGTGAACAGTGGGGGCTGTAACTGCTGGGTGGGAGGAGAGCTGCTGCGTTTGTTCACTAATGAGGTCTGGCGCTCTGGCCCCGCCAGCAGCCAGCCCACAGAGGGAGGGGGCCGTGGTTACAGCCACTCCTGTGGCCACAGGCCCGAGGTCACGCCTGTACCTTGCAAGCGTGGGCACTGCGTTCTTTTAGGGCGCGTGGTTTAGCTGCGGCCGCTGCATCCCCTCCTGGCTGGTCAGGGGCCCAGTCTGGTTCTGACTCAACCGCAGGCACCAGGCAGGTCACACTGCCTCTCTGGTTTTTAACAACCTCCCATCTTATCAAAGGGTGGGGCGGGCCAAGGCCCTTCGGATCCTCCACACTGGTCCTGCGTGGTGTGCGCTGCAACCTCTCCCATCCCTGGACTTCAGCTCCCCTCAGGCCCCTCGCATCTTGGGGCTCCTCCAGCCAGATGGGCAACATCCAATAAATGAACCTGGTTGTGGACAAGCAGGTCAGCTCTGGGCCAGACCTTGGAGCAGGCAGATCATGTTGTCCAGGCCCCAGAGGTAGCCGTCCTCGTGATTGCCTTCAGCCCAGGGCAGCCGGTGGCTGAGCGTCTGGTGGTCAGGCAGGGCCACGGTCTTGCCGAAGTCAATCATCCAGACCTTGGCCAGGCCAGTGTGGTCGTGCACAAAGAGGAGGGAACTGCCTACCACCTGCAGAGGGAGAGGCAGGAGGTTAAAGGGAGGGGCAGGCTCGGCCAAGGTCCCTGCCCCAGCAGACAGCTGAGAGAGTGGCTGATAGCATGGACTTTGGAGTCAGGCTGCCTGGTTCATGCCCCAGCTCTGCCACTTACAGGCTGCATGCCCCTCCCTGGGCAGCGGACTTTTAACTCTCCTGACCATTTACCTCAAAGACTGCTATGCATATTATCTATAGGAAGTAATCCACATAAAGCTCTTAGAAGACTTGCCTGTATAAACAAATGCAAAATATGGGTTTCCCTGGTGGTCCAGTGGTTAAGAATCTGCTTTGCAATGCAGCAGACAAGGACTTGAGCAACTAAGCAACTCCTAAGCCTGCACACTGCAACTAGAAAGAAGCCAGTGACTAGAGAAGCCCGAGAGCTGTAACTAAGACCTGACAGTAAAACAGTGTTAGCTGTTACCCCTTTTCAAACTGGGGTACAAAATCCAATGCCTGCAGGATCCCAAGTGGGTCAAAGGAGCCTGGTCGGGACTGAGGGTATGGATAATGCCTCCTCATGGTTAAGGGGCAGCAGCTACTCAGCCCCAGGGAATTGCTACTGGTGACTCGAAGCAAGTGGCTTCCTTTTTCCCAGGCTCCAGTTTCCTCATCTGTAGAATGGGGATGACGGTAAGAGCCCCTCCCTCCTTGGGATCATTGCAGCATTCCATGTTCCACAGCTCGCAAGCTGCCTTGTGGAGCTGACCACAGCGCCCTAGGGAGATACTGGGCTGTTTTTTCCTTTTTAATTTAGAAATACAGGGCTTCCCTGGTGACTAAGTGGTAAAGAATCTGCCTGCCAATGCAGGAGACACGGGTTCGATCCCAGGTCCAGGAAGGTCTCACATGCTGCGGACCAGCTAAGCCGGTGCACCGCAACTACTAAGCCTGTGCACTAGAGCCCGGGAACCACAGACAGTGAAGCATACGTGCCCTAGAGCCTGTGCTCTGCGACTAGAAGCCTGCGCACCACAACCAAGGGCAGCCCCCGCTTTCTGCAACCAGAGAAAGCGCGAGCAGCAGCAGTGAAGACCCAGCATGGCTAAAAGTAAATAAATAAAATAAAACTTTTTTAAAAAAAAATTAGCAACACATTCCTTCCTCTGGTCTAACTACAGGTTTGCAAGCCCCTCCCTTTTGCTACTTGGGTTTCAAACATCAGTTCTTCCAGAGAACTCAGATGTCGGGGCAGCTGAGCAGGTGGCTGTCAGGAGAGACGACGACGCCCAGTTCTGGATGGCTGTTGGCACATGGGGAGAAGCCCAGGACTGCCACGTCTCCTGTGGTCCAAAGGAAACTAGAAATCCCGATTTGGGCATGAAGTCTCAGGTTTTAAATCTTGGCAACTTGTTTTCTTTTCAGATTCCAGTCACCAGGCAAGTGAAACCAAACACGACGATAGAAGAGACGGAGGCCCCAAGCCTCCTCTTTGTGCCTCGCATGTGAAGCTCAAAGGCAGTGACAATGATGAGGGTGACGGTTGGTGATGACATGTGACAGTGAAAACTGGCACATGCTGAGGGTTTCCTGTGGGCTGGGCTTTACCTAAGTTAGTCCACGTAACCTTCACTACACCCAAGAGGCAGGTGCTACTGGTGCCCTGTCCTGCGGGTCAGGAGACAGGCCTGCAGAGCCACTGCCCAGGCAGCTGGGGTGCAAACATGGACCCGCCGGACTCCCGGATGTGGCTCTTGTGGCAGTCAGTGCTAACAGGAGAAAGAGGAGAGAGGGACTTGGGAGAGAGAGATGGAAGAGCGTGGAGATACACCTGGTGACGTCACCACAGACTTCCTGAGACAGCCCCAGAGAGGTGACGGCTTCCAAAGAGACATAGGCTGGGAAAGGGGGAGGGGAGAGCTGCCAAAGGAGGAACGCAGGGAACAATGACTGTAAGTAATTATGGAGACTCCCCTGGCGCTGCAGTGGTGAAGAATCCGCATTCCAGATCCCACATGCAGTGAAGCAGCTAAGCCCATGCATGCGCAATGACGACAGCCTGTGCAGTAGAGCCCGGGAACTGTAATGACAGCCCACATGCCCTGGAGCCCATGCTCCGCAACAAGACGGCACTGCAGTGAGCAACCCTTGCACCACAGACAGCTAGAGACTGGCCCCTGCTCTCCACAGCTAGAGTCCCAGTGCAGCCAAAGATTAAAAAATAAATAAAATCATTTTCTTCCAAGAGAAAAGAATCTGCCTTCCAGTGCAGGGAACTTAGGTTCACTCCATGGTTGGGAAACTTAAGATTCCACATGCAACAGAGCAACTAAGCCTGAGCACCACCATCCCTGAGCCGGAGAACCACAACAAAGATCTCACGTGCCACAGCTAAGGCCTGATACAGCCAAAAATAAAAATTATTTTAAATAATAATTATGGCTACAAAATCATCACAAGAGCTGAGAGCTCTTCTGCACTCTGAACAGCACTCTCTAATATTCACTCAGGTCCATCTCAGCAGCTCCATAAGGAAAGTACTATTTTCCCTTCCTCTACCAGGAAGAAACCAAGGCCCAAGGGGCTAGGTCACATGCCCCGGGTCACATGGCAGAGCCAGCCTTCATCCCAGGCCATCTGCCTGTAGTCCATGCTCCTAACTGTCCCCCCTCCCTGAAATTCCTGATGCTGCTTATCCTAAAGAAGCAAACTCCTAAACCTGGGGGAGGGGCTTTGTGGTGGTTTTTTTTTTGGCCATGCCATAAGGCTTGTGGGATCTTAGTTCTCCGACTGGGGGTTGAACCCAGGCCCTGGTCAGTGAGAGTCCTCGCCACTGGACTGCCAAGGAATTCCCTCAGAGTCTCCTTTTATAGCTTTGGCAGGTGACTCTGTCAGTGGTTTCTCCTGAGGCCACCTGGACCCAGACACCCCCAGCACACACAGGGCCCTCTGTTCCCACGGTGGCTGGGGCTCGCACCTCATGGGTCCTGAAGAATGGGAGCTTTCCAGAACTTCACGAAGTTCTTCTAGACGTGCCACGTACTTTCTCTGTGGGTGAGAGGGAAGATTTCTTGGTTAGTTCATGGACTTTGTAGCTCTGTCTGTATCCACCTTAAGATCTGACTCCATTTCGTTCCCCGCAAAGGAGTGGGCAGACCCCAGCCAGGATGGGATAAGAGGAGGCATGGGGAAACTGGAGGAGGGGGCGGGACTGGAGGCATCAGGGTGGCACAGACAAGAGTATAGCTGGTAGATCACATGAATGCCCACAATTCCTAGCAGCTTTTCCTACCAAGAGGCAGACTCCTTCCCTTATAATCTAGGCTTGATCGTATGTGTTGCTTTGGTCTATAGAACCTTGTGGGAATGAAGGTGGCCATTCTAAACTCAGTCATTGAGAGACCTTGCTTTTTCACTTGCTCTCTTGGCCTGCTGCTTCCACTGTGAGAACAAGCCCAGACCAGCCTGCTGGGTGACCAAGCCAGGAGCTGAGACAGTGAGGCAGCCACCAGACATGACAGCAGGGCACCCCTGGACCTGCCAACCCTGACAAGACAGTGATCCATGCCAGCCCAGCGTCAGCTGGAGCAAAAGATGGTTAACACGGGAGGAACAAGGATGTGGCGGTGCTACGCTTCTAAACTTGGGGGCATGGGTGTCCCACTCACCAGGATTGTGTGGTTCCCATCCACAAAATCCTCCAACACCTTCGTCACCTGCTCCAGCTTCTGCGTCTTCTTGAAGTTAGTGTTGCAGGTCCCATCGGCTTTCTGCAAGATGAGGGGTATCATAGCTTTTCCTTCCCACACCCAAACCAAGCAGCCTCAGACACCTCTGGGGGCCAACTACCTGCCTCCAGGCTTACTTGCTGTTCAGGGGAAGCCAGCCCACCTGGTCATACTCAGCCCCAGGTCATACTCCTGAGCAACCAGTCCTTCAGGTCTGAACTTAAACACCCTGGTTGAACCGGTCTAGCCAAGTGGACTTTGGAGAGGCCTGGATCTGGCTTTGAATCATGGCTCTGATACTTTGTAACTTGGTGGCCTTGAGCAAGTCACTTCACCTGCCTCAACCTTGGTTTCCTCATCTGGAAAATGGGATTGTGTTAATAGCCACCTCCTAAAGCTGGTATAAGGATTAGGAGAGCCTGAGTGTGTAGGATCCATAGCACAGCGCTGCGCACCACTCAGTGAAGTGCTCAGCTGCTCAGTCATGTCTGACTCTTTGTGACCCCCTGGACTGTAGCCCGTCAGGCTCCTCTGTTCATGGAATTTTTCAGGCAAGAATACTGGAGATGCTTTTGAATTGTGGTGCTAGAGAAGACTCTTGAGAGTCCCTTGGACTTCACAGAGCTCAAACTAGTCAATCTTAAAGGAAATCAACCCTGAATATTCATTAGGAAGGACTGATACTGAAGCTGAAGCTCCAATACTATGGCCACCTAAGGTGAAGAGCCAACTCATTGGAAAAGACCCTGATGCCAAGAAAGATGGAGGACAGGAGAAGAAGGGGATGACAGAGGATGAGATGGTTGGATGGCATCACCAACTCAATGGACATGAGTTTAAGCATGTTCTGGAAGATGGTGAAGGAGAGAGGGAAGCCTGGTGTGCTGCAGTCCATGGTGTCGCAAAGAGTCGGACACGACTTAGCGACTCAACAACTCTAGGGGATCTTCCCTACCCAGGGATCAAACCTGCATCTCTTGTATCTCCTGCACTGGCAGGCGGACTCTTTACCACTGGGCCATCTGAGAAGCTCCCATACTACACTTGATCTTAGTCAAAAGGCAGAGAAGCAATAAAATAAAGGAGATTAATGTTATTTGTTATGTCTGAGAGAGGTACAAGGGCCCCCTGAGTCATCCTGCCAGGCTATGCCAGGTGCCCTGTGGGCAATGGTAACACAGAGGTAACAGCACAGGTGTAATCAGATGAGGGAGGCAGATACTGAATAAGATCATCATAAAGGGAGATAAGATAAGGGAGTGTAGGAAGTTATAAGGAGGTAAGGAGAGGCCCTGAACTAGTAGGACAGAAATCAAGGAGGGTATCCCAGAGGAAGTGGAATTTGGAAGGAGACTGGAAAGTAACTGAGAGTAAGTCAACCAAAGAGCAGTCCTGGCACAGGAAACAGCAAATACAGAGGGCCTGTGGCAGGAGACAGGCAGACCCTTTCAAAGAAATGAAAGTACTTCACTGTGCCATCTATAGGGGTTGTGGCACACCCAAAGAGAGCTAATACAGCGGGAAAAGAAGGAAGGAAGGAGAGGGGGAGGAAAACCTCTCTCTCTGCAATGATAAGGAAAACTCTCCAGGACCATGCCATCTTCTGTAAGAAAGGGAGGAAAATGTAGGCTGCATTTGTTTGTATATATAGGAAGAAATATAAGTAACTGATCAAGTGGTTCCCCATGAGGAGGTGCGGGGTTGGAGGGGTGGGGGCACAGAACAGGAAGGAGAGCAACAGGGTCGGGAGAGAGATTTCTTTTACGTTATTTTGACTTTTAAACTGTGGTGGATAGCTATTCACACAATTAGATTTAATTTACAAAAAAAAAGAAGAAAGAGAAAACTTTTCTTCATAAGGAGGAAAAAGCCCATCCAGCTGATGTATCAGATGATGGATCAGAGTGGGTGAGTCCAGCATCTGGGAGCCCAGGGAGGCTGGGGTAGGAGAAGGTGGGGCTGGACGCAGACAGGGCCTCGGGGAGGGGGAAGAAGGTGGACTCAAGAGACTTTCAGGCAGGTGGACAGACAAAACTTGGTCTGCAACAGACATGGCAGGAACAGGGAAGCGGGCCTCTCCCAGCCTGTTTTCTACCCTCTGCAGTCTCCTGCTTGCTCTCCAGATCTGGCATCTTTCCAGTTTTTTCTGACATCCTAATCGGTTGGTTTTTCTGTCACTCTGTCTCAGACCTAGCTCTTAGCCCTCCGGAAACAGGCCAGCAGCTCCTGGGCCTCACCTTGATGCCCTCGATCCGGAAGCCCAGGGTGGAGGTCGAGCTCACAGTCTCCCTCCACTGCATGTAGCGGGGCTTGGTGACCGCACACTGGGCATGCTCCTCGGGGTGGGGGCCCCGGGGTCCACAGCCACCATCTTCTCATACATGTCCTTCCGGGGCCGGGGGCCGTTCTCGCGCCTTCACCAGCTCCTCCTCCAGGTAGGTCCTGGGACACAAAGGATGTAACAAGGAAACCATGAAGAATAAAGCTGGAGGACTTTCACTCCCTGATATCAAGGAGTGTTATAAAACTGTAGTATGGCACAAGAATAGACAAATAGATCAGTGAACTGGGACAGAGTCCACCAACAGACACACAAGTACATTCACCCGATTTATGACAAGGAAGGTACTACAGTTCAGTGGGGAAAGAGCAGTCTTTTCGATCAATGATACCGGGTCAACAAGATATCCATATGGAAAGGGAAAATGAACCTGAATCCCTGCCTCACACCAAATATAAAAATTACATCTAGATGGACTGCGGATCTAAATGTCAAAGTTAAAACAAAGCTTGTAGGGGCTTCCCTGGTACCTCAGTGGTAAAGAAACTGTCTGCCAATGCAGGAGACACAGGTTTGATTCCTGGCCCAGGAAGATCCCACATGCCACACAGCAACTAAGCCCATATGCCACAACTACTGAACCTGTGCTTGAGAGCCCAGGAGCCACAGCTGCTACTGAGCCTGCACACCCTAGAGCCCCTGCTCTGCAACAAAGAGAAGCCAAGCAACGAGAAGCCTGTGCACCACAGCTAGACAGTAGCCCCCACTCGCTGCAACTAGAGAAAAGCCCTCATGGCAACAGAGACCCAGCACAGTCAAAAATAAATAAATGATTTTAGAAAAAAACAAAACCTGTAGAAGAAAACACAGGAGATCATTGTGATCTTAAAGTAGGCAGATTTCTTTAAAAGCTACTAACCATAATGAAATAAATTGATAAACTGTACTACATTAAAAGTACTTCTGTTTATCAAAAGACATTATGAGAGTGAAATGGGAGAGTTGGAGAGAGAGAGAATGGTGTGTGTGTGTGTGTGTGTGTGTGTGTGTGTGTGTACGTGTTTGTATCTCCAGCAAAGAACTTGTATCCAGAATATATAAAGACTTACAAATCTTTATAACAAAAAAGAGCCCAGTCGAAAAATGAGCAAAACGAAATAGTAAAATGGGCAGTTTTCAAAGAGGATATCTAAATGGCTAATCAATGCTTAATTTCTTTGGTCATCAAAGAAATAGAAATTAAAGCAATAAAGAGATACTCGCCAAGATAGCTAAAAGTAGTAAAACAGGTAATACAAAGAACTGATGACAAAATAAAACAACTGGAACTCTCATACACTGCTGGTGGGAAAGGATGCTAGTACAACCACTCTGAAGATTGGCTTAAGACTTCCCTGGTGGTCCAGTGAGTAAGATTCTGTGCTCCCAGTGCTGAGGGCCCAGTTTGATCGCTGGTTAGGGAACTAAATCCCGCATGCCACAACTAAAGATCCCACATGCCACAAGCTGGACCTGGCATGGCGAAATAATTAAGTATTGTTTAAAAAGAAGAAGATTGGTTTGGTGCTATCTTCAAAAACGTCCACCCAACCCTTCACCTCTGCCCCATGGCTGCCCCGGAACCTACCTGCTGCCCATCTTGCAGTCCATGATGGAGGGGTTCTCAAAGTCTGCCAGGAGATCTTCCATCTGGTTGAAGGTCTGGCCATCCCGCTGCACCATGCCATAGTAGGCTGGCACAAAAGGCCGCAGGGGGTCACACATCAGCTGCTCCAGGCTGCGCTGCTCGTACTGACAGAAACGCTTCAGAATCCAACCATCTTCCCCTGCCTGAAAGTTCCCTATGAGCAGCCATCAACAAGAGGGTCAGAAACTGAATGAGCCACTTCCCTGTGTGTCTCAGATCCTGGCTACCACCACCTTGTCCGTCTGCAATACTTTCTCTCCTTCCCTGCAGCTCTCAAAATCTTGGCCAGGGAATGTATTTGAATCAATTCTAATGAGATGGACGAACCTCGAGTCTATTATATTGAAGTAAGTCAGAAAGAGAAGTATAAATATTGTATACTGATGCATATATATGGAATCTAAAAAGATGGGTTTATTTTCTGGGAGGCAATGGAGAAAGAGACATAGAGAATGGATCTATGGACATGGGGGAGGGAAGAGGGTGAGATGTATCCAGAGAGTAACATGGAAACTTACAATACCATATGTAAATGGGAATAGCCAATTCCCATAGCCAATGGGAATTTGCTATAGGATTCAGGGAACTCAAGCAGGTGCTCTGTGACAATCTAAAAGGGTGGAATGGGTAGGGAGATGGGAGAGAATTTTGAGAGGGAGGGGACATGGGTGTACCTATGGCTGATTCTTGTTAATGTATGACAGAAAACCACAAAATACTGTAAAGCAATTATCCTTTAATTAAAAAAAAGATCTTGGCCAGAGTTGGTGAAGGAAGGGCCTAGTTCTGCATTTTTGTTTAAACAGAGTCAGATTCCCAGCACATTATGTTCTCATTTGTTTTGTAATTTTGGATTATGAGCTCACGATCAGCAGTAAGAACTTTTGTGAGAGCTGAGTCAAGAGCATGACTCTCCCAAGCAGATTTGCACTTGTTTCATCCTGGAGTCCCAGAGTGCTAACAAATGGACCTTGTTAATTCACAAATCTGGCATTTCCTGGGCCATGCAGACAGTGTAGATTAGAATGACAGATAGTATTTTCAGATTACATTTTCCAAAATGTCTGTAACGGTAATCATGAACCCTTCTCCTGGGGCATTTGTTTTGTTTTCGTCATATATATATGATGAGTAAAGAGTAGCTCATGTCCACACACTCTTCTAGAATTTTGCCACTCCAATCAAGAAGTGGAATCTAATTCTTTAATTCTTTTCCCCTTGATTCTGACAGAATCTTGCTTCTTATGGCAGAAGCAACACTATGACTTCAGAGTCTGAGACGCAGCCTCCACTTTGTTATCACAGACCCTTGCCTTTCAGTCCTGAGCTACCAAGTAACAAATCTGACTGCTGAGGCCACCATACTGTGAAGAAGCCTAAGCAGCCACACAGAGAAGTCACACATGGGCTTTCCAGCAGGCAGCCCCAACGGAGAACCAGCCAACAGCCAGCATCAACTGCCTGGTGTGTGAATGAATGAATCTCCAAAGGTTTCCAGCCTGCAGGCTTTCATTGTCCTAGCTGAATTCCTAGGTATCATGGCGCAGCAATAAGCCATCCTGGCTATGCTCTGTCTGAATTCCTGACCCAAAACATATGAGTGTAATAATATGGTTGTTTTATTCCTTGAAGTTTTTTTTTTTTTTTAAACCACTAAGTTTTGAATTTTCTGTTTTTGGTTTTTTTAAACTCAGCAATAGTAACAGGATACATACAGATGGCAGGCCTGTGTTGACAGTTTTGGGGGTGGGGGGTGGGGGGACTTTGCCTTTCTCTGACTCAGATCTGAGGATGAACAGGAAGATAAGTTCCCTTCCCTTTGTTGATAGGAACAATTTGTCTAGTCCAGCCCACTGCCAGTTTTTGTAAAAAGAAAAAAAAAAAGGGCTTTATTGGAACACATTATCTATGTCTGCTTATATGTTGCAAAAACAGAGCTGAGTACTTTATATTTATTATCTAACCCTTGACCAAAAATGCCAGATGCTTGGCCTCATGCTTGGTCTATGTGCTTAAGACACTGCTAGGTCCTGGGGTGGGGGTGAGGGGGTGACATTTAAGCTGTTGTTTGTTGTTCTTTAGCCACTAAATTGAGTCCAACTCTTTTTGACCCCCTGGTCTGTAGCCCGCCAGGCTCCTCTGTCCATGGGATTTCCCAGGCAAGAATACTGTAGTGGCTTGCTATTTCCTTCTCCAAAGGATCTTCCCCACCCAGGAATTGAATCCCCATCTTTTGCATCAGCAGGCAGGTTCTTTACCACTGAGCCAACAGGGAAGCCCCATAGCTGTTGTTTCCTGAGGGCCTACTCTGCTCCAGACACAGGATGGGGACACGGACCGGTAACTGCCATTTAGGAGGGGCAGGGCCCCAGTGACGGAAAGTTAACTTGCACAGGGCCATCCACAAATGAAGAGCAGAACTCGGATTCAAGTTCAGGCTCCTCTGTCTCCGTGGTCAAAGATTTGCCTGCCAGCACCCTGACACCAGGCTAACAGGAAACAGCCCTCCATCCTGAGGTATGAACGGCCCGGCCCAGCCTAAGCACGTGCCGCAACAGCTCCAGGAACTACAGACTGCCACTAAGCCCATTTCACAGATGGGGGACCTAAAGTACAAAGAGCGATTCCTTCCCCGCCCAGGCCTCTCTGCCCAGTTTGGCCTGCCCCCAGCTACCCTTCTCCCTGCCCACTCTCACCAGAGTGTCCAGACAGCTGGACCCAAGGGTAGTGTTTTCGGAAGGAGACCACAAAGGGCGAATACTTCAGAACTGTCTTCAGCTTCTTCCACGGCTTGTTCTGTGTGGGGCAGAGAGGGTGGGGTCAGGGTTGAGGCCAGGAAGGGAGGGTGAGGTGAGTGCCCTGAGAGGGAACCAAGGGGCAGCCTGGGGTCTTTCCAAGGGCCAGGGGGGAGCTTCCTGGGATCACTGGGCTTAAGCTCACTGGGGTGAGCAAAGCTCACTTACTTTAGTTATCATGAGCACCCCCCAAAGCCTCAGCAAAGGTGAGAAGAGTCCCTTTCCATTTATCTCAGTGTCTTTTTTTTTTTTTGGCTGCACAGCATAAGCGATCTCCCCCAATCAGGGATCGAACCCTATGCTGGGAGCACAGAGTCTTAACCACTGGGCCACCAGGGAAGTCCCTCAGTGTGATCAGTTTGTATCTGTGTCTCTCTGTCCTTCTCAAAGAAGTAAAGATAGGCTAGGTTTTGCTGTAGTCACCAGCAACACCCCACATCCTTCCACGACATACACACACCAAAAATGGGGAAGCCTGCTGTTCCTGAAGGAAGTCAGATCTTCCAGGGAAAACGATAAAGGAGTCGATGGATAGAGGCCGAACAACAGAGAGAGAGAAGTGGAGACAGGGGACAAGGTGAGGACAGGGACAAAGACAGGGACTGTGGCGGCCCTAACAGCTGCTCCCCAAAGACCTCAGGCCTGTCTCCCTGCCAGGAATACCCCTGCCCTCTCGAACTCAGCTGTGGCCAATGAAATGTGAGTGGAAGTTTCACTTTTAGGTGGAGTCTTAAAGCCAGTGAGTGACTCCATGTTCTTTTTCCTGTTAAAGAAGGGGGCGGAGCAGGCAGGGCACTGTGGGAAGAGAAACAGCAGCTGAGTGAAGGCAGCATGGAGCAGAGGCCCCTTGCCTCACCCATCACTGCTGAGGGCCCATGTTCAATCCCTGGTCAGGGAACTAAGATCACACAGGCAGCACAGCCAAAAGAGAAGAAAAATCCTTCGTTGCTCCAAGTCACAAAGTTTGAGCGCTGTTTGTTACTACAGCAGTCCTGACCTCTTCCCACTGGCACAGAGTTACTAGAAGAGAAAGAAACAGAGAAACAGAATGGGAGACCCCGTAATGACAGAGAAAGAAAATGAAACACAGATGCAGAGAAAAGGCGGCAGCAAATAAAACAGAGACGTCAACAGAAAACAAGGACTTAGTTGCATCCTGCTGACTCAGCCAAGAGCATCTTGAGAACTGGAAAGGGCCTGAGCTCACTGAATATGCACACACACACCCACGAGCATACACACACACCCGTGCATGCACACATGCATGCTAAGCCGCTTCAGTCCTGTCCGACTCTGTGTGACCCTATAGACTGTAGCCCACCAGGCTCCTCTGTCCATGAGATTTCACAGGCAAGAATACTGGAGTGGGTGGCCAAGCCCTCCAGGGGATCTTCCTGACTGAGGAACCAAACCCGAATCTCTTATATCTCCTGCATTGGCAGGTGGGTCCTTCACCACTAGTGTATGCACACACAAACACAAATACCTTCTCTGATCCAAGCACATACCAAACTTCTGGCAAGGATTGGGAAAACCAGTTGTGTCCAGAGGAAAAATCCTACATGGCTCATCCCCTCCACTGAGGGTCAAAGTCATGTTATCTCCTACAGCCTGAAAACCCCGTTACCTAGCAGACATCTAATGGATGGTGGGAAGGTCAAACACAGACCAGGGAGTTGGACTGCAGGACTCAGGAAGGGTTCTTCCCTCCCCCTCTCCAGCTGCCAGCCATGGAGAGGAGGTGATGAATGAAGGTTCCTGTTTACTAAGCACCTGGAACATTCCAGGCACAATGACAAAGGCTCAGTGTGGCATAACCCACCTAATCCTAAAAACACCATCCCAGGAGGATTGTTGACTGTATTACAGGGGTGGAAACAGACTCAGAGGGGTGAAGTCACCTGCCTAAATCACACAGTGTAGTGTTGGGGTTCTACCTCTGGTCTGCCCCCACTGCCCTGGGGTTATCCACCATAGCCCTGCCAGATTACAAGCCTTGATTGAGGGCAGAACTGAGGTTGCCATGGTTACAAGCATGTCCCCAGTCATGGCCTGACAGAGAGTAAGTGATCCAAAAATATAGTTTGGGTTGAAGGAAGTTGATTGAAAGTGTGTTTTTCTTTCTGTCTTTTAATCATAAGCAGATTCAGTATCTTCTTTATCTCTCTCTTTTTCTTAGATCTGATGGTTAATCTGGGCTGTCTCAGATTTCATCATGCCCTCAGCTTACATGTCCCCCCCGCCCCGCCGCCCCCCGCCCCCACTCCAGGAAGCCCTGATACCCTAGGTCTGGACAGTCACCTTCTCTGGACTCCCACAACCCTCTGGCCTTCCCCCATCCCAGCCCTGAACCCTCCGAGCTGTCACTGCCTGGTGATGAGTCTGTCTCTCCCAGTGACCTGGGAGCTCCATGCAGGCATTTGGGTCACTGCTGTGTTCCCAGCAAAACCAACATGGAGCCAAACACACAGCAGGGACTTGGGGACTGTCTGTTGCCTGATTAGGGAGGATGCACGTGAGAAGGAAGGAAGAGGGGAGGAAAGGATGAAAGTAGCTGGGTCTTTAAGGTCAGATGGGATTTCAAAACGAAGGGAGCAGGAAGCCAGGGGTATTCTGGGTGGTGGGAATGGCTTGAGCAACAATCGGAGGCAGGATGGCAGCAGTGTGTTCTGCGAACAGCCCATACTTAGGCTCCGTTGCAACAGCAGAAGGGGTCAGGAGGGGAGAAGGGAAGCTGAACAGAGGAAGGAGCCTGGAGGCAGGAAGCTCTGAACTCAGGACGCTATCAGGAAAGCCCCAGGGAAACATGGAAGGCTCTGGAGCTGCGCACCTTCAGATGTTAGTCATGGCTGGGCCCTGGAGGCAGATTCTAGAGGATGAGGAAACACTGAAGACACAAGGGCTCCAGAGGAAGGCAGATGAGGAGGAATGGATCCACATATTATACGGGTGAAAGTGCCTGGGTTTTCAACTCAGTCGGAACTGAGTTAGAATCTAGGCTCCCGACTGGACGAGGCCAACTCTAAGCAAGTGATCTCACCTCTCTAGGCCATAGTGTCCCCTCTGTAAAATAGAGATAATAATCCCAAATTTACAGTGCTGTTATAAAGATTCAGTGAGTTAATACAAATACAGCACTTAGGAAAAGTGCCTAGCATTCAGTAAAAGTTGGAATCTGTGTCTTCCAAGGTCTGTGACTTTGGACAAGTCTGTGTGCTTCAGCCTCCTCATCTGTAAAATGGAGATAAAGGAATCTACCTCACAGGGCTGCTGTGAAGTTTAAATGAGTCGATACAAGCAGAGTTCAGCACAGGGACTTCCCTGGCAGGCCAGTGGTTTGGACTCTGCACTCCCAATGCAAGGGGAGAGGGTTTGATCCCTGATTGAGGAGCTTAAATCCTTTGTGCAGCAAGCTGCAACCAAAAAATAAATAAATCAACAAAAGAGCTTGGCACAGGGCTGGGCATGAGTGAGTGAGAGCTGGGTGTGTTTTTTTTTGTTATTGTTGTTTTTGAGTTTGTTTTTCCTTCATTCACTCCACCTCAGCTGCTCTGAGATGCCAAGGAGGTGAGGGAATAGGGAGAAGGAACTGCAACAGCAGAGCCCCAGAGGGTCAGTGCAGGCAGGCTGGGGCAGGTCTGTCTGTTACACCTGCAGCCACATGTGTGAGCATGTTCAGAGAGCGAAGCATGTGGGGTGAGTGGGGCTCAGGGCAGACTCCAGCCAGGGGCCCCAGAACAATGGGAGGATCCAGCAGACTGACCCATGGGAGGTTCTCATACCTGCCTCTGCACTGACCCTCCCTCCCTGAACCTGCCCTGCCAGCCCTCCTGATTCACCAGCAGAGAACCTCACCCAAGCTGAGGATGGAGGATGTAAACAAGAGATTGCAGGAGCACCCTGGGGAGCTGGGGGGTAATGCAGTGGGGAGGAGGAGAGTCCTTGGCTGGGGTCCCTCAGCGTTTGGGGTTCACACAGCCCTTTGAGGAAAAAAAAAACAACTGGGCGCTTGCTCCCTGCAGAAGTGAATGAGCTTAGAGGTGTTGAAGGCTGATGATCCCTTAAGGCAGCTAAGGGCCCCGGACTAAGAAAAGTGGGGTAGAAAGTGCACCCTTTCTGTCTCCCTAAACTAGTATTCTTTAAAGTCTGAGGGCGAGTCACAGACTGTCCAGAGGATCCAACAGAAGTCACAAACCCTTACTGCAAAAGCATGTGTATATACTCACAGGACTCACAACTTTTAGGGGTTCCTGTGTGCCATGAAGTTGGCCAGCAGCCATCCATTTTAGACCCCAGGACTGGAGGCGGGGGACAGGAGAGAATGAAGAGGAGGACACCTGGAGAGCTAGGAACCCTGCTGTCAGAGGGAAGAGGTTGGTGGATGGAAGAGCTTCCTGGAGATAAAACTGCTGGTGGAGTTCTAGAGAACTTCTCAAAGGAAAGGCGGGGGTGGGAGAGTTGGGGGGTGGGCTATGGAGTCTATAGGGGTCTGGCTCAAGGGCGGGCTGGATGGGTCCCACTCACCCCAGACCTGTCCTCGGGGTCGCTGGCACCTCCGCCCCCAGCCACCACGTCATCCTCAGACTCGTCGAAAGAGGAGGCAGAGGAGAAGCCACCACTGCCTGCTTCGAGCTGGGAGGGGGGTCCCCCTGGTCGAGCCTCAGGCTCAGGGGTCTCCGGGTGATAATGAGGCGGGGCACAGGGGCCAGGGGGCTACCCTCCAGGTGAGAGTACCGGTGAGTCACCAACTCCCTGTGTTCTGGTTCCTCTAATGAGTCATCTTGGTTGGGCTCCCCAAAAGGCAGTCTGTCCTAGGCTCTGTCTGGGGTCCGTCAGTGCCGGGCTGCGACCACAAGCCATCGGTATCTTGTGTTCGGAAACCACCGGGGTCAAGCTGCTTCCAGGCTGTTTCAGTGTCCTGTTGTATCTGGGAGCCATCAGTGTGCAGCTCCGTCCAGGAGTCTTCGGTACCTTTTTGCGTCCTGGAGCCCTCGGTAAACGGTTGTTTCCAAGAGCTGTCAGCACTCTGCTCTGCTGAGAGAGGGACCCCCTCTGGCTGGGTCCGGACGCTTGACCTGTTCTGGTGGGTGCAGAGGTTATCCGCCCTGGGCTTGGCCCTCTCTGACTGGGTCTGTGACCCATATATTTCTGGTTCTCTCCAGGGCCCGTCAACCCCTGGTTGTGCCCAGAGGTTAGCCCTCTGGGGCTGAGACTGGAGGTCAGTCCTGTGTGGATCAGCCCAAAAGCCATCTGTCCCAGTCTCTGTCCAGTCACCGGCTGTCTCCAGCTCTGACCAATGGCTGCTGCCTCCTAGATGTGTCCGAAGAATGGACTTGCCTGGCTCCGTCGTTGGGTTGGGCCGCTCCGTCTCCGCTCCGAGGCCAGCTGCTTCAGGCTCAGCCCGTCCGTCGGCCCCCGACGCAAGCCCGAGGCTGGCCGTCTCGGGCTCGGTGTGAAGGTTGAACTCTTCGGTCCCGGCCCGGGGCCCGCCCCCTTCCGGCCGCCCCACCGGGCCCCCTGCTCCGGGCCCAGGTCTTTGCTGCCCTGGCTGCCGCCGCCGCCCCCCTCGCGGCGCCGCCAGTCCCATGCGGGCTGCCGGCGGCAGCGCCGGGGCCTCCGCCTCGTTCAGGCTTCCCCGGCACGGGCAGCGCCTCATGCCCGTTCGCAAGGTTCGGGCTTCGACCGGGCCCAGCCCCTCCTGTCCCTTTAAATCCCGCGAGGGGTGTGGCTGGGGAGCCCCAATTCGTGGGTTCCGGCCCTCAGAACTCCAGCCTGCCCAGCCATGGAGGGGTTAACCGATACTCCCTCCTCCGTCCCGGGGAAAGCCCCGAAGCCCCGCCTCGCCGGACGTGACGTAAGGGACGGGCCTTGTCTGGCTCCTCCCACCTCCTTTGCCTGGGTGGACTGCGAGTCCGTGACAGGTCGTGTTTGTGGCGCTCGTGTCCTGATCGCGGGCGAGTAGACCCCTCGCTACACCCTCCCAACTAGTCCAAACTCGCCACACCCTCGACTGGCTAGTTTAGTCTCCCTGTAACCCCCTGCGACGAGTCCAGCAGCCGCTCATTCTTCACGCAGCACCGGGAAGGACTTTCAGAGACGGGAATTCTATTTGCGTCG
The DNA here is from genome assembly GCA_917880005.1 of Nanger dama. Classification (NCBI taxonomy): domain Eukaryota; kingdom Metazoa; phylum Chordata; class Mammalia; order Artiodactyla; family Bovidae; genus Nanger; species Nanger dama. The sequence goes on along the minus strand of CAKJTW010000012.1, from coordinate 49,533,599 downwards.
GTTGAGACCCGGCTCTGCTAGTTCCTAGCCGCGTCCCCATGAGGGAGTGACTTCCACTCCCAACTCCTTGTCTGAGCCCCAGACTCAGTTTTCTCCTCTGTAAAATGAGGATACATTACTTTGTCGTTTGGAAAAAGGTGTGTTCAGTGTCACAGGAGCCAATTACTTTTACCAACTGGGAAATTGTGGCCCAGAGCAGTGAAAGAAACTGAAGGCCAAATTCTGGTTCCAACACTGACTTCCGGGATGACCTCTCCCAACAGACTTGTCTCTTCTGAGCCTCAGTTTCCCCATCTGTCAAAAGGGTTGTTATGGGGATTTTTTATTTACTTACAATAACACATTTGTGTACTTGTTTTGTCCCAGGAGGTGCACTTACCATTTTGTACCCAAAAATCTTAAAAGGTGGGATCATCGTCATCCCCGTTGCACCATCAAGGAAATAGAGGCCCAGAAAGGCAAAGCATTGAGTCCAGATCACACGTCTGAGAATTCCCTGGTGGTCCAGTGGCCAAGACTCTGCACTCCCAATTTAGGGGACTCAGGCTTGATCCCTGGTCAGGGAACTAGATCCCGCATGCCACAACTAATGGGTTCCCGTGATGCAAAGAAGGTGGAAGATCCTGTGTGCTGTAACTAAGATCCTGTGCAGCCAAAGAGGTAAAATTGGAAAGAAAAAAAAAAGATCATACATATAAATTGTACAGATTTGAACTTTCAGTTCAGTCACTCAGTCGTGTCCAATTCTTGAGTGACTCATGAGTGACTCCTTTGTAGCACACCTGAGCTGGCTCTGTTTACCTCCAGACCTCATCTTATCCTTTTTGCCTCATTCACTCTGCCATTAACCTCTTTCCTATTTTTCTTCCATGGCAGGGACTTTGAACTGGTTGTTCCCTCTGCCTGAAACATTCTTCCCTCAGCTATTTCAATAGTTTCTTCCCTCACCTCCTTCAAATCTTTACTCAAACAAGTCTGCTCAATGAAGCCTTTCCTGACTGCCCTATTTATTTATTTTGGTCCACACCAAGTGGCACGTGGGATCTTAGATCCCAACCAGGGATCAAAAAACGAGCGCCCCCTGCAGTAGAAGTGAGGAGTTTAACCATTGAACCATCAGAGAAGTTCCCTGAACCATCCTATTTAAACGCACAGTCTTCCCGCCTCTCCCTGCCCTTCCCAGGTTTATTTTTCTCTTTAACAAGTGTCACCTAATTACGTATACTCATTTATTTATTTATTACATATACTTATTTATTGTGCCCCCTCACCAAAAGCCAGTACCAAGAAGGCAAAGATTTTTGTCTGTATTGTTTCTTGCTGTATCCCCAGAGCCTAGAAAAGCATATGGTAAGCACTTCACAGAAATGTTGAAATGAATGGTTTTTCTATAAGAAATTTTTCTCATGTATAGAGCTCTTGTTCTGTACTGGCTCTGTGCCAAGCTCTTTACAGACATGATTTCACTGCATTTCTCTCTCACTAACCCTGAGTAAGAGGGAATGCCACGACCCCACTTTACAAATGGGGACCCTGAGGTTCAGAGCTCTGCCAGCCTGTAGCATTTGCTTGTAGTCTCCAGGCTAGCTGATATGATCTCATGTACGTGAGGCATGTGATACCCAGCTTGGTACCGTCAGTCACAGCTTTGTAGGATGAATTATTGTCACAGGTGCTTTTTATGTATTTTGCCCCTTGGGGTGAGCTGCCACCTAGCTCCTGAGTCAGGCCCTTGTGTCTGGTACGGTACAGGGGGTGGTTTCTGTCTTGAAACTGAGTCACCTGGAAAAGGATGTTGGGCACAGACCCAGGGCTCTAAAATGAGTCATCTCTTTACAGACCAATGAGAAGTCATAGCAGGGTCCCCCTAGTGCATCATACAGGCTGGGAAGCTGAAATTCAGAAAAGCGTTAAGGCTCTTCTGAGGTCGAATAGTACAGGGACAGATAGGGAGGTCTGATTCCTGACCAAGGGGGATAGACAGGGTTGGGGGGTGGGGGGAGGCTGTTCTGTGCAGTGTCATATCCCTTCTTCAAGTGGTAGGAGAGATGCCCCAGCCAGCTGCTTCTATTCCAGACTGTGAGAAAAGTGAGTCAGCCTATTGTGGGGGGAGCATGCTTTAAGCCTGTCCTCCTTCCCCCATCAACAACACACACACCCAGATGGGCTGGGAGCTGGTTTTCTGGGATGCCGGGGCTCCTGAGTCAGCACAGGGAATCTTGGCTGAGTGTGTTCTGGGAAATGTCAGGCCTACAGGAAACAAAGGACTCCCACTCACACCATCCTGTAGGTGGGTGGGGAGCCAAGAGAGCAGGGTGTATGGAGAACGGAGCCCAGTGTGCAAAAGGCTGATTGTGAGAGAGTTTTCACATGGGGCGGGGGAGCGGGTACCAGGATATGGCTATTTGAAACAGAGGGTGAACTTGCAAAGTGGAGGAGCTCCATGTGCAAGGGAAATGTTTGCTGGGGACATATGTGTTCAAAGGAGAGATGCGATGAACCTACTGGGAGTACAAATAAGAGGCTGACAAAATGTTCACGCATCGGAGCAGTGAGTTTCTACAGGAGAGGAAAGTTTGCAAAAAGACGTGTAGGAAACTGAAAGGTCTCCTGCGTACAAGGTTCTTTGAGGTGAGTGGAAGGGCATAAAATGGCACGTGTGAGCTCCTGTAGTGCCCCTAACCACCCTTAGGCCCCGCCCCGTCACGAACAGCAGGGCATATTTTGTGCCAGTCAGTGACCTGCTCCTCTGTCATTGGCTAGCTGACCGGACGGGGCGGGCGTGAGGAGACTCCCGGAAGCGCAAGAGGCCCCCGGCGCGTAGCTGACCCCGAGCCAGGGAGTGGGTGCTTAGCAACCAGGGGAGGTGCCCAGTAACGGGGTGGGGGGGGAAGACTGGAAGAATTGTGGGTGCCTAGCAACAGAGAGGAAGGCGGTGCCTGGCTACGAGGGGGGTACTCAGAGCAGCGGGGAGGTAGCCCTGGAGGATCTGTGGGTGTCTAGCAACGGGGAGGACCCTAGCAACGGCGGAGATGGGACGGGGGAAAGTGGTTTGGAAAGGTGCGCGGGAAGGGCCATAGGTTCTTAGCAATGAGAGAGGGAACCAGGAGAAACTGGGAGCCTATTAACAGGGAAGAAGTATTTGGCCGGTGGGAGCCTTAGGGTAGACACGGAGGAACGTGAGGCAAAGAAGAGCTCAGTCCCACAACTCCTACCCATATAGTCCCTCCTCTTCTCCTCCAGACAATGTGGCAGGAGGTGGGGGCCCTACTGCGTGCGACCTGTGGACAGCTGGGCCGGACTACTGGTCTGCCTTGTGGGGCCCTGGGGCCCGGCCCCCCGCTGCTGGGTAAGAGGCTGGGGAGGGGTTTCCGAGGGGAAAAGGCTGAAGGACGCTTCAGGGGGCCAAAGGGCAGGGAGGGGGTCTAAAAGGGCCAGGCAGATACCATATCCTCCACTCTTTACCAGTGTTCACGTCTCTTGCAGGGGCCATGTGGGGATTCTTGGGCCCAAAAACTTCATCAGGATAAGCCTGGCAGGGGCCTGGGTGAGGAGGACATTCGCAAGGCCAGAGAGGCCCGGATCAGGAAGACGCCCCGGCCCCAGGTATCATTGCGTACCACTCAGCACCACCCCCAAGAAGGCAGCTGGCCTCCCGAGCTTGGGGAAGGGAGTGGTGGCAGATTGGTCGGACTGCCTGGGTGCTTTGTCCATCTTTTCCCTCTCAGACCTTCTCCCCACTTCCCACTTCCCAGCTGAGTGACCGTTCTCGAGAACGCAAGGTGCCCGCCTCCCGCATCAGCCGCTTGGCCAACTTTGGGGGTAGGTGTGACTGTGGGAGACTGTGGCCTAGATCAGAAGAGGTGATATTTACAGAATGAAGCAAGGGAGAGAGTGAATCAGAGAGAGAGGAGGGAAAGATGGAAAGAGAATGAAGGCAAAGGCCTATAAAACCAAGAGAAATAGAGAAGAATGTTATATTTATTGAGAACCTGGAATGTGCAGGGCCCTCTACACGTGGTCTCTGCAGTGAATCAGTGAGTGAGTGTTTCCATTCTATAGAGAAAGTGGAGGCTAAGGGAGGTAAACAGGACTAAACCCTGGGTCCTGCACCAGGATTATTCAGACTTCAGGTCACAACTTGCATGAAATAATTTAGTAGGTTGCAACCAGCATTTAAAAGAAGAATGGAAAATATGAGTGCAGATGCAGAGTCAGGGAGAAGTCTTGTTTCATGAAACATTATGTATCACTGGTCTCTATCGGTTATAATGCAAGTGTCTTCTTGACTGTGAATCATGGTTCAAGTTTTAAAGATACTGATTCACAGTGTAAAGAGTCAAATGCACTGCTTAGAGCTTTGGCATCAGGCTGCCCGGAGTTCGAGGGGTGATCCTTATGCATCCTCACTTTGTGAGTCTGGATAAGTTATTTCTCTGAGCCTCGATTTCCTTTTCTGTAGAATGGAAGTGTTTCTATAAAATTTCTCTCATGAGGGTTTGAGGACAAAATGAGTCAGTGCATAAAGGCACTGAGAATGGTTTTTGGCATGGAGAAAGTGCTCAGAAAATTTGAACTATGATTATTTATGGAAATGATGAGAATACAAGAGGCAGAGTGATTTAAGATGTCTCTGAGAGGAGACAGAGGAGGCAGAGGAAATCAGAGCTGGAGAGATAACATCAAAAGGAGGAACTGAGAGGAGGCCTAGACAGAAATACTGGGTGGAGGGAAGGGCAAAGATGGAGAAAAAACTGACTTAGAAAAGGAGAGGTGCACATGAAGAAGGCAAACAGGAGTCATAGGAAGACAGAGCGACCTGGAGGGAGAAGGGGATTGTTTCCAGGCCTTCTTACTCTTGGCTGTACCCTGGAATCATCTGGGATGGATGCCTAAAAGAAAAAGTATTCTAATTCTGAGGGACTTCCTAGCGATCCAGTGGTTAGCACCTTGCATTCCACTGCAGAAAGTTTGGGTTCAATCCCTGGTCAGTGAGCTAAGATCGCACATGCCTTGTGGCCAAAAAACCCTGAAACATAAAAGAGGAGCAATATTGTAACAAATTCAATAAAGACTTTAAAACTGGTCCATATCAAAAAATCTTAAAAAATAATAATAATAAGGCTAGGGACTTCCCTGGTGGTCCAGTGGTTAAGAATCCAAAGCAGGGGACTTCTGTTCAATCCCTGGTCGGGAAACTAAAATCCCACATGCCAAGGGCTCATCTCAGGCCAGTTTAACCAGAACCTCAGTGGTGGGGCCTGGGCATTATATTTACAAAAGCTCCTCACGTGACTCTGGACGCAGCCAGGGGTGAGAAACACTGACCTGGGAGACAGAAACAAGAAGAGAGGGATGGAAACATAGGTAGCTTCACCTCCATGGGAACCTCAAGCAGGGAGGCAGCGAGTAAGAGCCTGATGTAGAGACAGAGGGCTGCAGAGAGCTGACTCCAAAGAGATGGGAGACAGGGGTGCATAGAGGGAGACGGAGAGCAAAGAGGGTCAGGGAGATGGCGAGGGGGTGGGGAAGGAGATCGCCCCAGGGCAAGCCAGCACTCAGGCCCCCTCTCCCTTCCCCAGGACTGGCTGTGAGCTTGGGGCTGGGAGCACTGGCTGAGGTGGCCAAGAAGTCTCTGCCCGGAGGAGGTATACAGTCAGGTAAGCGAGCTACGTGCCTGGGCCCACACCCTGGCCTTGCTGTGTGTCCTGGGGCAAGTGGTTTCACCTCTCTGAGCCCCAGTTTCCTCATACAGAGAATGGAGCTGATGATGACACAGCCACCTCTTTGGGTCATGGTGGAGTGCTCAGAGCAGGTGAAGCTGCTGTCAGGGTTGTGATGGGTAGAAGCAGGTCATGGGGGAAAAAATGTAAGCCATCCACAGTGCAGTTCCTAACTGTAAGCAGCAGAGGAAGTACAAAAATAGGAGAGCTGCTGAGGCTCTGCGGCCAAGAGAGATGGACTGGGCAGTGTAGAGATCAGCGTTTGTGGGTACAATTCCCCAGCATGTCAATGTCTTGAAACAAAAACGAGGGTGGATATTCTAAATGAAAAAGAGACTAGAGAGATAATAATCGACAAAGGGAACATGTGAGCCATGATTGAATGTTTGAAAAAAATGACCATAAGAGACTTTGGGGGACAACTGGGAAAAATCAGAATATGACTGGATGGTAGATAGTTGAGAATTAGTATTAATTTTCTTTTTTTTTTTAATGTCAAATGTATTAACTCTATTATTATTTTAATTTTGTATTTTTTGGCCACATGGCATGTGGAACTTCCCTGACCAGGGATCGAACCCATGCCCCATGCATTGGAAGCATGGAGTCTTACCCACTGGACCATCAAGGCAGTCCCAGTGTTAATTTTCTTGGATGTGATTTTGGCATCATGATTGTCTAGGGGATTATTCTTAGTACAGGTTAAGTGGAGATCAGTCAGCAAAAATAATGGTCAGTGTCTGGGTACAGTTAAAGTGGGAGAAGGAGCATGTCAAAACTTTGAATCAGGTATGTCGGTATTCACAGGATGAATGCATCCTTTCTGTCTGTTTGGATCTTTTGCAAAGCAAAAAGTTGGCAGTAGGTGGAGGAAGAGTCTGGCTTTAAGGTAAGGCCAGACTGAATCTACAACCTGCTCTGCCACTTCTGTGCTGTGTGACCTAGAGCCAGGCAAGGTACCTTTCTGAATCTCTGGCTTCCTCACCTTGAAATTTAAGGCATTGGTTTTTCTTATGTCCTGGGGTGATTGTAGAGGTTCAGCCAAAGAATCCATAGAAACACTTAAAATTCTGCCTAGCACAAGGTGAGCCCTCAATAAAGAGCTCAATAACTGTTATGAAATAAATAAAAGCTTAACAGACACTTTATTGAATAATAGAATTTGCATATAGGAACCACACACATCTAATTGTACAGAATGGGTCATTTTCACAAAGTGGACGCATCTGTGCACCCATATCAAAAAACCCTAAAACAAGCAGTTCTCAAACTTTTTAATCTTAAGATCCATTTACACCTTTAAAACTGAGGACTGGATAGACCAAATGTGTTATAGCTATACAATGGGATTTTATTCAGGCATGAAAAGGAATGAAGGACTGATCCATGCTATTGTGTGGTTGAATCTTGAAATACTATCCTAAGTGAAAGAAGCCAGATACAAAAGGCCACATATTTTATGATTCCATTTATCTAAAATGTCCAGAGGAGGGAAATCTACAGAGATAGAAAGTAGATTAGTGGTTTCCAGGGGCTCAAGGGCGGGTGGGCGAGGGAAATGGGAGGGGGTAACTGCTCCCAGGCTTCCCTGGTGGCCCAGTGGTAAAGAATCCACCTGCCAATGCAAGAGCTGCTGGTTCGATCCCTGGGAAGACACTCTGGAGAAGGAAATGGCACCCCACTCCAGTATTCTTGCCTGGAAAATCCCACGGACAGAGGCGCCTGGCAGGCTACAGTCCACGGGATCATAAAAGAGTCAGACACGACTTAGCGACTAAACAACTGCTAATAGGTATGGGTGTCCTTTGAGGGTGAGGAAAATGCTCTGTACTTGATCATGGTGATGGTTGCACAACTGAAAATACTAGAAGTCACTGAACTGTGTGTTTTAAATGGGTAAATTATATCATGTGTGAATTACCTCTCAATAAAACCATTAAAAAACAGAATGAGAACCCCAAGAACTTGTTTATGTGGGTTATATTTACTGTAGGTGCTGTATTGGAGATTAAAACTGAAAAATTTGGGAAGATTCCCTGGTAGTCCAGTGGTTAAGACTGCGCTTTCACCACCAATGGCCTGGGTTCAATTCCTGGTTGGTGAACTAAGATCCCATTTTTTTTTGGGCGCAGTTTTGCCAAAAATTGAAATTTAAAAACTGAAAAATGTGTAAACAAGAATATACATACTCACTCCATCTGTCATCAGAGCAATTACAGCATCACAAGTCACAGAACTTCTGGAAAACTCCACTGAACATTTACAGGCTAATAAGGGTAAAAAGGGCAAATAATGTATTGATATAATTATGAAAGTTCTGTTCTCACAGACTCTCCTAGAGGGTCTCAGGGCCCCCAGACCACACTTGGAGAATTGCTGCCCTGGTTCTCCAGAAGCTCTTCTGTACCCATTCTGGCACGACCTCCCCACATCAGGGGTCCCCACTGTCTTGGCTTCTGACCCTCAAGATTAGTTGTGTCTGTTTTTGCTCCTTCCACCCGTATCATCAGACAGTGTTTCCTGGCATGTGACTGACTAGCTTGTTCCGCTCAGCATTCTGTTTGAGAGATGCGTCTGTGTCACTGTAAGCTGTCATAGGTTGTTTGTTCAACACTGTTCTCATCACCCTGTGGCTCTCCCACAGTCCCTTTGTTGGTTCTGTTGATGGTCCTTTGGGTTGTTTCCATTTCGAGACCGTTAGAACAGTGTTGCCATGAACCTTCTTGGGGCATCTGTTGGTGGACACATTTATGAGAAATTGGGTACAGTTGTATGCTTCAGTGGAGACTTCCCAACTGCTTCCCAAAGGGCTTGGGCCGTGGCACAGTCATCAGCAGTGTTGGCATTCCAGCATTCCACATCTTTGCCAACACTTGGTATTGTTGTCTTTGTTTTAGCCATTCTGGTGTCTGTGCGGTGGTGTCATAATGATCTTTTTGTGGTTGCTGTACTAACGATGATTCTCTCCACCCCAGAGGGAGGCTCCCAGCCAGGCTCCAGCCTTTTCCTGTCAGAGGCCAACGCCGAGAGGATCGTGCAGACCTTGTGTACAGTTCGGGGGCTGCCCTCAAGGTTGGCCAAATGCTCAGCATCCAGGGTACAGCACCATGATGACTCTTGACTCCTGACCCCTGACCTCAGCCTCACCCCACCCCACCTACCACCAAGCCCCGGCTTCAGATATTCCCACAGGGCCCCTCGTGGCCTCCCCTCTCACTGGCTTCCCTCTCCCCGCTGTCTCCCAAGACAACAGCTTCATCAGCCCCCAGCTGCAGCGCATCTTCGAGCGGGTCCGCCAGAGCGCCGACTTCATGCCACGCTGGCAGATGCTGGTGAGTGCTCCAAGTGGGAAAGGCTGGTGAAGGAGGCCTGCCCCACCTGCCTGGCCCTCCTGGCTTCATGGCTCAGCTCCCTGTCTGACTCAGTGTTCCATTCGTTAAATGGGAATCACTAAAGCCCACATCTCGGAGGATGGTGGTGATGAGTCAGTGAGAAAAAAAGCACAGAGCTCTTTGTCCAGTTCCTGGCAGGCTCAGGGCTCTGTCTGGGCTGTGAAAGAGGCTGTGAAGCACTGTGGTCAGAGGCTAGACTTTGGGAGTTCAAACCCCAGCTCTGCCACTTGCTACCTGTGTGGTCAGACACGTGGCATGCCCTTTCTGCTTCAGTGACCTCATCTATGATTGGTGGTAGTTCTAACAGTGCCCACATCTTGGGGTTACAGAAACCAGTCTGTGCAAAGCACCTGGAAGGGCCCCTGACACACCACGAGTGACATGCAAATGTTAGCCGTTCTTATTACCGTTTTTTAATTAAAGGAAAGCGTATCTGTAAATAGGTTGGCACAGTGCCTGACACTGAGTAACTGCCCAGGACGTGAGCTGTTCTAATCACTGGGGCAAGGGTGTGGAGTCCAGGATCCAGCCGCCTGCCTTCTGGGTGCTGTTCTCTCCCTCTGCATATGAGCCACTCTGCACAGGGCCCAGCCCACAGGAAGAGCTCTGTAATTTTAGCTCTTTTTTATCATGTTAACTGTAGAGTTAATAATATAATATACAGGTGTATGGGTATAACGGAGGACAGTTATCAATCTTGAAGTAAAGAAGTGTTAGTTGCTCAGTTGTATCCGACTCTTGTGACCCCATGGATTGTAGCTGGCAAGGCTTCTCTGTCCATGGAATTCTCCAGGCAAAAATATTGGAGTGGGTTGCCATTCCCTTCTCCAGCGGATCTTCCCAACCCACTGATCAAACCTGGGTCTCCCATGTTGCCGGCAGATTAACTATACGTAATGGCATTCCCCACAGCAGCCTGCACAGCCTCAGGAGTATGGGCCTTCCAGTCTGTCGGCACCTGGCTCATCACCTTGGGCCAGGAGGCCTCTCTCTGAGCCTCAGTTTCCCCATCTGTAAAGTGGGGTAGCAGCCAAGAGCTGGGCCCAAGGCCTTGCATGTGGCGAGTGGGGTTATTAACATGTGAAGCGCTCAGCACAGGGCATGGACCCAGCTGCCTGAAACCATGATGACGAGTGTCATGACCACTCTCCCCAGAGAGTTCTCGAAGAGGAGCTCGGCAGGGACTGGCAGGCCAAGGTGGCCTCTCTGGAGGAGGTGCCCTTTGCAGCTGCCTCCATTGGGCAGGTGCACCAGGGCGTGCTGAGGGATGGCACAGAGGTGGCCGTGAAGATCCAGGTGAGAGGGGAAGCAGGGTGGGAGTGGGGGGCACCTGGCCACCTCAGGAGCTGACTCCCATCCCCCCACTCCTCCCCTCCCAGTACCCAGGCGTTGCCCAGAGCATCCAGAGTGACGTCCAGAACCTGCTGGCGGTGCTCAAGATGAGCGTGGCCCTGCCGGAGGGTGAGGCATGCAGTACCCCCCTCACCCCGACCTCGACTGTGGCAGGTGGCACCCTGAAGAGATAAAGTGGGTGGAGGGGTGCTGGATGCAGCAGGGGGTGGCCAGCAGCTCAGGGTAGGGTGTTTCACGTGTGTGAGCCCGAGTGAGCACCCAAGTCTGGGTGTTTGAGATAGAATGAAGGGACACCAAGGTGGGAAGAGCCCAGAGTATAGGCGTGTGACAAAGTCAGGCTTAGACATGCTGACAGAGGTCCTGAGAGACAGAAGCCCAGACAGAAATCCAGAAACAGACTCACGAGATGTGCAGAGCGGGACAGGAGGCCTGAGAACGAGCCACCGAAACAGAAGGGGTTGTCAGTGGGACCTCACGAGTGTGTTACAGTATGTGAGAGAGCGCCTGAGGGAGATGGAGCTGAGTGTGTGTGAGAGAGAGAGGGGGCGGGGGGAGAGCGAGAATGAGGAGTCAGGCCCAGAGGGAAGCTTCAGAGACAGTGGAAGCTGCACAAGAGAGTGAGAAATAGGGACAGAGGGGGACTTCGCCAGCCATCAAGTGGTTAAGACTCTGTGCTTCCACTGCAGGGGGCACAGATTTGATCCCTAGTCAGGGAACTAAGATCCCACATGCCATGGTGTGTGCAGTGTGGCCAAAAAGGGACAGAGAATAGGTGGCAGATGTGACTGTGAAAGGGGCCTAAGGACTGGTGTGCGTGCCTAAGAGACCCCAGCCGAGAGGCTTCCACAGAGCCGCAGCGGTGTGAAGGGCTGAGGGGAGTGTGTGCCCAGAGCTTGTGGGTGAGAGACATGGGGGAGAGGGATGAGGGCTGGGGAGACAGAGTGACAGACACGACTGGCAGGAGAAGACGTCCCTGAGTGGGAACCTGAGGGGTCAGGCAGGGGCAGGAGGCAGGCTGTGGCCTCCCCTGCCTGACACGGCTGCACCCCCACCCCCCCGTCCCCACTCCCCCACCCCCAGGCCTCTTTGCTGAGCAGAGCCTGCAGGCCTTGCAGCGGGAGCTGGCGTGGGAGTGTGACTATCGTCGTGAGGCGGCCTGTGCCCAGAACTTCAGGTGAGCTGACGCCCCTACAGGCCCCTGGACGGGCCTCGCTGGTGGCTCAGGCAGTAAAGAATCTGCCTGCAATGCAGGAGACCTGGGTTCAATCCCTTGGTGGGGAAGATCCCCCGGAGAAGGGAATAGCTACCCACTCCAGTATTCTTGCCTGGGAAATCCCAAGGACAGAGGAGCCTGGCAGGCTACAGTCCATGGGGTCGGGAAGAGTTAGACATGACTGAGTCACTAACGCACACACATACACTGAGGCCCCTGGAGGCCCCCTTCCGCCCTCCAGATTCCTTCACAGGCTGAGGGCAGCTGGAGCCCTGTGGTGGGGCTGGCAGACTGCTTCTCTCTTCGTTCATTTGGTCATCCAGCCAGCCCTTCTCTCATTACTTCATTTACACCCTGTGTCCTCTGTGAGCCTTCTAAATTCCTCTCTCTAAATGTCTCTGCTTTCTCATTGGTCAAATGGGACACTGAACCACTGTAGTCCGATGCAGGAGACAGACTTGTCAACAGGCACTCAGTCACACGAGATACCATCACACCCACTGGCCTAACAGAGACAAAGCTATCAAGAGTTGGGGGCTCCAGGGACTTCCCTGGTGGTCCAGTCCCTAAGATTCTGCCCTTACAATGCAGGGGCACAGGTTCAGTTCCTGGTCAGGGAACTAAGATCCCATGTGCCTCACATCGTGGCCAAAAAATAAAATTAAAAACAAAAGAGCTGGAGGCTCCAGGGCATCCCTTATTCTCTGTGGGCAGGAGGAACAATGGATAGAAGCATTTTGGAGAATGCTTTGGCATCATCAAGGCTCAGGATCCATATCCAACCCAACAGTTGCCCTCCTGGCTAAATACTCTAGGGACACTTACGCCAGTATGCACCATCAGACTTTTCCAGAATACTCAGAACACTCATAGCCTCAAATTGGAAACAACCCAAATCTATCAAACTTCGCCAGCAGGGTGGATAAATAAACTATGGTATATTCATCAACACAGTACCACATAGCATTGAAAAGGAGTGAACTTCAGCTCCACGGAACAGTGGTTGTATCTTAGGGGCATCGTGATAAACTGCAATTGATTACATCTCAGTGAGACCCTCCACAGTGCAGATCATGGCCCACATGTTTACTGAGCCCAGCTCTGTAGATAGGGAGGCAGTAGAAGGCAGTGGTTAGGGGCCTGGGCTCAGATGTGGGATCCAATCAGGATTCAGTCCTGGGTCAGCCCTTAATGGACTGGGTAGCTTTAATATGCATGGTGACCTCAAGAGAGCATCCTCCTCAGGGAAAGTGAGGATAAAGGGGAATTGTGCTGGGACTTCCTGGTCGTCCAATGGCCAAGACTCCCTATTCCCAATGTAGGGGCCCCGGGGTTCAATCCCTGGTCAGGAAACTAGATCCCACACATCACATCTAAGAGTTCACAGGCCACAGCTGAAAGGTTCCGTGTGCTGTAACTGAGACCCAGCACAACCAAATAAGTATTTTTTTTTTAAAGAGGGAATTGTTGTGCTGACTAAATGCTCAGCAGAAGCCTGGCCAATGAGGAGCACTTCAAACATCAGAGATTTAATCAACAAGCACAAAAATACCAGCCCCCTAAAGCAGAACGTCAATGCGGGAGACCTGGTTAGATCCCTGGGTTGGGAAGATCCCCTGGAGGAGGGCCTGGCAACCCACTCCAGTATACTTGCCTGGAGAATCCCCATGGACAGAGGAGCCTAGAGGGTTACAGTCCATGGGGTCACAAAGAATCAGACATAACTGAGTGACTAAGCACAGTGCAGGAAAGTAGGACCTGGAGAAAGAGTGTCAAGTGAGCTGGGCCAAAGCACTCCTGTGTGGGGTCTGGGGAGACCACCCCCTCCCAGAATTTCCCAGTGCTCTTAGGATAAAACCCATATAATTTCCCCAGCTCCCTGTCCCCCCACCCACGCCAGCCTTCCTACAAGTCCCCAACCAGAGGCCTTGCTCTTATTCTTTGCCTCCCATATCTTACAGTAACATCTCAGGCTACTGTTGGTCTGTTTGTTAGAATGTGGTCTTCTGTGCCTGATGGTGGGGGCAGGGGGACATGCCTGGGGCTCCTCTTCAGGCTCTGTCACCAGCATCATCCAACACAGGGATGGACGCCAAGAATGCCCTTTATTAGTCAGTGCTTCCCTGGTGGCTCAGAGGGTAAAGTGTCTGCCTGCAATGCAGGAGACCTGGGTTTGGGTCAGGAAGATCCTCTGGAGAAGGAAATGGCAACCCACTCCAGTACTCTTGCCTGGAAAATCTCATGGACAGAGAAGCCTGGTTGACTATAGTCCACGGGATCGCAAAGAGTTGGCCATGACTGAGCGACTTCACTTTCACTTTCAGAATAAATGACTCCAAGGAGTGGCCAACGAGTATCACTGTGGACTCAAAGATTTGTATATCAGTGACTATTTTTCAGATAGATGAATTAATAAGTTGATGAGAAAGTAATGCTCATTGAGTTTAATACACTGAGCTCATCCTGGGGTAACCAGAAGTCAGAGAAGTGTTTCCAGTAGGGAAGTGGTCCCTGGGTCTCCAGCCGCACAGGGGCAGGCACAGATACTTGTTGAATGAATGCATGAGTGAATGAAGGAAATGTCAGTGTCAGTCCAGCCAGGTATTGGCCATCACTCAAGGCAGAGAGGAAAGAAGAGGGCGGGAGAGAAGACAAGACACAGACTTTCCCACGGAAGACGTCTCAGAGGAGGGGAGGGCTCAAGCCAGGGCCACAGGGGCCTGAAGAGTGAGGTCCCCACCCCTACCCTCCCGTCTGCCCCAGGCAGCTGTTGGCAGATGACCCCTTCTTTCGGGTGCCGGCGGTGATTCAGGAGCTGTGCACGACACGGGTGCTGGGCATGGAGCTGGCTGGAGGGGTCCCCCTGGACCAGTGCCAGGGCTTGAGCCAGGACATCCGGAACCAGGTACATGGACTCATGGGGCAGTCAGAAGGGTGCTGCCCTGGGACAGGGCTGGCTGGGCAGGGCAGGGCAGACCCATGGTCCCCCTCCAGGCTTCAGAGGGCTTTACAGGGGCACATGACTGAGATTTCTGTTACTCCTCCCCACCCTAGATCTGCTTCCAGCTCCTGAGGCTTTGTCTTCGGGAGCTGTTTGAGTTCCGATTCATGCAGACGGACCCCAACTGGGCCAACTTCCTGTATGATGCCTCCAGCCACCAGGTGGGTTCCTTGTGATGTGTCAGGGTGCATCAGCTGCTCTAACAGATTTCCCAATATGTCAGTAGCTCAGCACAATAGCTCCAATAGCTATTGTAGCAGGCTGGAGCGGCCTCCTCCATGCAGTGATTCAGGGACTCGGGCTCCTTCCCTTTTGTGAGTGTGCCACCCGCCCCTCCCCCCACACCCCCCCAGGCTTGAAAGGCTCTCCTTCCAGTGCAAGGGGAAAGAGAGGTTAAGAAGGTAACCCCCTGCCTAACTGCTTTGGCCAGAAATGACCCATCATTCTCTTCACCATTCCATTGATAGGAACTGGACACATGATTCATCTAGGTGCAGGGGATGCTAGGAAATCTCTGGCTAGGCAGTGGCAATGGAGAAGAGTCATTACCTCACCTGTCATTCATCTAGAACATCCCAAGTATTAACACCTACTGCCTCTTGACAGTGATGCCAAAACAACTCCAACCCTTGCCTTCCCAGAGTTCCTCACCCAACACAGGGCCCTATCACCCGACAATGTGACCTGCAGTTAGTACCTTGGTAGGGAAGTACAGGCCACAGAGGGGTCAAGTGATGGGGGAAGCTCAGGGGTTGGTGGGAAGCCAGGAAAAGTGGCTAACCCTGCCTCAGGTGAGTAGGGCCAAGGAAGCTGAAACCAGAAAGACAGGAGAGGCACAGCCCGTTTAAGGAGCAGGGAATAAAGAGCTTTCCTGGTAAAGGACACAGGCCATCCAAAGGCCTGGGAGTGACAGTTTGCACTGAAAGCTCTCGGCATGCATGGTTGCTCAGTAGCTTTCTAGCTGCTCAGTGGTCTGTGTCATTCCGTTCCCGGAGGGGTCCTTCTAAAGCACAAGTCTCTTCCATAGCTTCCAGTGAGCCATGTGCTGGGGGTGACAAGGCCCCACTGCATCCAGCCTCTGTCCCTTACCACCTTCTTACCAAGTGCACAGACGCCGGCATCCCTCCAAGGCTCCCATGGCAGGGAGGGCAGTTTCCCCCAACTCGGGGGCCAGGGTGGGGGTTGAGGGCGGTGATCTGAGTCCTGACATCAATTTGTTGGGTCTCAGAAGCTGTTTTATTTTAAAGGCATAGACTATGTTGCCAGTGGGAGGGATCATATTGTTTCGGGACACTTGTGTCTGATGTTTGTTTATGTGTGCATTCACACTGGAGCCCAGAATAATCTGCATTCCCCCCCACCACCACCTTTTTTAAATTGGAGTATAGAGCTTCCCTGGTGGGTCAATAGTAAAGAGTCCGCCTGCCAATGCAGGAGATGTGGGTTCCATCCCTGGGTTTCAGAAGATCCCCTGGAGGAGGAAATGGCAACCCACTGTAGTATTCTTGCCTGGAAAAATCCCATGGACAGAAGAGCCTGGCAGGCTACAGTCCATGGGGTCGCAAAAGAGGAGGATACAACTTAGCGACTAAACAACAACAAATAGTTGCTTTACATTGATGTGTCAATTTTGCTGTAGAGCACAATGAATCAGCCATGCGTATCCTTATATCCCCTCATTTTTGAATCTGCATTTTCTTACTGTGGGTTGTGATCAATAGTTTGAACTCCACTGTAACAGAGAAACTTACACATGTGTTCATTGACTAGCAAAACCCCAAAATAACCACAGTGCCCATCGAGCAGGTAACTGTGATATATTCATCCAACAGGATCTTAACTGGGCAGTGAAAAAATGAATGAAAGAGCTAGAGCAGTGGGGATGAATTGCAAAACCATGTTGAACACAAAGATTTTGCAGAATAACTATCGTAAATGCCATGTATGTGAAGTTTTAAAATATGCAAAACATGACTATGTGTTGTTCCTGGGTCCACATATATGTAGAAAATGTGGCAATGCACACATGGGAATTTCAGGGAACAGTAATAATTTCAGGAAAGTGGTGCCCTGAAAGAGAGGGTAGGGACTGGGGGAGGTAGAATCAGGCCCCACTTAGGTAGTATATTTGTGAGTATATTGGTGGTAGGATTTGTGAGCATTGATTTCACTTTTCCATGTATTTTCTTATTCTCTGGGTGTTTCTTTTTCTTCTGCGCCTAAAACATGTTTTTATAAAAACAACTAGAACCCCCAAATAAAAGCCAGGTCCCTTCAGCTTCATGTGGGGATGGATTGAAGTGTGGATACCAGAAGCCAGGAGTCTTGGGAGGCGGCTGGTCAGGGACTCAGGCAGGAGGGGGTGTGAGGGGGACAGAGGGATGGGCCCTGGGCACCCCCACAGACAATGGGGAGCATTGGTGAACTCCCAGCATCACTTTTACCATCCCTCAATCCCAGGTGACCTTGCTGGACTTCGGGGCAAGCCGGGAATTTGGGACCGAATTCACAGACCATTACATTGAGGTGAGTGCCCCCAGCCCTGGGGTCTCTGAAGGGCCAAGCCTCAAGCCAGATACTAAGGCTTGCAGAGAAGGAGAAATACAATATCTAGCATTAAGACATAAATAATAAGGCTCTGGATCTCTGAAGCCATGCTTTGCATCTTGTATGGAGAAGGGGAGGGACATAGAACTAGGAAACTCCTGAATAACAAGTGGTTTCTTAAACCCTAGGAGGCTGGGGAGGGGTGGGGGAGCTGGCAGAAGAGAGGTGTCAGAGACAGGCCTAAGGTTCTGGCTTGAGGAACTGGGCCTTGTGAGGTAGGGAGGGGGTCCCCTTTGCATGGGGACAGGAAAGAGTTGGTTACCCCCCGAACACAGACACACTTGCTCCCTGGGGTTCTCTCTGCAGGCCACTCTGGAGGTACAAAGCTGAGGCCTCTCTGGGTAGTTGGGACATCCCCTCCCCACCCCCACAGTCCTGTTTAGCATGGCCCTCCTGCCTCCTCCCCAGCCTTTTCCAGTTTAAAAAGCCCTGTCACACAGGTCCCCCGAGGACCACAAGCATGACAGATGGCCAGACAGGCTGGGGTAGGGGAGCTGGGACAGACCAGAACTGCCAGAGTTAATCCTGTATCCCCCTTCCTCCCAAGAAGGGGCAACCCGGTGGTGAAGGGTTCGTCCCCCTTCCCCTTCTTGCTGGGCCCTTCCCCACTTTGAGCCTGGTTCCTCTTCTGGGAAGCAGGGACCCTCCTATCCACCTTTTAATACAGTAAGTCCCCTACACACAAACCTTCTAGTTGCAAACTTTCAAAGATGCAAACCTGTGTTCACACGTCCGGTCACGTCAGTTAGTTCACATGTCTGGCGTATCCTGTCACCTCTCCTGTCACCTGCATGCATCCTCTACGAGGGTCTCTGCTTTTGTAGACTGTACAGTATGGAGTACAGTAGTACAACATCTTTCTTTCAAGCCCAAGATATCCAGAAGCAAGCGTAAAAGCAGCAGTATATAACTGATTGTGTTAACGGGGTACGCAGGCTAACTTCGTTGGACTTAGGAGCAAAACTGAACTTAGGAATCTGCTCTCAGAAAGGAACTCATTCGTATGTAGGGCACTTACTGTAGTAATAGGAATTCATGATATTTATGGTGTTTCCTTCATGTGGGCAACTTCCCCGGTGGCTCAATGGTAAAGAATCCGCCTGCGATGCAGGAGACACGGGTAGACATGGGTTCAGTCCCTGGGTCAGGAAGATCCCTTGAAGGAGGAAATGGCAACCCACTCCAGTATTCTTGCCAGGAAAACCCCATGGCCATTGGAGCCTGGAGGGCTACAGCCCATAGATCCACAGTCGGACACCCGGAGCATACATGCACCATGCGAAGCACACCACAGACACACCCTCATCCTCTCAGAGCCCCATGAGGAAGACAATGTCATCATCCCCACTTCACAGATGAGAAAGCAGAGGCCCCCAGAGCAAAGCGACTTCCCCAGAGTCAGCCAGCGAGTGGCAGAGCTGGGATAGAGCCTAAGCAGGCTGGCTCCCGGTTCTGTCTGTCCCTGTGCCCTCAACTCCTGCCCACTACGTGGCTGGAGAGCTGCTTAGCTCCAAACACTGATTTACTAAACAAGGATTTTCACCACGGGCCTCCTGAGTGAGTGCCAGACCCTGTGCCACTTGGGACTATACCCAACTGGGATCCCTGCCCTCTTGGGGCTCCAAGTCGAGTATGGAAGCCAGACATCAACCAAGTGATGCTAGAGATGGCAGCCTCAGAGGCAGTTCTGGGTCATGGTCACACCCTTTAGCAACTGAGTGTTTGGACCGTGGGCATCACTTGGCATCTGCTTTCCTCTGTCCTGCTTCCAAGGCAGCCTCTGCCTTCCCAGCCAAGTGGGTGGAACACCTGACCACCTCAACCCCCAGGCTCAGAAACAGTCTTGAGAGAGGCACAGACAGGGGTAAGGTGGAAAGGGAGAGGCTTCCAGGTGAGAGGGCTTAGGTAGAGGAGAACGGAAGTGGATCTGGGCAAGGCCAGACTTCCAGCTCCCATCTCCAGACCCACCCTTGAACCCCTCTGACCCTGTGTCCACATCCGCCTTTCCAGGTGGTGATGGCTGCAGCCAATGGAGATAAAGATCGGGTCCTGCAGAAATCGAGAGACCTCAAATTTCTCACAGGCTTTGAGACCAAGGTGGGGAGAGTTGGAGCTGGTGTCTCCTTGCGGAGAGTAAAAGCTCTTCTCTCTACTGGGGGAACTGTGGATGAGTTGGGGACTCTAGGGGACCGCTTCTTTGTACTGGGAGCTCTGGGGAGGAGGGGGTAAATGGGGGTACCACTCATCTATTCTAGAGAGAGTGGGAGGCTGCTTGTGGATCTGGTGGGCCAGGCGGTTGAGGAACAGAAGCTGCATCTCTGTCCTAGACAGTGAAGGCTATGTGTCAACCGGAGGCCCTGAGAGGACAGGAAGGGTGCTTTCTTTGGGGAGTAGAGCGGGGCTGCTTGTCTCTTAGGGGCTCCGGAAGGAGCAGAGGCTGCCTATTACTCTCTGGGAAATTGAGAGCTTGTGTTTATACTTGAGACTCTGGGGGAGCAGAGGGCTATTTGTCCACACTGGGTGCCTCTGGTCTCCCCAATCCCTAGGCATTCTCAGATGCCCACGTGGAGGCCGTGATGATCCTGGGGGAGCCCTTTGCCACCCAGGGCCCCTATGACTTTGGGGGCGGGTGACACTGCCCGCCGCGGTGCAGGGCCTTATCCCTGTGCTGCTGCAGCACCGGCTTCACCCACCACCGGAGGAGACCTACGCTCTGCACCGGAAGCTTGCCGGGGCTTTCCTGGCCTGTGCCCGCCTCCGTGCCCACATCGCCTGCCGGGACCTCTTCCAGGACACCTACCACCGCTACTGGGCCAGTCGCCAGGCATAGCCACGGCCCATAGCCTCCTAACCAGAGGACCCATCAGAGAGACTCCGTCTCAGGACTCCAGCCCCAGAGCAGGCCATCCCCTGCTCTGAGGCCTCTTTTTCTCCCCCTGCTCTAGGCCTGGGGACCCACTTTGGGCTTGGGACTAGGACACTCCCAGCTTCGTACCCCCATGTCCTGCCCTCCCCACTCCAAAGGGAGCATCTGGGAATTCTACCCTGGTATTAATTTATTTCTGGAAACATGTGAGTCTTAGGCCCATCTGCACTACCATCACGGAGATGCAGAGGCAGCTAGAGAGGGAGCCCCTCACCTCTGCCTCAGATCCCCACAGATGTGGTCTGTGAAAGAGGAGGGGGTGGTGGTTGGTGGAGGCAGCCCTCACCTTTGCCTTGCTCACCCCTGCACCAGCTGCCTTCTCCCTGGTGGCATCCTCTCTGTGTGTTTGGGGAAGGCATGGTGTGTGGGGGGGTGAAACTTCAGACCTAATAAAAGTGACCCTCCCATTCCCCCAGTTCTTTTCTCTGCTGGGGGGGGTGAGGGTGGGGGAGGTCGCAGGCTGCCTCCAGGTGCAGATGGCCAGCCCCCTCCCACCCTCTTGTCTGAAAGCCCCAGTCCTGCCTGGGCCATCTGTTGCCAGGAACCTCCTTCTCTCCTTTCCCTACCGCCCCCCCATCCCGCCCCCTCCCGCACGTGCTGACCACCTGCTCTGAAGGCTGCAGCAGCTGAGAAGGCCTTCCTCCCCACCCCCCAGAACACATACACACACACACACACACACACACACACACACCCCACCTCCCAGTCTCCTGGCTCCCTCCGCTCGGCTCCCAGCAACCTCGCTTTTTTCTAATGGGCCTTAATGCCCCTGCCAGCTGCTTTGCCAAACCCGCAGGACTGGGCGGGAGCAGGGGCGCTTGGGCGGCCAGA
Organism: Nanger dama; assembly: GCA_917880005.1. Taxonomy (NCBI): domain Eukaryota; kingdom Metazoa; phylum Chordata; class Mammalia; order Artiodactyla; family Bovidae; genus Nanger; species Nanger dama. The sequence continues at coordinate 49,512,553 of CAKJTW010000012.1, read as the reverse complement.
AGCCGCTCCCCGGTCCCAGCCTGGTGCCCCCGCCCCCAAAGCTGAACCGACCACGCACCAGGACGTCGGGGTCTGTTCACTCCCCCTCCCCTTCCCAGCAAAAGTGCCTCGTCACCGCTTCTGCCCGCCCCCGCTGGGCTGGGAGATCCGTGGGGTTAGCGGAAAGATTTGGGGATGTGGGGCGGCGAGGCGCCTCCCGAGGCAAATCTTTCGGACGCAGAACTTAAGGGGATCTGAGGTCAGGGGTCACGGAGGGGAAGAAAGCCCACGCCTGGATGGAGCGAGAAGAACCAGTGTCCGCGAGATTCACGTGTGTGCTCAGCCCTCGACTGGCCAATGGGCGTGGCGGGGCGGTGGCCACACCGAGGAAGGCGGGGTCATATTTGGGTGTAGGCGGGGCCTGCTGCTCAAGGGGCGGGGTCTCTCTGCATATCCAGCAGGCGGCGGGCCAATGGGCGGGGCTGGGGCGGGGAGCAGAAGCGGGAGGGGCGCTCCTCCGCCCCTGGAACGGAATCCTCCAGGGAGCGGAGCAGGCTACCGAGCGTGCATCCCGCACCAACCCCCGGCCCCCATCCCCGGCCCGCGTCAGACGGAGCTGCCGCCGCCGCCGGTAGAGCAGCAGCAGCACTCGGGGATCCGGGCCCAGCCGGGGCCGCGGGAGGCGGGGGGCGCCCTAGCCCTGGATGTCCCGCAGCGCAGCGGCCAGAGTGAGAAGGGCGGGAGAAGGGGGGCTCGGGTGGGGGGCGGCGCCGCTGCTGATGTGGCGGAGGGTGGGAGGCGGCCGCGGCACCCGGATGGAGAGGGTGCCAAGGCTGGAGAGGGTGGTCCTGGGTGGGGGTGGTCCGGGAATACGCTCCGCTCCAAGCCAAATCTTGGGAGACAGAGGTCTGGGGCACAGGCCCTCTCTTGCCCAGGTTCTAAAGATAGGGATCCCAGAAAGAGACCTCCCCCTCCAAAAAATCAAGGACAGGGGGACAGCTTCTAGGTACAACTTCCTAGGCAAGATTTTGGGGATGAGGTCTAAGACACAACCTCCTTAGGAAGCCAAGGCCTCTAGGAGGGTATTCCACACCAGACACAATCCTTACCCCTCCCTGCCTGAGGGGGTCTCTGAATACAACAACCCTCTAGGCAAGGTCTTGAGAATGGGGTTTCTGAGCACAGCTTCCCCCACCAAGGCAAGGCCTGGGGGATTCCAAGCACAGTCTGTCCCCAGGCCTCAGAGGCATCCCCGGGCAGAGCATCGCCCCCACACTTGGGCGCTGTCCCAGGAACATCCCTTTCTCAAAAGAAGGTCTCTGTGCCTGGGACCCCATCCCCCTCAAGTTTGAATAAAATAATGGGAATTTCAGGCAAACCCCACAAAAAAAAAAAAAGGCTTGGTCAAGGGTCCCAGGGCACAGGTCTCCTGGGCCACCCTCTTTGTCCCGGGGGCTGCCCAGCTGTCAGGGAGGGGCCCGACCCGCAGACAATCCACCGCTTCCCTCTTCAGTTCTGGGCCCCCAGGCTCCAGGATTCAGGCTGGGCCAGGGGGCGGCTCCCCAGGGACCTGGTACAGCCCTGTCTGTCTGCAGTCTGCTGGTGACGGCGGCTTTGTGTGTGGTACCTGGGGGGAGGGGGGGAAGCCAGTGATGGGGAGGTGGCTAAGAGTGTGACCCTGTGTTTTTGTGACTGTGGCTGCCTGTGTGTGTCCATGTGTGAGCTGTTGCTGGGGACTGTGAGGAATCGTGTGTGTGTGTTTCATGCTTGTGATTGTGTCTGTTAGTGCCTGTGATTGTATTTGTGTGTGACCCCAGCATTTGTGTGACTGTGTATGTATGTATGACAGCTGCTTGCTCCATGTGCAGAACCCTGTACTTTTCACTCCATCTCTGTTTGTGTGTGTAGTTGTGACTCTGGTTGTATGTTTGATTACATCTTTTGTGACCCTCACACAGGTACCTTGGTACCTCTAACTGGGTATGTGACAGTATATCCGTTGAGTCTGGGGTTGGGCATGTGTATGGCTGACTGAAGATGTGGGTGGAGTTGTGACTGTAAGTGGAGTTGTGTCTATGACTCTGGGTCCATGTGCGGCTGTTCTAATGACTTCTACTAGTCTTTGTGGTTGTGTCTCTAGCTGATTTTATATGTGTCACACATGTGTTTGTGACAAACACATGTGTGACACACAACTCTGCCTGCAATTTGGGGTGGATGACTGCCTTTGTATATGAAGTCACATTGTGCTTATGTGACAGGTTGTGTGCTGGCACTGACTTGTATGTTTCTGTTCATAACCACATCTATGCATGTGATCAGGGCTGTATAAATGACTACATTTAGGTCTGTGTGTTGATAGTGACTGATTCTGTGCATTTGTAGTTGTGTATGTGTGATTTGGGTTATATATTTGACTTAAGAGTCTGAAACTCTGACTATTAATAGTGAGTTATTTAATTGCATGTGACTCAACCTATAGGTGTGTCTATATGTGCTGGCCCCACGTGATTGCGTGTGTTTGTGGGGTTGTGTGTATGAGACTGTGACTTCTATATTTGTGTGTGACCTGCATGTCTGTGACCCTGGGTGACTCTGCATACCTGTGTCTGTGTCACGGTCTGTAAGACTGTGGTCTGCTACACATTGTGTAGCAATGTGGCTGTTTGGGGTGGGTGTGTGTGTGTCCCTGCAGCCATGCTAGGCTGCTTTGTTGAAGTTGCATGATTTGGTGACAGAGTGAATGTCTCCTGACAGCATACATGTCTCGATCCGGAACCATGTCTTCTGTGTAAATGTAGCTGTAAGTATTCCATCTAGGTGTGTGAAATGGAAATTGTGTGCTGATGTTTCTGTGTGTGAGATATGGTGTGTCTGTCCACATGGGGCTGTGATTATACATGGTCCTATACGTGTCTGTGTGACTTACGTGTTTGCAGGAAGAGAGGCTGTATGTTTTTCTGGGATGATGTGGCATAGTACAGCTGGGAGTTGGTGGGTAACTGCAATAGATGTACCATGACTGTGATACATGGCTGGGTAATGTGGACATTCCTGGGGTGGCACTTCGGATACATGCCCATTTCTGAAATGCGTATGACTGTGACTCTGAGCCACCAGCTGTCTGGCTGTGTCCGAGTGGGGCTCAAGGAGGTCTTTGGATGGCTGTATGCATGTCTTGAGTTTGTGTGCCTGTTTCTCTCCAATGCATGGGCCATGGCCATCAGGGTCCCTGTGTGTGGCTGCATATGGAGGACCATCCATAGAAGTGTGGCTGATACTGTGACCAAAGGTATGTCTCTGACTGGGATGTATGACTGTGTAACAGTGTGTGACCAGAAAGGTGTGTTGGTGCGACTGACACAGTTGGGGTTAGGTGTCTTTGTACAGCCGTATGCTGGTCAAGGACTAGACACATGTGTCTGTGGCTGGGTGTGACCAAATGTGTGTTAGCATGTCTACATGCGTCCCTGACCGGATGTCAACAGGCAGCAGGGGAGCTGCGTGTGAACACTGTGTGTGCCTCGGTGCTAATAGGTGACCTCCAGCAGGGTGTGATTCTTCATGGGTGGGTCTGTGACATGAGTATCTTGGATGGGTGCCTGAGGAAACAACTCTCCTTGGGTGTGGTTGTTCACAGGCTGCCCTGGTGGGTGTGCCTGGACCCGGCTCTTTGTATGTGGCGGGGAAAGAGAAGTGACCAAATATCAGTTGCTGATATGACCAAACATTTGGGGCGCTGCCTAGGCAGCCTGGCACTCTGTATGTGTGTGCGTGCTTTGTTGCTCAGTCATGTCTTACTCTTTGCGACCCCATGGACTGTAGCCCCCCTCCCAGTCTCCTCTGTCCATGGGATTTTCCTGGCAAGAATACTGGAGTGGGTTGCCGTTTCCTTCTCCAAGAATACTGGAGTGGGTTGCCATTTCCTTTTCCAGGGGATCTTCCTGACCCAGGGATTGAACCCGCGTCTCCTGCATTGCAGGCGGATTCTTTACCTGCGGACAAATGGTCTGTAGCAGAGACTGTGTGTCTGTGAACATGGATATGTGGCCAGATATTTATAGTGGCTGTGACTGTTGATGTGTATCTGTGTGATCCCGTGTGTGTAGCTGTGGTTGTGTCTGTATGTAACTAATTGTGCAGAGCTATAACCAGGTGCTGGGGACAACTGGAGACCAGAGCTGCATGTATACCTGTGACTGTATGTGTGTGTGCAGCCCTGGACATGTGTCCAGAGGGCAAGGCAACTCCCTCTCTGCACCAGCCCCTTGGGTACTGATGGCCTTCTGAGGCCAGGACATCCCCAACAGATGCTCCCAAAACACACCTACTCATTCCTAGGTCCTTGCAACCAGGTGGCTGATCGCCTTAGTAACAGTTGCTATAGTAACCAGGACTCTCATCAGGGATCCTGCGATGAAGGGGGGTTGGCTGATATCCAAAGAAGGGGTGAGGTAGGGGACTGAGCCCCACCCCAAGCCAGCTTCTCAACTTTCCCTCCTTCCCTCGGGCAGGGCGGACCCAGGAGGCCTGAGCAGCATCTGCCCCCTGCCCCCTGTGGGGCCCTGGGGCCCCCTGAAATCTCCAGGACGGAGCCAGGTGAGTGGCCAGCTGGGACTGGTGAAGGCTGACTGAGAGGTGGGTCTGCCTAGCACGGCCAGAGGAAATGTCCCTGCAGTCACACAGGCTTAATCACACTTATAAGTGGACATCATCAAATGACTTCCATCACACTCAAGTGACCTCCTTCACAGACTCACCTACCTAGACTATGTCACACACACACATTCAGACACACACCAACATCTCTGCACGCACAGGTACAGGGTCACACAAACATGCAGACACAATCCTCAACAACATCCAGACTCCCTCCCAGGCGAGTGCTACTAACTTGGGGACTCTCAAGAAATGTCCTCTTGTACAGTCTCTCCAACAACACACATAGACCCACACTTTACAGACCACAGGCACACTTTCACAAGCAGATCCAGCCTCACAGACAGCACCCACGTGCTCATGCCTATATAAGAGCTACACTTTGACATGCACAGTCTCACAAATAAGTCAGCACTGTCATAGACAGTAGCCACATTCTCACACCATCACACCTTCATAAATAACACAAACACAACGTCAAAGACAACAGCCTCACGTCCTCACATACCCTCACACACCCATGGCTGCATACAGACACGCCCCCAGAACAACACTCACAGACCCACACTCTCTGCAACAACAACACATGATCCGACCCAGACACACTGTCACAAACAACAGCCATGGAAACACAGCCTCACCACCAACAGCTTCACTCTTAGACAGACATGGTGTTTTGAGTATCTCACAGACACACACTGTCATGGGCAACAGCCATCAAAGGCAACGGCCACATCCTCACACAGACACACAGCATCAAAGATAACAGTCATAGACATGGCCTTTCAAAGAAAATAGCTTCATGCTCAGACACAGACCCATCCTCACAGGCAACATTCCCTGACACACACTCACCGCCACTCTCTTTAGCCATGAGCTTCAGGGACCTACACTCAGACAACAACCACAGTCTTGGCCACGGACATCCCCTCACAGACAGCATTCACACACACACTCTCAGACTCACAGACACAACCATTCTCAGACCTGCATCCTTCCACACAACCTTCAACTGTACACACACAGTAGTTGTCCGAGTGGCTGTATCTGCATCAGAGACCAGCTCACCCCCAACACTCTCTGGCGTGGGCTCTGAATCTCAATCCCTGGACCTTCTGTGTCCCTCACCGCCCCCCATTTGGACCCATGCAACTCTCAACTCCTGTGCCCTCTGACCACCTCTGACCTTTACCCCTAAACCCCCTGACCTCATGGCCCCTGACTGCTATGCCCTTTACCTCCCAGGTCCCCACTGCCTTAACTTCCCATGGCTTTGGATCATCATGCCTCTTGACCATCACATTTCCAAACTGCAGACCCCTGAAAGCTGTAACTCAGGATACTCCATCCCAGAACTCCACACCCCTTAGTCCTATGCCTTTTTCTGGCCTCACCACGGGGCATCTGGGATCTTAGTTCCTCGACCAGGGGGAACAAGTGCCCTCTGTACCCTCTACATTGGAAGCACCCAGTCTTACCCACTCACCACTGGACAGCCAGAGAAGTCCATAGCCCTGTGTCTTTTGAACCTCTGCTGCCAATTCTCTCACTCCCCTACCTTCCAGGTGCCCCCTTGCCAGAATCCCTAGCTGCTGCTGGTCCATGTTCCCCCAATGTCAGATCCTCTGACCCCGTGACCCCTAACCTGTAACCCTGCTGCCATGTTATCTGACCCCATGCTCCCTGGGCATTGTTTTCCCCCACCTTGAGCTGCATGCCTCTGACCCTCACCCTTGACCTGCACCCCTGTTTTGTGTCAGCAGACGGGGCGGGCACCATGAACAAGCTACGGCAGAGCCTGCGGCGGAGGAAGCCAGCCTACGTGCCTGAAGCGTCGCGCCCACACCAGTGGCAGGCAGACGAGGACGCGGTGCGCAAGGGCACGTGCAGCTTCCCCGTCAGGGTGAGTGGGCGGGGCTCGGCTGGGCGTGGCTGCCGCTGTAGTCCCGCGGTTTGCTGTGCTCATGCGTTCCAGTGCACGGGAGGTGACTGGGACCTCGGCCTGTGTGGAAGAGACTTGACATCTGCGAAGAACTGTGGAGCCTGCAACATTAGCGCCTCCGCTCCCCCAGCCTGGATCCCTCACAGTTGGGATTAAAACCCAAGACACATTCTCTTGTGCCAGGAAAATATGATCTGGAGTGTGTGTTGGGGGACGCGTCCTGCCTGAAGTCACGTTGTTCTGTGGGAGCTCACAGTCTCCAGGGGGCGCACTAGAAGGTCACAAAGATTCTGTAGCATTTGCAAAGCCCTCTACTGTTAAGTGGGCTTCCCTGATAGGCCAGTTGGTAAAGAATCCACCTTCAATGCAGGAGCCCCTGGTTCGATTCCTGAGTTGGGAAAATCCGCTGGAGAAGGGATGGGTTACCCACTCCAGTATTCCTGGGCTTCCCTTGTGGCTCAGCTGGTAAAGAATCCGCCTGCAATGCGGGAGACCTGAGTTTGATCCCTGGGTTGGGAAGATCCCCTGGAGAAGGGAAAGGCTACTCACTCCAGTGTTGTGGCCTGGAGAATCCCATGGACGTTGTAGTCTATGGGGGTAGCAAAGAGCCCAATACTACTGAGCGACTTTCACTACTGTTAAGTGCTTTCTGGTTTAGACCACCACGACTCTTTACAACACACACTAAAATTTATGAGGGAGAGGCCAAGATTCAGGTTCAAATCTCCACTCAGTCTTTTCCAGGCTAGGAGACAACAGATGATGGCACAGAAGGGGGAGTCCCCCCACCGACACACACACACTCTCCTCTCCTCCCTCACCCTGCCTTATTTTCCCTTCCCCTGGAAGTGGATCTTGTGTGAGGGGCTTTTGAGAGGTGCAGGAAATGCTGGAGAGAATGAGGACTGGAAGATGGCCAATAGAGGGCGTTTTACTAAATTACAGCTGTGAGCAACTGAGCTTGATGCCACTGGGAAATCGGACCATCCCACCCGCGGGGTGAGGGAGCTGGAGTTATTGCTTGAGGCCAGTACTCATGTGCAAACAGTGCCACTCAGAAGGACACCGAGATGTGTTAAGGAAGACCAGAGATACAAGAGAGGTGCAGACGTAGATTATGGACTTGTGGACATAGCAGGGGAAGGAGAAGGAGGGCTGAATTCTGGAGAGTCATATTGACATATGTATACTACCATGAACAAAATAGATAGCTATTGGGAAGCTACTGTATAACCCAGGGAGACCAGCTTGGTGCTCTGTGATGACCTAGAGGGGTGGAATAGGGGGTAGGGGATGGGTGGGAGACTCAAGAGGGAGGGGATATATGTACACCTGATTTATGTTGTTGTACAGCAGAAACTAACACACCAGGGACAGAGGCAGGGTGAGAATCACTAGTCTGAACTGCGCTTCAGTTTTCTCACTTGTATATCTGGGATGAGAATGGAGTCCCCTACCTTGTAGGCCTGATATGCAGAGTTAATGAGTTAATACACACGATGTGCTTAGGACACTGCCTGATATAGCAGCCCAGTGAACACTAGGAATCGTTGATGACTGTGCTTGTTTCATGTCCTCCCTCCCCTCCCCCACCAAGTACCTGGGCCATGTGGAGGTGGAGGAGTCCCGGGGGATGCACGTTTGTGAAGATGCTGTGAAGAAACTGAAGGCGGTGAGTGAAGGGCTGGAGCGGGGAGGGAGCAAGGTCAGAGCAGAAGAGGCAGCCCTGCCCATGCCCTCTGTCTGCCTCCGTTTCAGATGGGTCGGAAGTCCGTGAAGTCTGTCCTGTGGGTGTCAGCCGATGGCCTCCGGGTTGTGGATGACAAGACCAAGGTAGGAGACCTGTGGGCCTGGGAGTGGGCACCAGTGGGCCCCCCTCTCTTCAGCCTGCTCGAACGAGGCCTTCTCACCCACCTCTGGGATGTCCCTCCCTCGGGGACCTTCGAGATTCAGCTATGGGCTCCTATAATAAATTGGCACATTCACAGTCATAACTCAGGATTGAGTCCCGTGGCTATTTGTGAACCGGCATGGAGTGTGGGTGAGAGCACAGACTAGAGCAGTTGCCTCAGCTGGTCTTCCAGCCCACCCACTTTCCAGCTGGGTGACCCTGGGCGTGAGGGGGGCGGGGTGAGATTTAACCCTTGTCATACCTCACTTGCTCATCTGCAAAAATGAGGATAAAAGTGGAGCCTACCATTCAACGAGAATGTATGTGCAAATAGTTTAAAACCATGCCCAGTATAGCAGAAGTGTTCCGATCAATAAATGTTAGCTGTTATGTGCTTACTGTCCATCTACCGGGCCAGATGGAAGCACCGTGGAACCAGGACCTGCGTCTCTGTCTGCTCACCATTGAATTCCCTGCCCCTAGCCCAGAGACTGCCCGGGAAGCCAGCCAGCATGTGATGACAATTAGGTTAATGACTGAAAAAGATTCACCCCCTCCAGGAAGCTTTGCTGGACTCCCCGTCCAGCTTGGGTCAGGCACCTCATCTTGCTCCCAAAAGCCCCTGCACCTCCCAGATCCAGCCCTGAGCCCTTTGCCCATCAAGAACAGTGTGGCTGGGACTCTGGCCTGTCTCCATTGGGTGATGAGTCTGACTCCCGCCTTAAACTCGGGAGCCCCATGTAGGCAGGGCCCACAGCTGTTTCAACAAATGCAGGGTCCCCAAGCCATCTGGGACAGGACACAGTCCAGACACGGAGGGAATACTGAATGAATACGTGAGAGACAGTTCACATTCCTTTCCTGGCCTCCCTCCCAGGATCTGCTGGTGGACCAGACCATCGAAAAGGTCTCCTTCTGTGCTCCTGACCGCAACCTGGACAAGGCTTTCTCCTACATCTGCCGTGATGGGACCACCCGTCGCTGGATCTGCCACTGTTTCCTGGCGCTCAAGGATTCTGTGAGTACCACCAAAGCCCAAAGCCACCTGACTCTGTCTCCCATGCCCTAGTATTCCCAACCTCAGCCCGCTGTGTGGTGTCGGGCAAGTCACTCACTTGACCTCTCCTCTGTGTCCTCATCTGGAAAAGGGGGTGTGTTCACAGTCCCTGAGTGCATGCGTGCTATGTCATTTCAGTCGTGTCTGATTCTGTGCCACCCTATGGACTGTAAGCCTGCCAGGCTCCTCTGTCCATGGGATTCTCCAGGCAAAATACTGGAGTGGGTTGCCGGGCCCTCCTCCAAAGGATCTTCCCGACTCAGGGATCCAACCCACAGCTCTTATGTCTCCTGCATTGGCAGGCAGGTTCTTTACCAATAGCACCACCTGGGAAACTCATTCACAGCCCCTAACAGAGGATTATTGTGAGACTTAACGAGTTTGATACAGAGTATTTGGAACAATGCCTGGCATATAGGAAGCACTCAGAAAAACATTATTTACCATCATCCTCCTCTTTGTCAATAATTCTTCATGTTTCTCTAGCTTTTCTCATTTGAGGAGCATATACATACAGTAACATGTACAGATGACCCATGCACAGCTCCATGAATTTTTCCTTATTTTGAAATTTTACTTATTTATGTATTTTTGTCTGCATCACGGGGCATATGGGATCCTAGTTTCCCAACCAGGGACAGAACCCGTTCCCCCTGCAATGGGAGCTTGGAGTCTTAACCACTGGACCACCAGGGAAGTCCCAAACTAATTAAGGTGTACGATTCAGTGACATATATATATATTTAAAATGCTGTTTACACAATTCCGTCACCTCTATCTAGTTCCAGACATTTTATCACTCCTAGAAGACACCTCATACCCATTAAGAAGTCACTTCCTGCTTACTAGCTCTATGGAGTTGTCTATTGTAGACAGTGTGTACAAACTGAGTCATACAGTATATGATATTTTATGACTGGCTTCTTTCACTTAGCATAATGTTTTTAAGGTTCATCCTTGTTGTAACATGACTCAATATTTCATTCCTTTTAATGAACAAATAATATTCCATTCTATGGACATACCACATTTTACTTTATCCATTGATGAACACTTGGTTTGTTTCTTCCTCTTGGCTACTATGACTAATGCTTCTATGGACGTTGGTATGCACGTATTTGTTTGAACACCTGTTTTTAATTCTTCTGGGTATGTACTTAGGAGTGGAATTGCTGGGGCATATAGTAAATTTAATTTTTTTTAATTGGGGTATAGTCGCTTGACAATGTTGTATTATATCTCCTCCCTCTTGGACTTGCCTCTCAACCTCTCATCCCACCTAGGTCACCAGCGAGCACTGAGCTGGGCTCCCTGTGCTATACCGCAAGCTCCCACTAGCTATCTGTTTTACACAGAGCAGTGCACATTTTTTGAGTAATTGCCAAATTGTTTTCCTTGGTGGCAGCACCATTTTCATTCCCACTCACACTGTACGAGGGTTTTAATTTCTCCATATCCTTGTCAACACTTTATTAGAGCCATCCTATAGATGTGAGTGCTATCTCACCATTGTATTTCCCTGATGACTAATGATGTTGGGCATCTTTTCATGTGCTTATTAGCCAACTGTACATCTTTTTTCAGAGAAATATATATTCAAATCCTTTACCCATTTCTAATTGGGTTGCTTGACTTTTACTGTTGTGAGAGCTCTTTATATATTATGGATACTAGATCAGTTGTGTGATTTGCAAAACTTTCCCTCATTCTGTGGGGTGTCTTTTCACTTTCTTGATAGTGTCCTTTGATGTACAAATGTACACATTTTGATGAAGTTAAATCGCTCAGTTTTTTTCTTTTGTTATTTCTGTTTTGGGTGCCATATATCACATCTAAGAATTCATTGCCAAATCCAAGGTAATAGAGATTTACCAAATGTCTTATTTAAGAGTTTTATAGTCTTGTTGTTCAGTCACTTGGTCATGTTCAACTCTTTGCGACCCCAGGGACTGCAGCATGCCAGACTTCCCTGTCCTACACCATCTCCTGGAGCTGGCTCAAACTCATGTCCATTTAGTCAGTGATGCCATCCAAACATTTATAGCCTTAGCTCTTATATTTAGGTCTTTGATCCATTTTGAGTTAATTTTTATAAATGATGTAAGGTAGGAGTCAACCTTCATTTATTTTTCATGTGAATATCCAGCTGTTCCAGTATCTGAGCTCTCAGTTTTGTTGGTCTATATGTCTCTCCTTATGCTAGTCACATTATTTTGCGGTGACTGCTTTAGCTTTGGGTAAGTTTTTAAACTGGAAAGTGTGAGTTATTCTATTTTATTCTTTTTCCAAATTGTTTTGGCTGTCCTGAGTCCCTTGCAATTCCATAAGAATTTCAGGATCAGCTTTTCCATCTGTGGAAGAGCCCATTGAGATTTTAAAAGGGATTGCATTCAATCTGCAGAATGCTTTGGAAAATATTGCCCTTTTAACAATATTAGTCTTCCAATCCACAAACAGAGGATGTATTTCCATTTATTTAAGTCTTAAATTTCTTTCAACAATGTTGTGTAGTTTTTAATGTTTACATCTTTTGTTTCCTTGGTTAAATTTATTCTTAACCATTTTGTTATTCTAATGGTACTGTAAATGGAATTGTCTTAATTTCATGTTTGAATTGTTTACTGCCTGTGTATACAGATATAACTGATTTTTTTCATGTGTTGATTTTGTATCCTACAGCTGTGCTGAATTTATTTATTTGCACTAATTGTGGCTCCTTTATGATATTCTAAGTATATGATCATGCTTTCTGCACACAGAAGTAATTTTACTTCTCTCTTTCCAACTTGGGATGCCTTTTATTTCTTTTTCTTGTCTAGTTACTCTAGATAGAACTTCCAATACAGTGTTGAATAGAAATGATGAAAATGGCATCCTCATCTTGTTCCTCATCTAGGGAAAGCTTTGTCTTTTACCACTGAGGATAATGTTAAGTGTGAGTTTTTCATAAATGTCCTTTATAAGGTTGAGGAAATGCCCTTCTATTCTAATTTTGTTGGATGCTTTTATCATGAAAGGGTGCTGGATTTTGTCATATGCTTTTCCCGTAAGAATCAAGAGTCATGTGGGTTTTTTTTTCTTTCATTCTATTAATGTGGTTGATTGATTTTCATATGTTAAACCAACCTTGCATTCCTGGAATAAATCTCACTTGATCATGGTGCATAACCTTTTAATGTGCTGTTGGATTCAGATTGCTGGCATTGAGTTGAGGATATTTGTCCTCAAATTTAACTTTAAGAGGTGACTGAGCATCTTGTTTCTGGGAGAAGGAAATGGCAACTCACTCCAGTATTCTTGCCTGGAGAATCCCAGGGACAGAGGAGCCTGGTAGGCTGCCATCTATGGGGTCACGCAGAGTTGGACACAAGTGAAGCGACTTAGCATGCATGCATGCACTGGAGAAGGAAATGGCAACCCACTTCAGTATTCTTGCCTGGAGAATCCCAGGAACAGAGGAGCCTGGTGGGCTGCCATCTATGGGGTCACACAAGAGTCGGACACAACTGAAGCGACTTAGCAGCAGCAGCAGAGCATCTTATTTAGGGAACAGAAGTCGGACATACCTCATGAGAATCCCAGCTCTGCCATTCACTTGTTATAATGGGCAGGTTGACCGAACCTTAGTTTCTTCATCTGTACAATAAGTTCACAAGGTTATCCACCTCCTGGCACTCTTGTGAGGATTCTGTAAAAGGGTGCAAACCAGAGCTCAACCCAGGGCTACACAAGATTTTTGCTGACACATATGTGGGCTTCCCTGTGCCTGGCTTTGTGCCACATGCCCTGCATAGATTCATTCACCTTTCTTGCAACGACGCGATGAAGCAGGTGCTATTACAGCCCTCATTTTACGGATGCGGAGCCTTGGATATTGGAAGTGATTTTCTTGAGGTCACACAGCTGAGAAATGGGAAGCCAGCATCAATCTCAGGCTCTCTGGCCTTTGTTGTTGTTCAGTTGCTCAGTCATGTCCAATTCTTTGCGACTCCATGAACTGCAGCACACCAGGCTTCCCTGTCCTTCACCATCTCCTGGAGTTTGCTCAGACTCATGTCCATTTGAGTCAGTGATGCTGTGTCTGGCTTTGGAGCCTCTCAAGTAGGCAAACTTGAAAGATTTGTAAAGTCAGCAGTTACTTATACACCCCCTCTACCCAGATCCGGCGATTAACATTTGCCTGGGCTTATATCACTTACCTACACATCTTATTTTTTGATGCATTTCAAAGTTGCAGACATCAGAATACCTCCCCAAACACTTCAGCTTGCACACCAGTAAGCAGAATTCGTATTTGTTTCCAGCCTTCTTTTTGGCCTCAAGTTGCGGCCCATGGGATCTTAGTTCCCTGGCCAGGGTTTGAACCTATGCCTGCTTCAGTGGAAGCATGGAGTCCTAAACACTGGACCCTTCAGCTCTTCTTTTGAAGTGAAATTCATGTTGCGAACAAACCTTAAGTATACATTTGTCGAGTTTTGACAACTGTGTACACTGTGTAACGAAACTGTGTGACATCAAGATCCAGAGCATTGCCGCCAACCCAGACTGGTCCCCTCGTGCTCAGTCAGTCCCCATCCCCACTCTGTAAGAAACAACCACTGTTCTGATATTTTTCCGTCAAAGACTCGTTTCGCCCATTCTGTAAGTTCACATAGAGTAATACAGTTCAACAGAACCATACACTTATTACGCTCTTGTCTGCCGCTTTTGTACCTCGTCGTGCAGTTGTGCACGGAGGCCCAAGAGAGGTGAAGGGACTCCGGGTCACCCAGCTGCTGGAACCCGGGGCTGCCGGCGTCCGGTCTGCAGCACAGAGAGTCGCTAAGGCCAACTCCACCTCTTCCCACAGGGCGAGAGGCTGAGCCACGCGGTGGGCTGTGCTTTTGCGGCCTGCCTGGAGCGAAAGCAGCGGCGGGAGAAGGAATGCGGGGTCACGGCTGCCTTCGACGCCAGCCGCACCAGCTTCGCCCGCGAGGGCTCCTTCCGCCTGTCTGGGGGCGGGCGGCCGGCGGAGCGAGAGGCCCAGGACAAAAAGAAAGGTGGGTGCTGCCCGGCGGGCGGGGCGGGGCATCGGGTGGGCCGGGGGTGTGGCTAAGGGATCCGGCTTGAGCGGGGAGAGCAGAGGTACAGACGCGCTGCAGTTTACAAAGCAGAAAAGAAAACACACAGAAAACAAAACCCCAAACAAGCCACCACCCCACCCCACCTCCAAAAAAGCAAGGCATCCACCACGAAGTCTGGTTACAGTTTCTACAGCGTACTTGGGTTTAAGGAGTCCTTTGGGCAATATTCTACCGGCCACAAGCCCTGGCAAAGCTCACCGAGCGCTTTATTATCTGCTAACCCAAGGAGGTGCCCAGGCTTTTCAAACTGTGTATCCACCCTGTTAATTGGTTGTCGAAGTCCAATTGCTGGGTTGTGGTTGGCATTTTAAGAAATAAAATAGAAAACGACAGGAAAATATCAGCGTAAGGGAATGTAGTAAGGGTGGATGGAGCTATGTACTTTTATGTCAGCGGGTCTGT